>VZRF01004648.1:509605-872589 GCA_013396875.1 Vireo altiloquus | reverse complement strand
GCTCGGGCGCGGCGGGGCGAGGAGCGCTCGGCGGGGTGCGGGGCGCGGTGCCGCAGAGGGCGACAGTCGGGGACGGCCGCGCCCCCGGCAAAAGCCGCGAACGCCAAGGAAAGCGGCGCGGCAGAGCTCCAGCTGCTTGAGTGTTGGATAGGCGTGTCTGCTCCCGGAGTCACTGACAGCGCCGTGCGACAGCAGCTCTGCTCGTTCGGGACCTGGCACTGAAGTCTGTGGCACAACTTGAAATTCACACACCGAACAGCAAAGATATACCTGCATAACTGTATGTAAATTGTATATAAACACAGAATTTCTAGCAATGTTGTCTGCAGAGCAATCTTGGCGTTAACACACAGAAAAGTGCACTCAGCTTCCTCCTGGCACCTTAATAAATGTACCAGGTGACCAACTGCAACGCGCCAGAAAAACAAGATCGGTATCTGCTGGATACCTTTACCCATAGCAGCCTGGCCTCCAGCCTGGTAAAGCCAAATATTCCCATGCCACACTAAAAAGAAAACCCCTATACCACCAGTTATTAGATGGTGGCAAGAGGTAAGCAAAGCAACGATCTAGTTTGTCAAGAATGACAGGTTAGAAAACCACATCAGAATAGTGCAGTTAAAACATTAGAGCAGACTTTTATCAATTTCAGAATGGGCAACTATGAACTAAAAAACAGAAAGCCCAATCTGTGATGTTCATCAAGGAGCCAACATGCAAACTAAATGACAGGAGAGACTGAATCACACTCCTCCACTCTGATCTACCATACACTATACATCTTTATACTAGCAAGAAGCCTACACAATTTTTCTATCAAGAAACCCCACAATTACCAGAATCTCATCTAAGAGAGGTGATAAAGATTGCATTATCATGTGGCCACAGGTCAGGAATTGATGGCAGTAAGAGACATATCAGCATTCCCACTGCTGTCTGCAAGTGCAGCCCAGCCAGTGCCTCTGCTCTGTCAGATCCACCCTCGGGCACTGCTCACCTTCCCCCTCATGCCAGCCGAGTAGGGAGGGCATTTGTGTAGCGAAGAATGGAAGCAGCAGCACGATGGGGAGCACTCACATTCCCTCTCATCAGGTGAAACAGGCACAAAAAATGAATTGGCACATCTGTTTGTCTGAATCTGTGCTCATGCTCACACACTGCAAAGATTTTTAGTCATATCCAGCTCTATTTGCCATGGATTGCCCCAGTGTCCCCCACACTTCAATTCAATCATATTCCTTATGTCATTCTGGTTTCTTGCCCCTTCAGGCAGCAGGAATAACAAAAATCTTAAGTTTTTCTTCTCTTTCTAAACTCCTATGGCATTATCCTTAGCTGTTGATATGACAGCCCTTGAAAAACCGTTCCTTTCCCTGCTTCTTTTCTGAAATTAGAAGAATTTTCCACTTTCAAACAACTCAAATTTTCCTTCTTGTCCAAAAGAGCCAAGGTTTTCCTCAGTGTAGTATGACAGCATTTTGTATTTTTAATTAAGTCATTCGCTATGCACTTCCTTCAGTGAGTTTCTGACTAGCACTATCAAAGGTTCTCCTGTGTGGTACTTAATAGATGGCTTTAAAAAGAAGGTTCAGGAACATGCAGAAATTAGCTTTTTAATGAAGAACTTCCTTTCTTTATACTGCTAGGAAGTAGGAAGGGAAAGGCATTTGTACCTTGGGATTCTATAGAACACAAAGAGTTTATCCCATTCATTGTGTAAACTCTGTGGCAGAGAAGTTGAACAGACATGTTGGCCAGAAAATGCTAAAATGGGTCAGATACAGCACTCATTTATTAAAACAAGCTTTTTAGCTGGGTTTCTTGAGGAACTGAGGCTGATGGAGTTTTATTTTCCTGTCTGTCCCCTCCATCAAGTCGCCTCCAAGAATTTTCAGATTTGGATATGGAGAATTTCATTTAAGGTTGACTAAAAGGTATAATTCAGAACGAGTTCTACATCCCTGCAGGTTTTGTAGTAATTAGCACTTAAGAAGAAAAAAAATAAAATAAAAGAGAAAAGCTGCAGTGGAGACAGTTACCAGTTCTGGAGACCACATCTTCATTAGCCATGAGTACCAGTCGGGTAACCTGCATGTGGGCAGCTGAATCAGCTCCTGTCGTTGCTGTCTGAGATCCTGTCGGTATCTAGGGAATATGTGGAAGGAAGCTGAAGGGGGTGGAAAAGCAAGGTACAGGGAAGTGATTGTCATTATTTTACAGGTGAAGCTGAGTCAGAGAAGATGGACAAGCCAATCCAATGCTTGCTCACTCTCCTATGCACTCGCTTTTCTCTTAGTCCAACCTGTGTGCTCCTGCTTCCCTCACTGCAGCACTGGCTTGATCCTCATGGAACTACTTTAGCTCATTAATTAACAAAGAGTTGCTCACTTTCTGTATCCAAATTCCCTACATTTCCTCTCTGAACCAAAGGCTCAGATAAACACTGGAACACGACTGAAGGCAAGTGCAGAACTGCACAGCCAGGAAGGGTGAGGAACCATTAGAGGCAACAGAGATGATCCTTTTTAGCAGCAGCAGCTGTTGGCTGTTTGATTGAGCCATTTCCTGACTACTTTAGAAGTCCATTAAGGAGCAGTGATTGACATAGTTTTATTTCAGGCATCTACCTGAGGCTTCTGAATTAGTCAGCTGGGAAGTTGGATCCTACCTCCTGCACTCTGCTATCGACAGAACAGACAGTCTAAGCTTCTAACTCACAGTGTAAAAAAATCCATTAAGGTAGTTTTTAAAAGGTATTCAGGCTTCAAGAGAGCCAAATAGGGACCTTGTAATTTTTCAGAGATGCCCAAACATTAATATATTTTACAAAACAATTGGTGTTTCCAAGTCCTGTCTCAATGCCCTTGAGGAGCAAAGTGTGTTGTCCAAGGTCACAGAGAAAATCTGTGTCAGAGCAAAGCACAGAACTTGCATCTTCAAAGAAAAGTATCCCAAATACTGGACTGTGTTCTCTGTGCAGCATACCTTGCTGTCACTTAGCCACTGTGTGAATATAAAAAAGAAAGTTCTCCTTTAATCACTTTTGAACCAGTTTGTAGTTTTAAAAGTAATTAAGATCCTATCAGTTGTATGTAAATCTATTTTTTTCCATGAAAATCAAGAGAGAATGACATAGGGATTAATAAAACAGGTAAAAGTCAGCATTGCATCTTTGTCTGATGCAGATAACTCATCAGTCAGAATATATCTATTTTTGCACAATGCAGGATCTTTCCTCTTGAAAATCCTTGTGAGAAAAATCAGAGTTTTTTTGGAACAACAGATAAATTCTTACAGAACAGGTTTCCAAAAACAACTTCTGTGGTCAAGGATGACCAGGACTGGCCTGAATAATGATGGAAACGACTGGAGTTTTCTACAAATTTTTCCCATGTATTCCACCATAATTCCATTGGCTTCTTTTTTAGAGAAATAAGACCTATAGCAGTTATACTAGAAAGGAACAAAATTTAGAGCATTACTAATCCTGATAATTTAATCAGAATTTTAATAAGCTCAGAATAAATAGTTTTCTGTGACATGAGTGACAAGAAAGCAATACAGCTCTTTTACTTTCAATGTAAGACTCTTACTAGAATTTGCAATTAGTCAGTAATGGACAAGATATTCAAATAAATATATGTCCTTTCACTGATTACACTGAGCTTCCAGGGCAGTTCCCACTAATCTTCTGGAGAAAAGTTCCCATTTATATATTTCAAAGGAGAACTGAGCTCCAAGTTACTCATACCAAATATTAATAGAAATCTTTGCTTAAGATTTTTTTCCCAAATATCCCACATATATATATATAAAGAGGCTTAACCATTACAAAAAAAAATTTAAAAAATTTTAAATTCAAAAAGATAGAAAGTTCTCCTGAATGAGACAAATCCCAGAGTCATCTTCCTTGTTTCTTCTTATTCTCGTTTTCTTTAAAAACTTATTTCTTCTACATGTTATTCAAGCCTCCATATTGTCTGTGGATTATGTACTTTTATGGCAAATTACAGTATTGAACTCATGTTATCCTGAGTCAGTCCTGATTACCAGACTTGAACAACCCAGAAAGTTTTACACAGATTATGTAAAATCATGCTGTCACATAAATGCTAGAGGTTTTATATAAGCCAGAAATATTGGCAATCCTGGTAAACTAAGGAAAAGCCCTCAGATAAGCCTGTTAATATCTACTCTATATTGCTCTTCCATCAAAATGGTTGCTGTACCTGTGGGTTCTTAGGACACAAGGGCCAAAATGAAAAACTCTTTTCTGAGAGTCAGCTTTGGAAACATAATCTAAATGTTGGGCAGCATTTACTGCTGAAGAACTTGAGCATCACCCCTATGTGTGAACCTTACCAGGAAGATCCCAACAAAGAGCTCAGAGTCAGAAACTTAATCAGGTTTTGCACCAGGTTCTCCCAAGGTCACATATGAAGTATGTGTTGTCAATAAGAGCTGTGAACACAAGTCTATGGGAGCTGATGAGATGCATCCCAGAGTCCTGAGGGAATTGGCTGATGTAGTTGCCAGGCCACTCTCCATGATATTTGAAAAGTCATGGAAGTCAAGTGAAGTCCCTGGTGACTGGAGAAAGGGAAACATCGCTCCTATTTTTAAAAAGGCTGGAAATAAGGACCCTGGGAACCACTGAGCCATCAGCCTCACCTCTGTGCCTGGGAACAGATGCTCCCTGCAGCTCTGCTAAGGCACAGGGAGAACAGGAGGTGATTTCAGAAAGACAACACGGCTTCACCAAGGGCAGGTCCTGCCTGACCAGCCCACTTTATGATGGAGTACCTGCATCAGTGGTTGCCTTCAGGAGAGACAGAGACAATCCCACAAACTGCCTTTGTTACTAATTATACATTTTTCAGATCTGCATCAAGTAAGGGCATTATCTCAGTGTGTGCCCTGCTTTACCCTTTACCCTAAAGAATTTGCTGTGGCCAAACTGAATTAAATTATGCAGTTGAATTGGTTAAATGTGTAAGTGTTTTTACGTAGAGTAACTCTTACATCATGTAAAACATGGCAGGCATTTCTTTGGTCAAAGTTCACTTTAGCAAAGATGTTTATGAACAACGTAGCCAGAATAGCAAAGAATATTCTGAATAAGCTAGAGTGACAATCTCTCAGCACTGCTATACACAGTGAAAGTTCAGTGAATCAGAAGGGAAAATGAAAATACACCTGTGGTTGCAATCACAATGAGCCAAACTCTGAGAAATGTATACATTACATTGTGCTGTGAACAGCCAGGCTTGTGTGGGGTAGAAAGTCTGGGGACACAAAAAAATTAATTATCTAAATCATCATGAAAGTTCCTCAGTGTGTAATTTGATGTCTGATCATAAGATATCTCCCTGTGCTCCTGGTATTCACACATCACTCTCTTTTAATTTCTCACAGGCTATTTTCTTTATACTCATTTTCTATCCTGAGCTCTGTATTGCAGGGCCCTCTGGCTGAGAAGGATAGAATTGGACAGGCCTCCCTTCAGAGCATATCAAGATCATTCCTTAATTAGCTGGTGGATGCAATTTGATTTGAGAGCACAAAGTACTGGCTCCTTTTAAGGAATTGGATGCCTTGTTCCTTGTCACACTAAGTCAAGATATCAGCCGCTGGTACCTGACCTGGCACTGCTCAATTTTATAGCCAAGGCAAATGCCTGCACACACCCTCCTATAAAAAACCTCATGGAAATTGTGATGGCTGCTTCACAAAGACTCAGGACACTCTTGGGGAAGAACATGGGACAACCAGCCAAAAGCACAGTCTTAGAGTCATGGTAACAATAAACTCAAATCCTGAAGGATTCCTGAAAATATTTTGAAAAAAAGAAAAACGCTTTTCTTTTCCTGTTAGTCTTGCGCAATACGTTCATATACACAGGTTCTGGGTATTTTTTTCTCTTGCCTATTGACATATACCAATAAATCCATCTGTTATACATGTTATGTATTTAAAGATCAGATCTAGATGAGTTTTCTCTTTGCAATATTTTTCTTCCAATATGTTAAAAAAAAAAAAAACAACAAACCAGAAGGTTTAATTCAGTCACGCTTTTTTTTTTTTTAGTTCACTTTTGAATCTGTTTGAGCTTAAAGCTGATGCCAATTCTCCACAACATTCAGTTGTTTATTCCACAGCAAGTCACACCGACAGAGATGCCAGCAGATGACTGAATTCCCAAGTTAAGCACATCACTGGAGTAAAACACGGGGTCGGGCTGCCCTCTGCGGGCTGGGATCTGGATCTCCGACAAATTGTTTTGCAACACCTCACAGAAACTGATTAATGTGAGTACAGGATTTCTACATCTGAACACAGTATTTTGATTTATTACACACATGTAATGCCAATATAGCAATTGGCTCTCTGCTGCCTGGTTGCTGCTGCTGGAGAGGAAGAAGGAAATGCAGACTGCAAGCGTCTGATGCAGCAGTCAAGCACTCCAGGTACAAATAACATCTCAATATACACCACATGGGAATTCCTGGGATATCCAGAGGATAATAGGTTCTGAACATAAAACCAGAGAAACTAAATGCCTGGAAATACTTCACTTGGCACATGAGCTGCCAGGCAGGAATCAAGTACAGCGTATTACAGCACCACTCCAAGATCTAATCAGAAACAGGTTCCTTTATATCAGGTATATTACAGACAGAGGTCTGCTTACTTCAGCATTTCACAACATGAGGCCTGAATGTCAAACTAGTCCAAAGCAGCCTGAGGCAAGAGAACAGGGATGAGCAACAGAAATATTCCTACATGACGCTGGGTCTACTACAGACTTCATTTTCTTTGCTCATTGTCAGTAGTGCCTCCAGCTCAGTTCCTTAAAGGCTTCATCCAAGTACAGACGTTTGTTCCTACAGGGCTGATGACTCAGAAGGAAATTACAAAGGATTGAGCTGTACATACTTTTTCTGGAAATGGAGTTTGGCTGAGAGTATAGCTTCTGAACATGAAATTCTAACAAGAAGTGTTCTGGTGCTCCCTCTACCCCCAGCTACAGGTAGAATAATGCAATGGTGACATCCACAGTCACTCTCTCCTCTGTAGGAACCACAGGAGAATTCAGTTAGTTGTCAAGAAGGGCTGGTCTTTAAATACAGGACCCGTCTTAAATTCATTGGGGTTTAGCTGTTATAAAGATAACGCAAATATCACCTGGGATGTGACAGCCACAGGGGTTAGTCAATGTCTTCGTAAACTCAAACCAGTCCTGTAGCTTCAAATAACATCATTTGAGAGCCAAGCAGAACAAGTGAACTGCTAAGATGATGAGCTGCCAGGTGCCAAAGCTTTTACAAGCCAAGTAATACGTAGCACTTAAGCCCAGAGGTAACATTACTCGCCGGCACAACAATTTCTTCTATACGGATACACAGGGATATTTTTCCCCAAAAAAATACCGGGAGGGATTCCCTCTGAATCCTCTGCTGTGTGTCGCAGAGGTGAAGCCAGGTCAGCTGCGCTCTCTGCTGTCGAGAGCTGGAACTGGCAGGAGGCAGTGGCCTCTTCCCGGTGTAGCACATGGAGCATATCGCTGGAATTTTCTCATGCAACTTCATGGAGAGTGAAGGCTGAAGCGCGTTGTGGCACTAGAGTTTGGGCCTGCCTAGATAATTGTGCTATCAATAATTTATAATTAATCACGAAGCCACTACCGAGTGCCTTGCATCATAAATTGCTTCACGCTTGCTTCAAAATTTAGATGTCTTACAATGCCAAAATTTAATGTCAGGCTCCACGAGAGATTTCAGTTATACCTCAGGAAAGAGATACGTGAATTTAAAGTCTGAAAAAACCCTACTTTTAATTGTGGACTAATGAGAAAGAGAGCTCTGCTGAAAGCTTCTATAGTAATGTGCCTGAATTAATTTGCATAACTCATATGGACTATCAAGATCGGCTTTTGCTTATGATTAAACAGATTATCTGATGACATTTTAGGGATCAACAGATTACAGTCCTTAATCCAAAGATGTAAGTAACAATGAAATCTTATTATGCATTAGAAAACAAACAATGTGGTCAGAGCTGATCTGAAAATGACTCAGAAATCTCTTAGTAGGGTCAAGGCTAAGCACCTAAATTGTCCCCAGAAACACACACAGATGCTGGTTTCCAGGCTTCCCTCTCTGCAAGGACTCAGATGAAAGATTGAGGGAACCAATTTATATCAGGGAGACTGCTCATTTTTTTCCCCAGTATTTTAGGGCAAAATCCAGTTTTATGCTTCTTTATACCACATTCAGACCCTTGCATTCATTACAGTTGCAATATAGCATAAACCCAGTAGTTTACCTTTAATCTCCTTGCTTCAGCTTCCACTACCACAAGAAAAATATCCTTGTGCTCCTGCCAGCCTGCAGACTGCAGTGAAATTGGCTATGCTCTAACTGATCAAATGTGAGTGTATTTTATCTCCTTTCAATAATTTATGTTATGCTAGCACTTGCAGATACTGGCAGAACATCCATATATTTACTTATAGATGAAAGACTGGATTTTAGTGCTTCCAGTGGACTAGAAATATTTGAAGAAAACATGATGTGATTGGAAAAGAAATGTCTCATTTCACTGACAACATGTACTTCTGACCTCCTCGTGGTCTCCTTTACAAGCCATTACATAAGGTAAAACATGGTGGTGCAGAGTGTAACTGAAGCACAAACAAGGAGCAGCTGCTGGGCAGGCAATATTTGCACAGTGTTGTGTCTTCTATGGTAGCAATGAGTGCTCGTGTCAGGAGACACTTGATGATGTGACAGGTAAGCACTCAGACAATAGATGAATGACTGGGAAGTTTGTAACCCAGCAGAAGACAAATTAATGTCTCCACAGAAGCAGCAGATGTGCAGATGTGGAACAGATCACACGGGCCAGGCAATGCCTGAAAATGGGATTTATGAAATACTGCATGAGCTGATTACATGGAGGTGCTAGCGAATCAGCAAGGAGGGAGGTGATGTACGCAGCTGAGAGCACAGAACCAGAAAATTCATGACAGAAAATGACTTCAATTCCACTGCATGCTCTTCAGTATGCAATGCACAGCATGCTTGCTTTCTGTAATAAAGCCCAGCATCAGAAAGTTTATGAAGATTTTAAGTATCTCCTTAGCCCTCCTCAAAAGCAGAGATCATGCTGAGCTGCTAAAACTCCATTCTTTATTTCATCCAAGTAGTCACTGCAAACATAGATGTCAATCTGATTATTGTAAACACAATAAAATCCTGCACAGAGTATCAACAGATATTGGGCATAGCTCTAACAGAAAAATTTAATCCTAGGGTAAAAAAATTCACCAAATCTTCAGGCTTTCTGAAGCAGAAGTCCAGACTGCAGGAACAACTTCTGTAATGTAGACAAATGCATCCATTAGACACTGGCCTGGTGCCATCAACTCAAATAGCAGAGAGATTTTCAGATAGAAAGGCCAGCACATTATCTCACTGTCACACATCATCTAAATTGATTTAATCTGGACAATTTCATTAATTTGTAAGAAAGAAGAAAGTTCCCAAAAGCTCTATCAATTAGAACAGTCTCACTTTCATGCTTTCACTTCCCACATTCAAGCAAAACACTAACTCACTGCATGTGCTACTCCAAAAAAAGAACTACCTCACCAAAAGAACCCCCAACCCCAAGCCAGCAGAACTGAGGTCTTAAGGGTACTAAAATAGGTAGTAATACTTGTATTTATTTCAG
Source organism: Vireo altiloquus (assembly GCA_013396875.1). Classification (NCBI taxonomy): domain Eukaryota; kingdom Metazoa; phylum Chordata; class Aves; order Passeriformes; family Vireonidae; genus Vireo; species Vireo altiloquus. The sequence goes on along the minus strand of VZRF01004648.1, from coordinate 862,854 downwards.
TGGAAACAGCATCAAGCACGAGCAGGTGAAGATATATTGTTGCACATGACGTGACATTGGTAGCCCATCCATAACTGCATCTCTAATTGAATCATCCCCAATGAGAACAAGAAATAGCCAAACAAAACATAATCTTAGCTGAGTTCTTCGGCACTGACACTGGTCAGTGAAAAAATAATTTTTCCATTAGTTTCCAGTGATTTGCATTACATTTGGTTTGTCAGTATTTATCCAATATTCCCAGCAGTGATGAGTACACACATATGGCTGAGAAATTGGAGACTACTTTAAAAGATCATTAAAATATATATCTAAAATTTGCAAGACATATAAGCACCAAAATTGGATTCTGCACTATAGCTACAAATTCAAGCCCAATCTGTTGGTTGGTAAATGCAGGGTTATATGCAGACACTCAATTTGTTTAATAAGCTTAGGAATAATCATTTACAGGTACTATTTTATTTTTTTCCTTTACTGCAATGCATTTCAAATTGGAAAGTCCTAAAAAGATGTCACTTTTACAACCAAAATCTTAATTTCAACCACAATGAACCGTTCTGTTTAAATAATAATGCATTTTTATACATCAGTCACTCTTAGAATAATAAGAGGCCCTCAAGCATTACAAAAGCTTTACCTCACCATCTGTGATTCCATGATTTATGATTTCATAAATTGTTAAGTACGATTAGGAATACTCTCACAGTTATAAAACTGTCTCCTTTTATGTCTTCATGATATCTTACTGTTTCTTTATTCATTCTGCTGCTCATAGATGGGAAAGCCAAGGCACATTCAAAGACATTTTTTCAGGAAAAAGTAGATGGCAAAAGCATCTTAAATGATCACATTCTGTTAGACACAGATAGGCAGGCACTTCCAAATGCAGCACCTGTCCAGTCAATAATCATGTAAACACAGAGATGTTTCATCATATGACTACCCACACAGAAAATTTACATTTCCTACGAACATCTATAGAATATAACTTGACAAATAGAGAATAAGCAGATTTTTAAAACCCCAACATAATTACCTTTTAAACTGATATTTACGTATCTGGATTTCCAGATTTTGAGAAGGAAATAGCTCTGCTCCTTAGCAGCTGCAACAAAGATGTCCACGTACAACTAGTATTTACTTCCAGAGGGTACTTGGGCTGTAGCTCTCCATGCCTGCAAAGCACAGGGGTAGTAACAAGCAACCAGTACAGGAGAATCATTAGTAACACTTCATCACAGCATCAAGTCATAGTCAGACTTCCCAGATGACACAATTTAAAGAACAGCAGTTAAATAGTAGTTTTGTTCTGTCTTTTGATTCATCTCTCTCTGTGTGCTCCTAGCATATGAGGAAGCTGGTGTTCATTCATCTCCAAAAATTAATGTGGAAACTTTTCTTCATTTGGTACTACTCCCTTTTCCATACTGGTCTATCATCTTCCCAATATTTCACTCTGTTACCCAGTGCCAAAGCAATCCTGTCCTCCTACTTCAACTTTCCCAATGTCCAAACATTTTCCCAAAACATCATACTGCATGCCAGCTACATCTATAACTTCTGTTCACCCCACTTCATCGCTGTTTTTCCTGTGGCACTGCAGGAAGGGATGATCTTTTTCTCTGAAGTGCTTGATTCAGAGGTGAAATAAAGCCCTCTTTGTCTCCTCTCTGTGGGGGAAAAAACAACAAATAAACAGTGAAATGGGCAATGTGCACATTGCTACAAGCCCTCTCAGCTGTGGTATCCTGCAAGGACCGTGCCACCCACGCCACCAGCCTCTCACCCAGCAGCAACAAGACAGGATCACTTAAGGCTGGAGAAGACCTCCAAGATTGTCAAATCCAACCTTTGACCCAATGCCACCATGCCCTCTAAATCCTATTGTAAAGTGTCACGTCCACTCATTTTCTGCATACTTTCAGGGATGGTGATTCCACCACTTGTCACTGACTTTCTGAGCTCATCAGCCTTACACTGCTTTGTGAAGAGTTCTTCTCTTGAGGACATCATCATGCCTGTAGATGATGACAGACCCAAAATGTCCCAGCAGACAGCAAGCTGGGCCTTTTGCCATACATGCCAGGGCTGCTCTGTATCCATGCCATGCCAGCAGGAGGGTGGAGGCAGCTGTCTCCCCATGCTCACGATTCTGAGGGACTCAAGAGACCTTTGTGGGAGCCTGGTGGCAGCCTCTGGGCACAGGGATTGTGAAGGTGGGCACCCCTTCCCCTCGCCAGTCCATGCCCAGGTGGGCAAGAAGTCCAATGGCATGGAGGCCTATCTCAGGAATGGGACCAGGGAAGTGATTGTCCTTCTGTACTGAGTATGGTAAGGCCACACTTCGAGTGCTGCGTCCAGTTATGGGCCCCTCAATTCAGGAAGGACATTGAGGTGCTGGAATTAGTCCACGGAAGAGCAAAGAAACTGGGTGGGGAAGGTTCTGGAGCACGTGTCTGTGAGGAATGGCTGAGGGCATGGGAGTTGTTTAGCCTGGAGAAAAGGAGGCTGATGGAGGACCTTATCGTTCTCTGTAACACCCTGTAGAAGGTTGTAGCCATGTGGGGGTCAGGCTCTGCTCTCAGGCAACCAGCAACAGAAGAGAACATAGTTTTAAGCTGTGCCAGGGAGGTTTGCGTTGGCCATTAGGAAGACTTTCTTCACACAGAGGGTGATTAGACATTGAAATAGACTGCCCAGGGAGATGGTGGAATCACCATCCATGGACGTGCTAAAGGAAGAACTGGACATGGCAGTCAGTGCCATGGTCTGGTTGACATGGTGGTGTTCGGTCGTAGGTTGAACTCGATGACCTCAGAGATCTTTTGCAATCTAAGTGATTCTGTGACTCTGAGTCACTTCCCTGCCCGGGAGGTGCCCGCAGAAGCGGGGAGCCGGCTCGGGGCACAGCACCGGCCCGCTCGTAGGCCGGCAGTGTCGCGCACTGCCCGTATCCCTCCCCGTCCGCACCGTGGGGCCCGGACAAGCGGCCCGGCCGGGCGGGAACGCGGGGTTCCCGGCTGGCAGCGCCCGGGGCCGGGCGGAGCGGAGCGGGGCGGGCAGAGCCGGGCCGAGCTGCGTGCGGGGGGTGGCGGCCCCTGCAGGACACCCGGAGCCTCGGCAGCCGCCGCCGCGCACCCGGCGGTGTCAGTGCCACGGTGTCCGCCGGGGAGCGAGAGGCAGCGCCGGCGCCCGCCCGCCCGATCCCCGCGGCCAGGCCCCCGCATGCAGCCCTCACCCTGGAGCGGCGGCGGCGGCGGATCGAGGAGCTCTCGAGGTCCTCCCGGCAGCGGCTGCTGCAGTCGCGGGACAGGATGTTCTCCAAGTTCACCTCCATCCTGCAGCACGCCGTGGAGGCGGTAAGGCCGCCGGTGGGCCCGGCCACGCTACGCCGGGGATGCGACCCGGGCCTAGCGCGGAGAGCGGGGTGGGGGCTCGGACCGGGCCCGGCGCCCGTTCCCCGCTGCTCCCCGGGGCTGATGCCGGCGGGGCCCCGCAGGGCGCGCTTCCGCTCCCGGCTCAACCCTGCCGCGGGCCGCGGAGGCCGAGCTGCACGGGCAGGCCCCGCAGGGAGCACGGGAAGGCAACGAATCGCCCCAGCGCGGCCGTGGAGGCTCGGGGGTGCCGGGGGAGGAGAGAGCGGCTGCAGCCCGGGCGGCCCCGGCACAGCCTCCGGCTGTCACCGCCGGGCACTGCCGGTCTCGGTGCCCCGCGCCGGGCCTGAGGGCAGGGGTGCCGCGGCCCTCACCCGGCCCTTGCCCGGCTGCTTTAGCGACACAAACAATAAAGGAGGGGAATCAGGAAACTCTTCAGGATTTCCATCTCGTCGTGACCAGCAGACAATAGTCGCCGTCTCCGGTTCTTGTGCGGGATGTTGTCCGTTCCTGGTTTATTTTGTGATGGTGTGGGGTGGTCAGGTTGGCCCGGGGACGCGGGGCTGTGTGTGCAGCGAGGTTCCCCGATGGGGACTCGCTCAGCAGTGCTGGGCAGAGGAAGCGGGGCCCGTTGGGGAGCTGCCATTGCTGCAGGCCGCGATCGGCACTGCCTGGCCACACCGTTTATTTTTTGCTTTTCAGTGAGGCGAGGTCCTGGTAATAATTCCCTGCCTTTCAGCACCTCTCCCAGTAGACCAGCACACCTAGGAGACGAGTGTGAAGAGGTGCTAAAAATTGGCAGTGGAATAGTGATGTGAAGGTGGAAAGTGTTGAAGAAAAATTGTTCACATGGTTGAAAAAAGAGCTTGCAGGCCAAATCCATGATTGAAATAAGAGCCTGCATGACAAATCCTCCCTCATCTGAGGGGCAGCCTTTGTGCATTAATGTATGCTTCGATGCTGCACTTGAGCATATGCCTGTCTTTATGTGAGCCTGTAGTTCTGCAGGAGTATTCAGGTTTAAAAGTTAAGCATGTATTCATTAATTGCAGGTTCCTAGTTTGCTCTTTTAGTGGTGTAATGGCTTTTGGAAAGAAATGTTTTAAATAATGATGAAATGTTTTATTTGAAAACGTTCTAACCACATATGAATGCCTTCAATAGACAGTGCTTTCATTGGAGAGGAAACAGAAATTAGTGCGTGCCTGACTAAAGAATGCTTGTTGTGGTAAGCTGTGCCACATTTTGGGTAACAGGAATAAGAGTGGATGACTGAGAGATGCAGGAGTGGAGCAGAAGATATTCTTTCAGGCCTACCAGTTTGAGAGATCCAATAGAAGTTATTCTTAGAAGAGTGTTTACATTATTGAGGTGTGCAAAAAATGAACAAACTGCATTTATTTGAGTTCCAGTAAAAAATAGGAAAAACAAATGAGCTGAATGGAAAAGGAGAAGAGTTGAGATAGAAGGGAGTAGATGCTCTTTTTTGATTAAAAAAAATAAAAACAAGCCAAAATACAGAAACAGATTGATACCATCACTTTGCATGTGAGTGCTGTCAAACAGCATTCTGTTTGTCCTTGCTTAACTCTGGTGTCCCTTTTAGAATTGCCTCATCCTGCTACCACCATCAATGGTGGGTCTCCTGATAAATACTGCGTTGTTGTATTTACAGGGTTGTGACAAATACCAAGCACCACACACTGGGAATGAAACATGGAATTGCAAAAGCAGGAAGATACTAAGAATGTTTCTTACTTTATAAGTTTGACCCACTAATACAAAGACAGAACTGAGAAACAGAAATTTTTAACCACTTTGGGGATTGTATGTGGCTTTAAGTTGTTTCATTCTCCCTGTGGTAAAAAGATGTGGTCTGCTTAGCTTTGCTATGGGGAAAATGAAAACTTTTGTAAATCCTGAATATTAGCAAAGTCCACTTTGATGCTGCCTGCTGTTTTCAGAACCAAGAGAATTTGGAACATAATTTTTGCTTACTGTTTTTGCTGGCGAGCAAGTATAACTTGGGCAGCCTCAAGTGGATTCTTAACCGTGAATATCAGCAACAGAACTAGTAATTAAGATATCAGTTCTCAAAGGTTTTGGTTGGCTACCCCAAAGCAGGTAGAGTTGCAGCTGTACAGTTTTCAGTTGAGCTGGACACTTAAGTGCACTTGAAGAGCCTGGTTTAGCTTTCACGGGTGGGACATCTTTAAATCAGAATGGTTTGGGTATCCCTTCTGCCCTGTTCTTTCGCCTACACATCACTTACATAATGCTCCTGCCCTGCCTCAGGGCCCACAGGCTTGCAGACTTTAGAGAGATGCATTTAAACAGTAAGAGTTCCTATGCTGTTAGATAATCATTGTTATCTTACCCTCAATATCCCTGTGAACTCTGACGAGGAGTTCCAAAGGTTGACAGTCTGATAGACACGGCAGTATTTGCCTTTTACCTGTTGTGAGTGTATCACTCTTCGTCTGACTGCCCTTGTGACAGGACTGTGCTGAGGCAAACATAAGGGATCAGTTACTTTTTACTAAGGCTTTTTCTTACCAAGATTTTTCCCCAGAAAGATTGTGGTGGTGTTCAAGACTAGCCTGGATGGGGCTTAAAGCAACATGGCCTAGAAGAAAATTTCCTGCCCATGGCATGGGGTTGGAGCTAGGTGGTCTTTTAAGGTCTCTTCAACCCAAACCTATCATCCTTTTATTCTGCTTGAATAACTCAAAACTTTCAATCTTTTCTGCCTAAATTGTCCAAGTCTTTGAAACCATATTCCTGATTTTCATTACAATTGAATTCTAGTTTCTTTGCCACCTCTTATGTTGTGTCAATCCTGCCAATATTTTAGATTTTTTTTTCCCTATTTGGATTTCTCTGCAGCGTCCAGATCAGCAAGCACCACTGTGTAACCCTGCCAACAGAGCATCCTTAAATTGAGTCGGATGTGTTGGTGAGAATGGTGGATAGGACTGCTGTCTTTGTTCTATTACTTCAGGGTAGAATAGAAATGCTGTTGCTTCATACTATTAAATCTGTGACAGTTTATATATGGCTTGTCCTCAAGATGTTTTCTCTTTGCTATGCATTTCTGATATACTTTCATCCCAAAGGGCTATCCACGAGCACTACTTTGTCAGCAACAACAAATGTAGCGTACAATAACAAAGCAGCAATGTAGACTTATTTTTCTCTTATCTTGTACTCTTCACCCATGTTTCGCTATACAAAATAGCTTGTCTGTGAAGTGGCCACTCAGTGTTCAAAGGACTTTAGTTTGTGTTTGATTTGAGCTTTTGGATGTTTCATCTTAAGTGGTGAAAGAGATGTTTTTGATCTGTGTACCTTGAAGGAAAAATATAATTTTGATTGTTTTGTATTTTGCAGTTTGCTGTCAAACAGGAATATTTGTATCACTCAGTTGAGTGAATTAAAATTTTGGTGTCTGCTGCACCTTTTTGGGATCCCTTCTCTACAAGCCTGTTATTCTGCTGTATCTCTTACACTGGTACATTACTGTACTTTCAAGTAGCTTCTGTTCATATGTTGAGGCAAAACTCAGCTTTGAAAGAAACCAAGTCGTTTGGTACAGGCAGTGCTCCAATATCATGAACTGCATAACTGATCAGAACAGAATGTATTCCTCTTGAATCCACGTTATTTGGTGTAATGACCTTACATTACTCGTTGTTTTAATGTTGTGCTAGTATTAACAAATTAGATGACAAAATTTAATGCATGTCTTGCAAGCATGTGCAGTCTTAATTTTATATGTGAGAGCAGTGGCCATTATAAACTCTATACATTCATCAACTGAAGATCGAGTAGACCTTCAAGCATTAGTCCTTTTTCACATTTTCTCTCAGACCATTCACAATGGTTCAGTAGTAAGACTGAAGAAAAACATCAATTGACTGTGTCAGTCAGAGCAGTGTGCATGCACTTCCCCTTCCTTTCTCTTTGACCCAGTTCCTGCTTTTTTACTCTGGCATCTGACCAGACAGTACCTGTTATTTTTTATACAGTGTTCTCTTTACTTCATGAACTTGTCCAAAAGATACTCCAGACAGTACCTGTTATCTGATGTTTCCATCCTTTCCAGTATTGAATTGTATTTTGGACAGGTTTTTTCATGAGCAGACTGTAGTTCTGGTCAAAGATGTGTCGCTCTCCTGAGAACAGCACTTCTCCTGAAAGGAGTGGGCTTTGATCACTGGTTACGTATTGTTACCAGAATGATAAGGCAGCATGTGGTAAATTCAGCTCACTCCTAGGAAGCCCAACTGCTGGAGCTGAGTCACCAGATGGAAGAGCTAATCAGTGGCTGCTCCAATGGGCTGCACTTCAGTGGTGTTCAGTGAATTTTAGCTATTTCATGTACCAACACCTACCCTCAGGTTTGAAGATGGTGAGAGTTTTTTTCCCCAGAGGAGGAGAACTTCACGAGATTAGAAATCTCTAAGAACATATGTAATTACATCAAGATTAATTACAGAGTCACAGAATATTCTGAGTTGGAAGGGACCCACAGGGATCATTGAGTCCAGCTCTTAAGTGAATGGCCCATATAGGGATCAAACCCACAACCTTGGTGTTACTAGCACCATGCTCTAATCAGCTGATGGAATGGTGAGAAATAACTCCTTTTTTAAGGTAACTCCTTCAAATTAGACAAGTAGCAGGAATTAATGCCTTTCACAAGGAATTCTGGTTTGCTTCAGAATCTCCATACAAATAGGACTACTTACACAATAGAGTGGTTTTTCTGGCTGGCAACTCTAATATATTCCATCTCAGCTGATAGCTGATAATTCATCCTAAAATAGAAACTACAACCTCATACCAGTACTACCTGTCCTAGTAGGGTTAAAGCATGTCAGCCATGTGTTAATGGTTTCCTAATGCTTTCCAGTGCTTGGCTGTGTTTGTTCTTGGGTGTCTTGTTCTTGGTCTTTACCTTGATTTTGTGTCTTAATTACTAAGTTAAGAAGATTGGTTTTGGGGTTTTTTTTGCTTTATTTTTGTTTGTTTGTTTGTTTTCTTGTGGGTTTTTGTTGAGTTTTTTGATCAGTAAAAACACATCTCTCAGAATAGTGTTGCTGGGGTTACATCTCCAGTTGGTGGCAATGCTGATGGTATGTTCCCAATAGGCTGCACTGCACAGGTGCACACAAATGCTAATGGTATCTCTGTTTGCTGTGTCTGGCTTGCAGTCCTGATCAGAGAAGCCCCTGAAATCACTGGGTATTTTAATTTGAAAGGGCAGGACCTGTCCCTGAATTATTTGTTCACCTCTGAGTAGAGTCCCTAGAGGCGTTTGTTGGGAGGGAGAATGTCTATATCCACAGTTCTCTCCCATGGTGGATAAATTATTGACAGTGCTGAGAAGTGAAATCCTTTTCCTGGCACTGCTCAGAGGCACTAAATTCATCTTGAGGCAGATGAGACGAGAAGTGGAGAGGAAAATCACATCAGCCAGGGATAAATCTTTAATTCTATCTATCATGTGTTACTTTGGAAATAGAGTGGTTTGAGAGGCCTGTATTCCTCAAAAGTTGTCTCTGGGTTATTCATCAGCTGGCGTTGAGATTTTGATACAGCTTTTTTTTACAGAAAATGATCTTTACATTGCTTGAAATACACATCTAGAGCAGTGAGTGTGACATACAGCGCACGATCCACAGTATCATGTGCTCAGTCTTCAGTTTGTCTGGTTATTCTTCTGTATTTCAATAACCTAGTAAATGTCACAGTAAAATAAACTAGTTTTGTGCATTGTGGGGTATTCAGATACTTACTCTGTGGTAGCTGCTGTGCTGATGTGCTGCTCTGAGTGCCCAGCCGAGGAAGACTCAGTGAGTACACAGCCTGTCAGGGAGAGGATAAGCACTGTCAGTTTGATTTCCTAGTTGCGTTTTCCAAGGGCACATTTCCAGCCAGGATGCAGGCAGAGATAGTTGCCAAGCACCACTATTTTTCCAGAGTCTTGCATTTCAAAGTCCTGTGTGCAAAGGGCCATTAACAATTAGCATTGCACTTATCTTGGCATGGCGTGTTGGTCATATACTGGGCTTTACAACTTTACCAAGGTAAATTTAAGTGTCATTAAATTTAAGGCAAAGAAAAGACTGATGTGGAAAACATCCAGGGCTTTTTCAAAGAAACCAACAGCACCCAGTAAATACTATATGAGCCTATAGTGTACTGGACTATATGGACTATATGTGAGGCCTGTGCTTATGTTTGCCCAAGACCTGAGGCAACTCAGCACATTTTAGACCCTATGGGGAGACACTAGAGAAGTTCAGAGTTATAAGTCTCAAATGTGGTATACGTAGCTGTTGGGAAGAAAACTTTCTTCGTTTAACCTTTCTCTGTGAGGTTAGCTGAACCCAGGCACAGGTTTCTGGAGAGGTTGTGGAGTCTCCATCCGTTGATTTATTCAAAAGCCATCTGGGCACACTTGTGAGCACCCACCTCTAGGTGACCGAGCTGGCGCAGGGGGGCTAAACTGGATAGTCTCCAGAGGCACCTTCCAACTTCAGCCCCTCTGAGATTCTGTGAGGTTTTTGTTGCCATAGCTTCTCAGGATGGTTCAACTCCTTACCCCTCCAAAACAGACCCACCAGTTCGTACTTGGGATTCTTTCTGTTTTCCCACAGGGCTCATTGCTGCCATTGTGTCAAGTGATAATCCTCTGTTTCAGCATGGCCTGTAAGAGAGTGATTTGAGGACTTGAGGGTCCAAAAAAAAAAAAAAACCTCAAGCAAGTAGGATTAGGCCTTAACAGCAGATCCTCATGTGACCTATTGAATGTTGGGGTTTTCTGTGTAGGATTCCTAATTTTACCAGCTCAGAACATTGGTGGGCACACATTCAGTGCTCCTCTCAGCTCTCACTTTGGAGAGCAGAGTGGTGAAATGATTGTGGTCCTTTTTTCACAGGCTACCTGTGGTGTAATGGGCTACAGGCCACCTGTGTCTCAGCGGGGAAGGAGCAGTGCTGATAGTGACTGGGTGGGGAGCTGTGTTTCCTTCTTGCAGGATGTTATTCCTGGATGCTGCTCAAACCCAGCCAGCCATCCCAAACTCCTCCAGGAAAGAAGAAACTTCATTTTCTTGCAGAAATGAAATAAGAAACATATTTGTTTAAAAAGAAGGAACAACCTGCCAAGCTCTGGATATGGGCCTAAAAAAACCCAAACCTAAAATGTGAAAAAAAAGAAAAAAAAACAGACCAAAAATGTGAAAAAAAGAAAAAAAAAAACAAAACAAAAAAGTGAAAATAACAAAACCAAACCAAACAAGCAAACCCCAGCCTGAAAACAGAACAATGATATTTTAAAAGAAGTTGTGGCTAACAGGAAAAAAGGCATGGCAAAAACTGGATGAAGCAACTAATTGGTATTTTTAAGGGAGCAGACAGAGAGAAGAGAACAGAGCATCAGAGAAAAGGAACAAGGCATCAAGAGCAGATGTAAAAGAACATGATTTTTTCCTACAGGACAAAACTGTGGTCTAAACAATATGAACATACATTTCTAGTGTTGCTTTACTGTAGGAGCAATTGCTTTTGTTGCTTCAAATAGATTGTCTGGTGATAGAGACATCACAGAGATTATTACTAATGTTTACAAGGCAGGCAGTGTGGCATGGCTCAGCCATGAATAATTAATGTAGTCCTTGTTAAAGGTAAAAGAGCAGAAAGTAACAATTGTAGCACTGTCTGCAGCACTTTACTGCCAAGTATAAGATAAAATTCAATTTAATCTCTAAGCAAGTATGTTCATTTCATTTCTAACTGGTTTTTGGTTGTTGTGGTTTCTTTCCCCACAGCTTGCGCCTTCCCTTCCATTACAAGAAGATTTTGTTTACCACTGGAAAGCAATCACCCATTACTACATAGAGACCTCAGGTAAAAGAAGAAAGCACTCCGGGTTTGTCTTCTTATTGTGGAAAATAGAATTCACAATTTCAGTGTTTTTTAGTAAAGACTAAGAAATACCAAAATGAATCATGTCTTTAATCAAAATACCAGCAATAATAACTAGTAATTAAAAATATCCAGTACTTCCACCCCTTAAAAGTGGGCATGAAAAATGGTTGAAGTCTTGTTTCCTGTGTAGAGAACTGCACCTTTCTACATCTGACCCAGTTTCTGCCTTCACATACTCTGTTTAATCTAAACAGACAGCTGCAGAAATGCAGTCCCTGCTGTTAACATTTTTATTGCTTTGCATCAGGGATTTTCTTTTTCTTTGCAAGATTTTAACAGAAGTAATTTTGTGGTCATAGATTTTACCAGACATAGATGGTTTCTGGGTGCTCAGTATTTATTATTTTTGCTTTAGTGTCTTGTCTTAATGTAAAATGTTTTGATACCATAGACAACAAGTTTTGTTAAACCTTACTCAGATGTTACTCTGCTCTTCTGAAAAACAGATATTATGATGAAATATGGCTATAGTTGCTTTTTCTTAAACTGTTCCCTGGTTTTGGGGGTTTTTTTTGCAACAATTGTGCAGCGTGTAAATTTTTAATTTCGAACCTAGTTATGAAACAATTATGTTTTAAAAGTGAATGTTGCCGTGCTTTCCTCAAGCATATTAGTTCTGCACTTCTGCTGGAAGAGCTCTTGAATCTGTGTTTGTGTCTCATGATCTTGTTCATATCAATATTTACTTGTACAAACTGCAACATGACTCTTGTTTCTAAATACCCATCTTTTAGAACACTATGTGATGTTTCCAAAGGTGGAAATGACAGGGTGGCAGGGAAAACTGACACCTGCAGTGACGTGGTGCACAATAAAAGCTGACCTCTCTCCCAGAGTTTCAGAAGTCTTTTGAAAAACAAGTTTCCACTCAGTGGATATATTTCTGTCCTCTGCAGTAGGAGCAGAATTATGTGTAGGAAATTCAAGCAAAACACTCCAGGCTAAGTGGAGGTTGTGGCAGAGACCAAAATCACTCTGACATGGCAGTTTCCCTGTGTGATCTTGTTGCCAGTTGCATGCAAGTGACAAGTTATTTTTAGATCGTTGCGTAAACAGTAGTAACCATTTCCCTAGGATAGTTGTTCAAGTAGAATTGAGCTGAAAAAGAGGAAACTCTTCATGTGTGGATATGTTCTACAACATGTGAATGCTAGCTCGCACTGCCAGTGGCATAAATTCACTGCAGTTTCATGACTTTATTATAATAAAATCAACGTCTTACCCTTTCCTTCATAAAGTTTGACAGAACTCTATTTCAATGCAGAAAGTACAAAAGAGGAATTTAAAAGCTTTTGGAGAATAAACATCACAGAGTTTGAATTTTCTTTGCTGGTACCAGAAAAGCCATTTATTTAGATATCCAATATATAAAGGAACTGATCAGCTGCAAATTGAGCTGATGTTAGAGGCCATTCATAGATTCAAGAAGGGTGAAAGAGGAAGTTACCAAGACCTAGTAGGTGCTAATCAGAAGATTGAGAGTTGCACCTTTCTCTCCTATACCTTGCTCTCTGGCAGTAGAAATGTTCCTTTTTTGGCCACATAATTAATGCATGTTTGGAATTTTGGCACTTCACGTTTTCCCCATTGCAAGGTCAGATATCTACCCAATGCATATTCCAGTATACACATTCAGATACAGTTCTGAAAGTTTTATTTAAGACATGTTAAAAACTTGCACTGTATATAAGGTTCTTTGAATGGATGTCATGTTTATAAGTCTTAAACTTGGAACTGAACTTTAAAATGAGGGCAATTTTTAAATCATTCTTAATTGCTTATTTCTTTTATTTAGATGACAAAGCTCCTGTGACTGATACCAACATTCCTTCTCACCTGGAACAGATGTTGGATATTCTAGTTCAAGAAGAAAATGAGAGAGAATCAGGTGAAACAGGACCGTGTATGGAATATTTGCTACATCACAAGATTTTGGAGACCCTCTACACGCTAGGAAAAGCTGATGTATGTATTTCTCAGCAGAGCAGATTATCTCTTGTGTGAGCTCCTGGTTGAAATAGAGACTGAAGTTCTACAGTAGGTGGTAGTGTGGGACACTAAACTCTAGCAAAGAGCTGCTTGCTTATGCTACCAACATATTACAAATAACAGCCTTTTACAGGCGTGATCAGGGTGAGACAAGCCCTGAGATGCTGGCTGAGACAGAACCCCGAGATCTGTTACTCACCACCCTGATAAAGCTGACAGTGAAACTAGAAGCTGGAGAAACATTTTTCTTCAGTCTAGAGTTTTTCTGGCTACTACAAGACCATATTACCCTTCTCTGTACTTTGTTAAATGTTGGGCGATTCTTGGGTGAAAAGTGCTGTTAAATACAAATCTTCAATTAATATTTCTGAGCGTGATGAGCTGTTGCTCAGAGAGACTTTCATATCAGAAAGCAATAATTTGAATTGATCCCCAGACAGCTTTCCTGCCTTGTCAGTGTTGTCTGGTCCTTCATGTCTGCTTTTTGGCACACATGATGTTACTTTCATGGTCTCGGTTCATCTTTGTTGCTGTCTTTCTTGGCAGACTTCTGAGCTAAAATGTGTGGGGTTGGGTAGATCATGGGGTGAATTAGCTTGGAGGCATGGTACTAGAACCTTTTGTATCACAGTGCAGGTGCAGTTGGGGAGGCATGGTGTATGTATCCTGTTCCAAGGATAAGTGGAGCTCTCCAGGGTTTCCTTCTCAGTCAGTGTTTTACACATTGTCGTGAGTTTTTAATTGATTTTGCATAAATAGGCAATGCAGGACAGTGTCTGTCTGAGCCTGAGAAGTTCCTTGCTCTGGAAGAACCAGAGATCTGCAGTACCTGTTGCTGTACCAGCTGTCCTACAGTCAGGCTAAAATACCTGCTCCAGCTGGGCTTAAAACCACAACACTGCTATATTAAAGATACTTGCTCAGAATTACAGCTCGTTCAGTAATCTCTAAATGTTGTCAAGAAACCAAGATGAAGTAGTGACATATGTGAGGCGGGTAATTAGGAGTGTGTTTCTAAAAGTTGAGAGAAGTCATTCTGTACTCACACAAATACGTCTGTATAGGCAATTCTTGTACAGCCTGTCTTTACACTTTGCCACTTGTGAGTTGATACATCTGAAGTAAACACACAGTTCAGTGCTTGCAAGATGTTGCAAAGATCTGGTGCAAAATGAGTAGTTCCCTTTCCCAGCGATCAGTTAGAATTACTACATTACTGTGGATGTGCCCTCATGGTACATATTTTGCAATTCTGTTCAAAGGATTGCTAAACTACTCAGCAATGATTAGGGATTAAAAATTTAGAGATGTTTACTGAAAAAGGAGAGCCAGGTTAGGCTGTTGCCACCTCAGCTCCATCCAGCTGTGCAGTGAACCAGATGAGGGAAATTATGTGGGTTAAAATTAACAGCATGTATTATGTGGTAGATAACATATGCGGTAGAACACACTTTGGGGGAATTTGGCTAAAAACAAAGGTACATAAAGGCTCACAAGCCATCAGTTCTCCTGGAGATAGGAAAGTCCTTTCATGTGACTTGATACATGAGGATGGTAGGACAAGGGTCTGCATGTTGCACATATATTTCTGATTTATATTCTGCTCAGGGAAAGCAGCAGCTTTCTGTTGTCCTGGACCATCTGTGCATTTATAAACGCTTTAGCTGGCTAAGGTTAATTGCTCATGACTTTAAGAAACATTCTGTAGGTATTAAGATTTTTATAGTTTATCATTCTGTATTTGTATGTACTGACTCACTGAATTGCTGGATTTTGGGCACAATATCTTAAAAGACATCTGACTTGTAATTAATTCTGAGTTAATTTCCCCATATCACTGTAATGATACGGAATATTTTCTGGAAAGATTGGTAGAAGTTTACCCTAGAGCAGTTAACTGAAAATATGAATAATTTGAAAGAGAAAACTGTAATGAGATGCAACATTTTTTATTGATCTCTGTTAATATTGAGAAAAGTAATATGTTAACAGATGATGATATTTTTAAAAATACTTTCAGTTAAATTATTGCTCATTAATTAGCGTTCCAAGTGACAAATTTACATCTGTGTTTTTCTCCACGTTTATTTTTTTTTTTTATTGTTCATCTGTTTTTGTTTCAGTGTCCTCCAGGAATGAAACAGCAAGTTCTGGCTTTTTATACAAAACTTCTTGGAAGAATACGGCAACCTCTTCTTCCCCACATAAATGTTCATAGGCCAGTGCAGGTACTGTTCAGATTTTAAATAAACTATATTTTTGCATGACAAATTTCTTTTATTCTGCTGTAGCTAATGATATCTTTATTTCTTCCATTGTCAAGCAAATTAAAGAAACTGTTTGTGTGCCATATCAGTTTTAATGCGCTGATGATTAGAGCCTTGAACTGCTGCTGCAATACAAGTCATAAATAAGAAAGAAAACTTGTTTGTAGCAGTCTAAATCCAGAGCAAATGTTCCGGTCAATACTCATACATAATTGTAGTGTGTACACAGAAAAATAATTCAGTCTATTATTCCTAGAAAAAGCAATAACTTTCTGTCTTACTTGTTCACTTTATGTGACAGAAATTAATCAGGCTGTGTGGTGAAGTTCTGGCAACACCAACAGAAAATGAAGAAATTCAGTTTCTCTGTATAGTGTGTGCAAAGCTGAAACAGGATCCATACCTGGTCAACTTCTTCCTTGAGGTGAGTAAATCAATTGAAACCTTTACAGGTGTATTTACTGTATCACATACAAAATCTAGTAGACTGTAGATGTCACATTGTGCTTCATAGCTTAGTTTTCATTCCATCTGTTCCTTTTTATCCTGTGATATTAGAAGTCTTGTTGTTTGGAATTGTTTTTTCTTCCAGAGACTCTATACATGTGATTTTCACTGGAATTTCATTCAGGGCTCACAATTACACCTGCCCAAGGTTCTTTTCCTTTGCAGTTAAAGTGCCTGCAGAGTAGGGATATGAATTGCAATGTGGAATACTGTGTGAGGGAGACCTTGGCCTTCTTGTATTGTTTTTGTCACCCCAGCGAAGACTAAGAGACAGATTGCAGGGGGCCCTGAAACCTTGGAAGTTGGTGAGTGTTGTGCAGGACTGGGCCCTTCTTTGGTAGTGGCACATATGTTGTAGCTGCAGTGCCAGCTCACAATCTACAATACAACACCACCTTCTGTCTGTAAGAAAGCCAAGTGTCTTCACTGCCTCCTTTAACATGTGGCATTATGAAATCAGAGTGGGAAGACAAACAGTTTCTAGCCTGACTTTCTGTTCCTATTTAGAAGAAGCATAAAAACAAAATTGGTTTATAAAAGTCCATTTAGAAATGCCTTGTGCTGCCACTTCGCTGTTTCCTATGGTGACAGTCTCTAGTAAGTATGTGATACTTTGCTGAAAAATATTCCTTCAGGAATATTTTACAAGCTTTCCACAAACAAGATCTGTGGCAGCAGAGGCTGATAAACTGCAAAAAGATGTAATATTCCATTAGGTATGTGATTAAAACTAAATATCATTTGCATGTCAGTAGTAAAAAATCCATCTTGAGTTTATTCTTACCTTAATTATTATTCTGATTGCCATTGTATCCACTGTATTGTAGAAGCAGCAGAAATGGTCTGAAGATTGAAAAGGTAATGTTTAAACATTAGAAGCTCTCAGAAGCAAACTAGTGCATATATTACATGCAAAATATGGTAGCATCCTAAATGAGTATTACTTTTAGTGTTACTTGTGTAAGTTGTATGGTTTAAGACTCTTAAATAGTGCCCCTGCAGTCAAACCTGAGAACCCTAAGAACCACAAGTGGTTTTTCCCACATTATTAGTGTTCTTCCCCAAAATAGCAAGGTTGCAATATTAAAAAACAAAATGGAGAAACAGGTGATTCCAAGTTTCTTAAGGATTTCTAGTTTCACGAAATGCTGGTTTGTGGAGTTCAGGCAAGCTGGCAAACATTTCTTGTAGCACCTGTTCCCTTTGCAGTATTATTTTAGATGTTGTAGCCCAAAGCATTTGTCTTCACATCTTGTGGTGGTTGTTTCCAGATGGGGTATGTGGGGTGCAGGATTGTGCCTTGTTAGAACTGAATGTTGTGGTTGTTCACATTTGGCCTCTTAGAGGTGCTGTTGTTGTGACTTGATCACTGTTTCAAATGCATGAAAGGGTGAATGTACAGAATTCTGTGTGGCATTTCTCTCTCAAATCTCCAGCACTTACAAGATGAAATGCAGGTGGATCTCTCCAAAGGGTGTTTATATCTGTTAGTTTTGCTTCCTTCTTTGACTGTTCCCAGTCAGTTTATACAGGATTTTATGAACAAAAAATCTGAGTGTATACAAACCCAGGGTTTCCTTTGTACGATTCCATACCAAATAGTTTGTTGATAGAATGCCATTTCATATTTTAAATTTTATATATATATAAATGAATGAATATATAGATAAAAATTTGTATTCTAGTAAAATCTTCCACCTGTATTACTTAACCAATAAGGCTACATGATGTAACTGTATTGCTTGGACTAGTTATGTCTGTTGTGGAAATAAGAACTTGAAGAACTTCATTCTGCTTTTTTTAATCTTTCAAATCCCTAGACTAATTTTACTTTGGCATTAATGGAATCTTTTTTTAAGACTGACTTTTCCTAGTTCTTGTGCAGAGAGAAAGAATATACATTGTAATATTTGACTTATCACCTCTAACTCAGGCATATTTTAGTAAATTTCCCTCATCCCATGTTATGTGAGATACTCCTTGCAACTGATAGTTTCATGCAAAGGGACACTTAATTCTCTTTGCTTCAACATCTGCTCTTGAGACCTTAATAATGTTCTAATATAATAGCTAAAAAGTTGTACCTTTATTTTATGGCATGAACAGTAGTTTCACGATTCACTTCTGCTTTCAGTACTACAAGTTACCAACTTTATATTTCTCACCACAAATTAATTAGAGAGTCTCTTCAGCTGTGGTATCACTTGATTTTTTTCATAGAACTCCTTTTAAATCTCTCAGAACTTAGACACGGCATCAGTCACCATAGATTTTGAAAAACTGATAGTTACATACCATGAAAATACAAAAGAGTGGTTTTATATTGTTTTATATTGTCTGCTCTCTGTTAATGCTGAATCTACAAGTACTTTGTTGAGAAAGCAATGAATATGTATTTTATGTAACCTTTTCTATTAGGTCATTCAGGATCCTGTTTTGCACCTTTGCAGGAGGCAGGTGAGCAGCTGAGCTGCAGAACTGCATGATTAGACAATAGGAAGCTTAAATACACACAAAAATTCTGCCTGTGTGTTGTTCAATGTACAAACTGCATTATGTCACCTGCCAAAGTAAGAATAATGAGCTATGGACACATTTCTAGGGACGTTCATACATTTATATATGTTCTCTCATTAATGGCTTAGCTCAATAAAGAATGGCCTTTCGAATGGCAGAAGAATCCATGAGGTGGATGTGAAGTAATAAGTAATTGAGGTATATAGTGAAGTAATGAGCCATTGTAAGATAAAATAAGTATTCTACAGAATATTGCCCAGTTTCGCTTTAACAGCCCTGCCTGCTGCTTGAGTGGTGCCAGCAAGAGTGTAAAATCCGGGACTGAAATGCTGTTCCAGCCTTTTTGTGCAAGGGCCACCATTGTGATTCACATATTTCTGTGTACTGGTGTAGTAGGTGGGACAATACTGGAGGACTGTAGATGCTTTAGGGACAGACAGACTCGTTTCAGACAGACATGTTTTGTTGCTTTGCCAGCCTTGTGCTTTTCACACTGTCAAAGAAAATAAACACATATTGAAGCAGTAATTTTTTTCTACTGCATTCAAAGACCATCCTTATTTTATAGCATGCAATGTGCTGCTTTTACCACTGGTTTGCACCTCTGGGGAACTGGTTCTGTGAGTGTATCACAGTGCTCAGTGCAAATTCCCCACAATGAATGCACAGCCATCGAGCAAGTGTTCACAGCAGCTCTCCAGTTTGCTGCATGACTGTCGTGTGCTTAGTCCCTGCTGGTTTGTCTGTACTAAAATCCATTAACCCCAAATGGTTAATCTTTTAAATTATTAATGCTTGAGATATATTTGTAATAATTTTGGGGTTATCATAGAGAAGGGAACCGTTTGGATTTATAATCTCACTACAGTTCTCACTTGAAAGACACGTCTTCTGCTGCATTCTAATTTATGATTCTGATAAAGTATTCTTCACCTGTGCTTGAGCCAGAAGAACACTGAATTCTTGCCTTTCCGTGAGTTTCTTGGTGATATCACAGAGCACAAATCTAAATGTCTTTTTATGTGCTGGATTTATAGGAAGACAGATGAGTTGCCTTTTTCCAGGCAAAGTAGAGATGCTTTGGAGCTTCCAAAAAGGTTCTCTGCGACCTCTTAGAGTATCCAGTGCCCAAAGCTAACTTCTAGTGTCTTCTGTCCATTCAATCTACTCAGTTTTTTCTTCTCGAGAAATGCAATTTGAGAGTACTCTGCTGTCAGAAAAGGTGTTTCTTTCCCCTTCCCTTTTGAAGGTAAAATCATAAGAAATTTAGAATTATTTTAGTTGTGTGATTCCAACTGGAAATAGTGTTTCAGACATTAGATGAATGTGAGGCCTTGACACAGAAAGGAATGTTTAACAGTATGTGCTAAGTTCTAAAGGTGCACCCATAAGGTAAATTAAAACATTCTATCAAATTGTGAGCAAATCAAGTGAATATGTGCCTTCAGTTATGAAAGAAAAAGCTGCCATCCTTTTGTAAAGGGCATATTCAGCCTTGAAGTAAAATGTATCGGGCTTAAGAGAAATTTAAGCAGATTTAAAAGTGTCCTAGGTTTATACAACACCCACACTCTCACAGCCCTTTACATTTTACATGGTTACTGTATCCAGTGTTGACTACTTCAAATGTTGTTAAAAAAAATGCTTTTAGTAAACTCCTGCTTCAGGATGAACAGTAATTTCAGCCGTGTAATTCCAAAAAATGCTTTGCAGAGTAAGTTAAAAGCAATGGCTTTCCAAGGATCGGAGAGTGTAATCACAGAAGACATGATAAAAGAGCAGGAGTCTGTGACAACAGACACGGGGCAGCCTGGCCAGCCTGAGGAAATGCCCAGTGCTGCTGGAGCAGAGCACATGGAGAAGGAGGATGAGCTCCCACAGCAGGCGGATGAGCTCTCTTTCAGTCTGGATGAACTCAATGTCACATCGTCACCTGAGTCCTCCACTGCTTGTCCAAATCAAGACTATAATTTAGTGAATTCTCTACTAAACCTCACTAAAAGTCCTGTCTAGTAGACTTTTTTTTTTGTTTTGGGGGTTCTTTTCCACTCAATGTGATAAAATGAAATAGTTGGGTGCAATAGTTGGGTGCTGTGTGAAGTGGGCAGAGGGAGTGAATAAACACACTGTATTTTAGCTATAAGTGAAATGAGGGTTTTTGCAGGCACTTTTTGTAAATTGGCAGTTTTCTTTGCAAATTCAGATTAAAGTAAAAATACTGTTTTAGAAAATTAATACTAAGCATGTTGATGGTAATATAAGTGGGTTTTTTAAGAAATTTGTATAGGGTGCTATATGTTTCACAGAAAAGCTACACATGATAATCAGAAGATTAAATATGTCACAAGAGAATATTTTTATAACTACTTTCAATTGTTCTGACTTAACCAAACCCACTCTTTTTGTAATGGCACTGGGCTATGTCTAGGGGTGTGTTTTCTTTTTAAAAAGTCTGCTGTTAAATGTCTTACCCATTTCCATCCTCAAATTCAGATTTAGATTCTTTCAGATAATTTAGAGGAGGTTTGGGTAAGCCTGTAATTGCTACAGCAGTGCTAAGAGCAGAAAACCAAGTCTACCACTGTACTTTGTTATTGTTACATGATTAGTTTTCAGGATTTAGTATCTTGCTCTCAAGCTGACCTGCAGCTCTAGTTCTGTCAGCTGGAAGGTTGCAGCTGGCATTCTTAGTATTTGACACAAAATCAGATGAGATTCTTTATTTTGTAACATCCCAATTCACTAGAGGTAGTGACTGCAAAGGCAACAAAAATAAATGCATTCACTCACTGTGGGGGAATGGAGAGGTTTTTTATTTGGGAGGTGTTTGCTTCTTGATTTCCAGTGAGCTTCATTCACCCTCTGATTAATTCTTCCATGCCCTTCTGCCAGGACGGCCGGATAGCAGTGAAGGCCTGTGAAGGCCTCATGCTTTTGGTGAGTTTGCCAGAACCAGCAGCTGCCAAATGCCTGACTCAAAGCACTTGTTTATGTGAATTGTTGACAGACAGGCTGGCCACCCTCTACAAAGCCTTGCCTCAGTCACTGGATCCTTTAGACATTGAAACAGTGGAGGCAATTAACTGGGGGTAAGAATTTTATTTTTGTATTTAATATCCAAAGTGACTTTACACCCCTCCCTGAAACTAATTTGATAGGTAGATAATGTGTCTAAAATATTCACCCCCCCACATGCTAAAGCCTCGAGGGCAGAGCTGAGATACAGCTGCAGCACTGTGGTTCACTTTGGGTGTCCAGTGTACCTGTGGTTTCTGACATGGGGCCAGGTTTGCCTCAGGGGGGCAAGTTTTTCTACTGAATTACAGCAGTTAATAATGGTGTCACTGCAGTATCAAGTGTGGATTATATTCTCATGCAGATGTCAAGGATTTAAGAAGCATGAACTTCTCACTGTACACAGTGGGCATTGCAAACTGCTACGGGGAGCAGGATGGGTCCATTTGATAACAGGCTGTTGTTGCAAAATTTTGCAGCAAAAAAGAAGGAAGGAGTTACTGCATAAGTCATTATCATGATGCAAAAGATACATGCCTGTTATCCTAACTGCTTGCAATTCAGATTCTTAAAACATTTCCCCCCTCTGCCTTCATTGTTATGAATTGCTTTTGATCTGTTAGTACTGAGACAAAAGTAGGTATTTGCAAAATGCCTAGCAAAATTTCTCATGGTTGGAGCTTGAAACTAGAAGGGGAAAACCCATGACTTTGAATTGTGAGATAAATAAATATTGGAGAGTTTACCAAAGAAAATGGTGTATTTATTATTCTTTAGAGCCCTTAAATTGAAATAGATGTTTCTTTCTGAAAGATTCGGTCTAGTTCAGGTATACACTGTGTGGTTTTGGTCGACTTGCCTGAGGTCACTTGCAGAATAGAGAAGAACAATTGCCTTCATTTTATGGTTCTGTGACTACAGGAGTTACTGATTTTCTGTGGTCTGTGTTTCCTGGGAGAACAGACTTGGTGATCAGTTTTCCCTTCTGACTCCAGAAACACTTAATCAGAGTTCCTGTGCTGAATGTTCTGTGTATCCTTTAGCATGCACTGAATACCTGTGTAGTGATGGCACTACCAGGTCCATAGGGACCAGCAGAAAAGCTTTTTTAATGTTCATTACAAGTAGGTCATTAATTATTTTGCTAGGTTCAATAAGAAGGAAGTCCAAGATTCTTCAATAAATATTTTTTCTCGCTGTTCTCTAGTTTGGATTCCTATAGCCACAAAGAAGATGCATCTGCTTTTCCAGGGAAAAGAGCATTGATTTCATTTCTTTCTTGGTTTGACTACTGTGATCAACTCATCAAAGAAGCACAAAAGGTTTGAAATGTGTTCAGATGATACAAATATATTCAGCAAATAAGTAGTTCCAGTAGTTTCTTAGCTTCTCAGTTTGAGACATACCATTTTGTACTTTTGTTTCAGACGACTGCTGTTGCTATGGCAAAAGCTGTGCGGGAACGATTCTTCATTGATGTTATGGAACCTCAGCTGATGCAAACGTGAGTAGCATCCTACAAGACACAGCAGAACAGAACCTGGCTCAAGCTGGTTTTTTGGGGGGCAGAAATCCACTCCATATCTGATACGAGAATGTTTTGTTCAGTTCAGAGATTGGAATCCTCACATCAACTGCGCTATTGCACCGCATTGTTCGTCAGGTGACTTCGGATGTCCTGCTGCAGGAATTGGTGTATTTCATACTGGGAGAGCAGAGGGAGCCAGAAACACTGGCAGACATCAACAGGCACCCACTGCGACACAGGCTGATCGAACACTGTGATCACATTTCTGATGAGGTGAGAAGTGATCTGATCCAGGAATGTCTGCTGGCCAGTTCTGGAGTGTGGAGAGTCTGCAAAGACACCCTTGGGAGGACTTCTCATATTTGTGTCAAGTGAAGTTTTTTGCCGAGAAAGAGAATTCTGACTCCACCTTTACACATTTGCTTTAGAAAATGATGTGAAGCTGTTTTCTCCACCTAGCATATTCTTTGGTGAATTTGCATGCCCACTATGCATATCCAGTTAGACTTGCTCATCTGTAGGACAGAGTGAACTGAGCTTTTGTAATTGCATTTTAATTTGTGCTTTATGTTGTGTTGCTGTTATTTTCCATGTTGTGCCAATTCTGTCATTACTTATATGAACCAAGTGTCATCGGAGAATATATGCAATGCCACTTAAAAGATCTTATAATTAACTTTAAGCTCTGTACATACAGAAAGAATTGATAAAATAATTTACTTCAGTAAAATGCCTCCTCAGAAGCTGCTTGTTTCACATTTGCCATGAAACAACCTCAACCCTCTGATTTTTCAAATAGAAACCAAGCTTGCCTGAAATACAAATCTGTGCTTTGTCATATCCATTTTTTTCAGTATGCCTACCTGCTCACCCTGTCAGAATGAGTTATCTCTGTAAATTAGTTATCTTTGCAAAGCTAAGCACTCTCAAGCAGTCTTGAAAAATTGTATTTGTACTGCTTAAAGTCAGTGTTCTTTTAAAAGCATACATAACATCTCTATGTTATGTAAAAATCTTAGCCTATAGATTTAGTCAATACATCCCAGCATTACTTTCTTTTATTCTGGGTATTTATTACTAACTTTGAGTCCTGCTGCATGTCTCATTTGCATAATGATAACCATCTTCCAGCATGGATCTGACTGCAGAACAGAAAGCTAAATTCTGAGTTCTCTGTATGTTCTTGGTATTGTTCTTTTGACAGATTTCAGAACAGTTTTTGTTTTATAGAAAAAAAGAAATAGATTCCCATATTGATTTTCAAATGTTTATAATCTCTTCATCCATGTTTATACCACATGTTGCATCGCAATTTCCTAAATTTTCTTACGATTTTTGTTTCCTTCCATAATGTCAATAAGTGCTTGCAGTGTTCTAGGGTGGACAAAGCAGATAAAAGGCAAAAAGCACAGGGCAGCAGTGCATGAGTGTCTTGAACTTTTACTCTTTCTGTTACAGATCAGCATAATGACTTTACGAATGTTTGAGCACCTTTTGCAAAAACCCAACGAGCACATTCTTTATAATTTGGTTCTGAGAAATTTGGAAGAAAGAAACTACATGGAATACAAGCCTCTCTGTCAAGAAGATAAAGATGTGGTAGAGAATGGACAGATTGCTGGAGCAGTGTAAGTTTCATTTTTGAGGGAAGTTTTCACAACAGCTAAGTTGGATCCTTATTTTTAGAACAAAACAGGTTTTTTTTTTTTTACCAGTAATTGAAAGAAAAGTGAGCCTGGAGAGCATTTGAGTGCTCTATGTATTAATCCATATCCGTAAAGTGATGAAGAAATTCCTACATCAGCAACTTATGGAAACTCTTAGAACAGAAACAGAAAATTTAAAATCACCACAAACCTCTTTCCAGAACAATAGACACCAGAGGTCTTCGTGTCTCAATTTATTTATGCATCTACCTAGCTTAAATCTATGCATATTTTATTGCAATAAAATGAATAATATTCTTGAAGTGAGAATATTCTTGAAGTCAGTCACACTTCTTGCTTACATTTATGTTCCTAGTCATTTTTGATGGAAGAACATTCTGAAGCACAACATAAAATCCTTCTAAATATGCTAGGTAACTCTGGTAACTCAGTGTTTTAGTGAAGGAGAGGTAAGGAGTGGCCACACAAACCATTTTAGTCATCTAGAATAATTTAAATATGCCGTGGAGTATAGCTCTAATGTGAAAAATGGGGCTGAGAAGTTTTAAGTGACCTGATGCAGTAATTTTGTTCAAGTCAAAAAAGTCTAGTCTGTTGTTCAGATTGTTGGATATTTGCAAAGGTTGGTATTTCTGCATAGTAATTAGGTAATACAATGTGGATATTGTAATGTTCTGGAAAACATCCTAATTGTTCAGAGAAGGAAAAGAGCCTGCCTTGTTACCCAGAAATTTTCCTGCTTTCCATAATTCTGTGAATGATTATGTTTTTGTCTAATGTAATTTCACAGAGATCTAGAGGAAGATCCATTATTTACTGATCTGTCTCCAGATAACACATTGTCAGCTCAGGAGTGGCTCAGTGCTTCTCCACCTATCAGTCCAGAACATCCCAAAAACGATGGGAAGACTGAAGTTCATAAAATTGTAAATAGGTGAGTTGAAACAAAGACTTAAGGAGATGTCTGAATGTGTGGGTGTCTGCACACACTGTGCAAATTAAATGTGTACTCTGTAATGGATGTTATTCTGTGCCAGCTGGGAAAATGACTCCACAGAAGGAAATTATGTGGCATTTTATCAGAAAGCTACTCCTGAAAGATTAGAGCTTGCATTAATTCAACATAAATGAGAAAAACAGAAGAACTTTGCAGCTAATGGTTGAATACTCAGAATTCACGATGAAAGCCTGGTTGATTATAAAAGTTGCTTTTTGCAGAAATATTTGCTGTACTTAAAAGGCTGTTACAGGCCTTGACCTTCCTGGACAAGTCTGGGGAGTCTTGCCATAAGCCTTTCAGGGGAAGAAAAAAACCTCAAACTTCCTTAGAGCTTCAATGTTCCTTAAACACATACGTGAAAGTAAATAATTGCCATGGTAGAGAGAACCTTCTGTTCCCTGAAAATTGGGGCACCTGTGTCACCTGTGACATACCTCAGTGCCTGCTGGACTCACTGCAAATTGGATATCACGAAGAGGACAAGCTCTGCTCTAAGCAACTTAGTGATGGTAATTCTCTTAGGAACTAATATTAGGACGAGGGATGTTTGCTCTGTTAATACTCAGTAGCAGAGCAGCACTGGTGTGTCAGTGCTGACCTATCTGCTTGCCCAGAAATAATCAAAGGTGTTAGCCAAAGGAACAAACAGCCCAGGGACAGCCAGGACAGAGTGGCATCATCACTTCTTGCCCTCTTTCCCCCAGTATCGCTATTTATAGTTTATGGTGGACATGGTTTGGAGCAAAGACACAAAGAACACTCTCCTAAATTCACCTCCTGTAATCTCCGTCAGGGAATAGAAATGTTGTTTGATTTGCAGTGTTTTGCAGATTTGTATTTGTTGAGATAAGATGAGCTCCACATGAAAAGTCAGCTACTGCATATTTCTGCATATAAATTCAACAGGAGTGTCCAGCAGTTCTGGGGTATGGTGAAGGCTAAAATTTGGAATCAGGTTCCCAAGACTGGGTTTTATCTTGCTGTCCAGAAATTTCAGTGGTTTGTTTTTTGTTTGTTTTTTTTTTAAAGACAGTTAGTAATATTATTCAGAATTTCCTGATGCATTTTAGGTCAGATATTGAAGTAATAAGGATATGGAGTATTTGACTGCATGCTTGGCCAAGGCAATTATAATTGTAACTGGGACATTTATATGCAAATACTCCTCTGTGTCTTAGATGTTGATTTTTTTGCCACAACAAACTGGTAAATAAAACTACCTATGAAGTAGGTTACAAAGAATTTTAACTGTAGTTCTTCTCTTTTGGCTTGTTTATTCCTAAGTATATTTTGTTTAGCTCTAGTAAGATGAAGTCTGACCTTTAGCAACCACTTGACCTATTCATGAATATTCCCTTTCATCTCCATTCTCTCTGCTGATTCTCAGAAAGTGCTTCCACTGATGACTTTGATGCCATGATGATTTTTTGCCTTTTCTTCTATATACCTTTTATATAGCTTTTTTGTATCCTCAGTGCACTTAGCATGCATACTTATAATTCCTTACATCTGATAACTTGCCATAGTCCCAATTAAGCCAGGAGACCAAACATCCTAGAGGCCTTGCAGGCCAGAAAGCCTTATGCTATCCTGAGATACCAAGGTCCTCTTTAGAACACATCCTGTAAACTAAGATTAGACCCATCCACACGGGAATTCCTGGGGATGGGGGAATGTCACACCATTCATTCAAGCCTCTCATTGGGGAATCTTTGTTAGATGTGCTAATTTGCAAGGTCTGTAAATTGTATACGCGATCTGTCAATCTGTCGTGTGAGTGCATTTCAGAGCATTCTACCTTGGCAAAGTGGTGCACCATGAGGATCCTTTTTAAATACAGAGCTAAAAAACCCTTTTCCCCTTAACCATGTCTGGCTCTTCATTTTTAAGACCAGGAAAAGACAACAGCTTTACCTGTAGTGCCTTGCAAAACTTCTCAAGTGTATACCTTGTTACTGCAAACAGTACTTGGAATAGATAGGCTTAAGTAGGTATTGTGTTCTCTGTTCTTCATATAAAGTTATGGTAGAGTCTGTGGATTAATTGGCCAGACAGTTCAGCATTGTGTGTACAGCGTTACAGATGATGAGAAAGTATTGATCTGGTGCTCTGTGGAATATTGTCATTAATGTACTTTTTTTCTCTTCAGTTTTCTCTGTCTTGTACCTGATGAAGCAAAGTCATCATACCATGTGGAGGGTACAGGTTATGATACTTACCTCAGAGATGCCCACAGACAAGTAAGTCAGTGAACTCTTCCTTAGTCCTTGAGAATTTGAAATGCTGATGAGAATATACAAATGGTTGTGTAAATAATCCTATTAAATCTTTTGGTAATGGAAGATGGGAAAATTCAATTCTCGTTTTTAGTGAAAACTTACCTTTGGAGATCTTTTGATGATGAGTTCACCTTGTATTGCTCTGGTGGGAATAATGGATGACATTAAATGCATTAATATTCATATAACAAATACAGTGAGAGAAAACCTGAACCGCAGATAGATTCTTAATTTGCTTCTGCATTTATCTGCATTCTCTTGGAGAATTGCCTGCCAAGCTGTTTGAAAGAACTAAAGAGAAATTAAAATGCTGCATAGGAGTTATGCAATCTGGGACTTTGCAAATAAAGGCTCATCACAGGAAATGCACAGCCTAAGGCATTCAGGTTTGAAGTTGGGAGGTTGGGTAGGCAGGGAAAGCTTTATGATTTACTCTTTAGAAATAAATGCAAGTTTTGCTTTTACAAACATAAAGTTTCCTTGGTCAGAGGACAGTCACTGTTTGCAGCTTTCTAATTGAAACCCTGTGAATCTTCTAGAATAGAAAAATTTATGCGAAGGAGGAGAGTAACTGAGAGCTATATTTAGTAGGTAATTCAAAAATTCCATAACCCTGGAATTACGTTATCAGCTGCTGAAGATGGGGAGTTTAGATTTCTGTATTTATATTGCTTCATCTGTAGTCTCTCCTGAAAAGAAAGGGAATAGAAAAGAGAGAATAAGGAAACAAAGGTTGATGTAAAATTCCCCTGTGTTCTATTCTTGGATGCGAGAAACCACTTATCATCTTCGTCTTTCTTTTATGCCTTGGGAAGAAGAGTGTACTGGGAGTTATTAGAGAGCAGAGTTGGTTTCTGTCACTTCCTGACGATGATATGGCTACTGTTAAAATCCTTCCCCCCTAAGAGTAGCCCTGCCTGTTGCTGTTATTACATCCAAATAGCTGTTCTGCTTCCTTATTTCTATTCCTGGAAGCCTGCACAAGCAAGTAAGCTACAATCAATGCAGAATTTCTGAGTTTGTTGTTTTTTGCTTCTGTTTCTTCCTGTATTCCTTATTTTCTCTGCTTTAATTTGTGCTCCTTTCAAGGTGTAATTCCTTGCAAGTGAGACCTCAGGCAGCACACAGCAAATACGGGGCAAGGTAGGAAAAGACTGCCAGGGGTGTCAGGAAACAAAGAGAGGGAAGAGGAAGCCCTGAAATACTTTGAGTTTGTATGTCCTGCATATGCACATGCCTTTCCTGTCCTGGGAATTAGGGAGCAGAATGGTTTATATAGCATGATGAGCCACACATAATGCAGTGGAAGTGTGGTAATGTACTCTCAGGAAGATATATAAGAATGCAATTCCTGTTTCAGAAGAACCCTGATTAGGATGTGTATTGTTGGCTTTGCTTTGTATTTTGGCCCCAGCTGCTTTTTTGGAGCTCTGTTCTCCAGTCAACTGTTTCTCAAACTACCCTAGAAGCAAGAATGTCCCCAGGAAAATGAGGTGCCTGCTGACAGTGTTTTTACTGTTTACTCTAGAATGACAGATCCTTTTTGAGCATTGATTTATCATTTAGCTATGGATGATAGTTTTAAGGTGTATGGACCATCAAAGGAAATGAAATGGTTTCCATGGAGATTGAAGTCTGTTTTCCTCACTGTTTTTCTGTAGTTCCGGGATTATTGTGTCATTTGCTTACGGTGGGAGTGGCCTGGATCTCCCAGACCTTTGGAAAAGTGCAATTTAGAAGCGTCATTTTTTGAAGGACACTTCTTGAAAGTTCTGTTTGAAAGAATGGGCAGGATTCTTGATCAGGTAAGAAAAAACAAGTTAAGAATTCCATTTCTTACACTTTTATTGCTTTTAAAAAGCTGATCTCCATCAGGTCCTGTGCATTCCCATCTCTCTATTATAGTGTCATATTACTGTGTAATGTCCCATTTCCTGGTCATAAGCAGGACAAGAGCCATTTGCACATATAAATGCACTGGGAACATGTGCAGGAAGACAGGAGTAGCCTCTAGGTCATCTCTGTGAGTGTTCCTGGGAACATTCTGATACGCATCTGTGATATCAGAAAGCTTTGCAGAGGTGGTAACTCTCACTAACCTCGTTTCTGACAGAAGATAGCTCAGGCACACAAGTGGAGTAACTTGTTTCAAATACCTCATGTACTAGACACTACCTTCTTCCTCCTGCTGATGTTACAAATTTCTGTAGAACTGACTGTACCCTAAGAATTTTTTTTAAATTTCCTGAACTTCAAAATTTGCTGGGTTTAATCTTTTTAGCTACAGGGAATTTTTTTAGGATTTCTCTGATATGGGGCCATTTTACTGAGTCTGCTGACATATGGACAGAAATAAAAGCTCTGTGTGAAGAAGCAGCTTTCTTTAATGCTCTCAATTAGTTGGAATCACAACAGCAATCTGTCTGAACAATGCAGCACGTGTTACTCCTTTGTTTGCTTCTCCTCTTGTGAACACCAGATAATGCTCATGCCTTCAAAGCTTCCTAATGAATTGGCTGACTCAAACAGCTCTGAAGACCTTCTCCTACAGTTCAGCTAGGTAGGCAGTGAATGGATTTATGGAAGGAATTTTTGTCTCTCTGCAGAGTAGCTCTGCTATAATAACTCAAAATGTAGTGATCTCTTTTACCTGTAACATCTGTGGTCTTGGGGCTGAAAGCTTCATTTGTTAGGAGATTGGGATGAGTCTATTAATGGAGTACCAAGTACAGAAATAACTGCCACTGACTGGAAGAAATAAGTGCTTTCATTTCAAAAGATTTATGAAGCAACTTTGCAATACAACAGTGTGTGGTAACAAATTCAGGATAAGATACCTAAATATTACTTACATGTACACGTGTAGTCAGTGGAAATTTTGTCAGAGCAGCCCCAGTAGTGCCTGGAGCTCCTAGTCTGAAAGGCAAGCAGGTGCCTCTTTTGTGCAGAGCGAATCACCAGCTCAGCTTCCTCCACTGTGTGGACTGAAAGCTCGACTGAGGTGCCTGAGCTCAGGTATTTGTGTGATATCCAGGATATTCCCAGAAGTCTGTGGTTGCAACACAGATCTTGCAGGATCCACCCTCTGTGGAACCATCAGGAGACCAGCAGACACTTGGGAGCATCTGATATGGCAGGAGATGTTTGTGTGTGGGAAGGTGTATCAAGTGTCAGATCTCTGTTGAGTCAGCTAATGAGAGCTTAGACATGGCTAAATATATCTGTCTTAATCTGAGGCTCAATTCATCCAAATCTTCAGGACTTGAAAAGGGGAAGAATCTGTTCTCTGATTCTTCAGTGGGATGTTTACTTGAGAGCATGAAGATGAGAATTTTAGGTCATTAAATCCTCCTCTTGTAGGTGTGATTATTAGTGAGGATATTACTGCCAGTATGCAGTCAGAGGTTGAATGAGGGCCCTGTAATCCACTTAGATCAACAAGGTTGATTGACACAGTGGTGTACCAAAGGAATGTCTGTCCCTCTCTTGTCAACTTAGTCTGTTCTGCCATTGAAGAAATGGAAGGAAATTTTACTAGTTTGCAAATTCTGAGCTGAGGAATTAAAATGTCAGCTTGTTTTCACTGAGATGAGAAAATCAAAGATGGAAAAAAAGTTGTGGAACATAAAGAAGCCATGGTGAAAATGCTTGATTTTATGGAAAAAAAGTTTCTTACTAGAATGGTCAAATCCTTTAAGCTAGGCACTATTTTTTTCCAAGAAAATCAAGTATTATTTTATTCCTTATGACAGATAAGCATTTTCCAGCATCTGGCATTTGGTTGGTTTGGGGAAGGGAGGTAGTCAGGAAGCTCAGAATTCCCTGCTGCTTTCCCACCCCAGGACTGCTCCCATCTCTCGTAGGTTGCTGCCACAAGATGGTCAAGCCTTCTGCAATGGTTCTTTCCCAGAAAAAAATAAAGGAGAAGAGAAATTGCGTATTAGCCGTAAACATGGATTTCTCTCTGGCAATTTCCTGAGCTCATATACTTTACAGTTTCCCAGGAGAAGCAAGCAGATGTTTAATCTAGGCTGATTCCATGCTGTTTCTTTAGCTGAAGAAATGTTTTATGGGAAGAGGACTTACCCTGCAGTAAACAAGTGTGCAAAAGCCTCAAGTGGTTGTAGCAGCGATGCAGATAATAACATCTAATGCCCAACTGTCAAATTCACAGCACTGCTGTAGTGAAAAGCAGAGGTTGGGCCTGTCTTGTAATCTTTTTATCTTTATTTATTCATAACCCTGTGTATAAGGTTCTAGTAATTTAATAAACATGAGGTGGATGAAAAGAAGCCAGCATGAAAATAACTAAGCACTATGTTTCCCTCTTTTTGCAGCCCTATGATGTAAATTTACAAGTTACGTCAGTGTTGTCCAAACTGTCCCTGTTTCCCCATCCTCATATACACGAATATCTTCTGGATCCTTATGTCAACCTCGCCTCTGGCTGCAAATCTCTCTTCTCTGTGATTGTCAGGGTGAGTAAGCACACCATTAATAATTACATGTGGCTGTACAGGAGTAATATATTTCA
Source organism: Vireo altiloquus (assembly GCA_013396875.1). NCBI lineage: Eukaryota > Metazoa > Chordata > Aves > Passeriformes > Vireonidae > Vireo > Vireo altiloquus. The sequence continues at coordinate 830,176 of VZRF01004648.1, read as the reverse complement.
TAACTTTGTAGTTAGTGGTGGTAGTTGCTGGGTAGTTTAAGCTGGTAAATGTTTGTCATTGAAAGCAGATACTTTCAGTCCTGATTTTTAATCAAGATTAGGCCTAGATGGGTATCTCTGCTCCTGCTCTTTTTTTTTCTGATGAAGGCTGTTCTTGACAATTAAGTCCTGGATTTATCAAAAGTCCCCTTCCTCTCCAGTTCCATCTCTTCTGCCAGACCTGCATCCTAGAAGTGCTGGCTGGGTGCCTGTCTCACTGCAGTGTCCTCAGTCTGAATCCCTCGCTTACCCCACGCACCAGCTGTTACTGAGCTGGTCAGGAGCCTGTTAATGATGCTTGCCCAGCAGTAACAGAGGGCTTGGCTCCCTTTCTCCCAGCGGCCCTCCCTGTTCCAAAATACAGTCTTCACTGTCTCCCCTTCTGCTTTCCCTAAGCCCAGGAATTCTTTGGTCGATTTTCTTTGTCAACATTTAAAAAGACGAATTAATCATTGACATAATTAGAACAAGTAATGCCGTTTGTGACAAGAGCAAGTAAGGCTTTTGTATTACTTTCCTTTCTGCACCCACTCACCCTCTTTTTGGGCAGAGCAGCCTCTCTGCAGATTGTTCTTTGAGCCTCTCTACAGATTGTTCTTTGAGCCTCTCTGCAGGTTGTTCTTTGAGCCTGTGAGGATGCTGAAGTGGGTCTGTCCCTGAAGCTATCACTGAACCTTGCTGCCAGGCGCTCTGCAGAGGTGTTAACTTTGTGTGTTGATGGCCTGGGCTTTACAGGTCGTCGGGGACCTCATGGTTAGAATCCAGCGCATCCCAGATTTCACTCCCAAACTTCTGCTGGTCAGAAAACGCCTGCTGGGCTTGGAGCCGGAAGGGCCCATGTGAGTAAACGCATTGCACGTTCTCCAAGTGGCGTGGCCGGGTTTGTGTGTGCCAGTCCTGATTGCCTGCATTTTTCTTCCTGTCCCAGCATTGACCACATGACGTTACTAGAGGGCGTGATTGTGCTGGAAGAGTTCTGCAAGGAGCTGGCGGCGATCGCCTTTGTGAAGTACCACACCTCAGCCACGCCCTGAGCGGCCCCGGGCCGAGCCACCCCCGGCTCCGGGCTGGGCTCAGCGAGAGGAGCACTGCTAACACCCGGAGAGAAGGTGGTGCCTCCTGGCAAAGCGGCAGGGGATGTTTGGAAGACAAGTTCCTTTCACCAGATGTTGAGATTGCAAATGGACTTGGAATATGAGCGAAGGCGTTTGGGGAGAAACCAATGCACAGCATTTCTGGCCACTGTGTGAAGAGCTGCAAAAGCTGCATGAAGAACCACAGACATCAGACCTTGGTTATTCTGATGACAGTGTTTAGAGAGTTTGGGCCCTTGTATGTCCTGGAGCTCACATGCACCAATTTGCTCTTTGTGACCATATTACTTTTAAAAAAGCAAATTAATTTTATAACACTTTTTATGTCTTAATTCTTTTTCTTTTCATTTTGATATATGAAAGGAAAACACACCTATAGTTGCAATATATGTTATTAAAAACGAGGAAGTTCAAAAAATCCACCAATGCATATACAATAGAATATGTTAATGAGGGATCATTTTACATTTGGTAGATCTTAAATACAACTCTGAGCTTGATTCCTCAGTAGATTACTCCAAGAGATATATCAGTCTAAAATCCATACTAAAGAAATCAATCCTGATTCGGCATCACATCCGTAACAAATATATCTGAAGTGTACATATTTGTAGCATGTTTGTCTCTGTCATTCCAAGTGATTGATCTCCAGGTCATCTGTGTAACTAGATTTGCTTTAGCTTTTTACATGGGAACTCTAATTTACACGTATCACCTTTACATTATAGGTTAATTATAAGTCATCAGTAGTTGTTGCTGAAACAGTATTTTAAATTTCTTTTGAATTGGTATTAGTCTGAATTGGTTTAAGAATCTTTTGTGCCTTGAAACTCGACAGCATAAACATTCTGTTATTTTGAGAGATATTTTTATTGCTTATCTAACTATCACGGTGATGCCAACTCAGTTAAAGCATTGATAACTTATATAGGACCAAAAGTTGCACCTCCTTTTCACAGTGCTGGGATGCAGGAATGCCTTTCAGTGACTCCTTTTCCATGTGAATGCCATCAGCCAGGGCAGGTATTGGCATTGCAAGCAGAGGCCACCACAGGGTGCTGTGCTTGTGCCCTGCAGAGGGTCCTCACTGCCAGCACCCTGTGCCCTGGCAGGTGGCTGTGCTGGACCTTGCAGTCACACCCCAGGTGACCTCTCCTGCTCTCCACGCTCGTGGGTGGCACCTCTTTCCTCTCCTTTGAACCAGGCAAGGTAGAGCTCAGCTCCTTCAGTTTACATTCTTTGCTCCTTTGTCCTTCCTGCCACTCTGTTTGCACAGCTAATGCCCATTTCAGATGTCATTGCTCACATGCAAGCATGGACTAATTTATTCAGTCACTAGAATTCTTCTGGATTTACATGACTGTACCTAGAATCAGATTCTGTTCTCTATTCATGCCTTTGAGGTCTTGTTTTTTTAATATTTATGGAAGCTGGATGTTAAGAGGCCTTTTAAGTTAGCAGGTTAATTAGAGCACTGTCACAGTTAATGGGCTAAATTTATTCTTGTCACCAGTGAAGAGCATCCTGCTGTAAAAGCTTCCAGTACAGGTTCAGCTGGAGAAAGCAGTTCTGGAACTGGGGAAACATTTTGGCAGGTAAAACCTGTCTTCAGTGGCTCCCTGTACTGGGACACTTTTGTAAAAAGTGTTGCATTTCTCTCGCAAATAGAAGCATGTTTTTTTCTCAATTTAGCTCCAAAGTGTTTGCAGGTCCAAGTAGCATAGTGGGATTAAGTTTAAAAAAATTACACATAGTTCGTCTGTCTTCTTTCAAAGCATACCTTGAATGTAGCAAGTCATTTTTAGTGACTGTAGTGCAGAGAGTCCACATTAGAAGCTTCCTTAATACCTGACACATAGTTTAGAACACCTCGATGTCTATGCAGAGTGATAAACGTTTAACACATACATTTGTTATTTAAAAGGTCCCAGTTCAGCAAAACAGTTAAACATAAGCCTAATTTCAAGTCTTTTTTCCTTAAATCACAAATCTTTTACATGAACAAAGTTAAGCTGTTGAGCAGAAATGCTGATGCTTTACTGAATTTGGGTCTTCGTTGGTTTTGCTTGAGCTTAATTACTTTCTCCCCAAATAGTCTATTTTATTTATTTTTTTTTAAGCATATGCTCCAGAATACTTTCAGTGTCCCAATTTCAGTGGAAACTGGAAGTGATTATACTACTATAAATGAGAGTGAGAGAAATGTTAAACAAAACTTACAAGAACATTCCAAGTAATATAAAAATTGATAAAGCCATTCGAGAGTTGCCTGACCTCCAAGGAAAGCATTCACATCCCCTCCTTTGGCTGTTTTCACTGATACCTGAACTCATTACACTGAAAGGCTGCAGCCTCTGTGGGGTTTTAATGCAAAACACTGCAGAGCTGCAAACACAGTTCCCTAAGCTTGTCCATGAGAAAAATAAGTAGCTAGAACTATGATCACTCTTAAATTCAGGTTATGATTGTTCAGTCTCCAATGACATTGGTGATGTTCTTGCAAACCAAATGTTATTTAGTTGATAAATTTATAAGACATGGATCCATCCTCATACAAGTGAAGCAATCCTTAAAGTTGCTTTACCTAAACTGCTTTTGTGAGTGCTGCCTACAAACCCTTAATGACCATACCTGATGACAATGACCTTTATTTTTGTAAAAGTGATTTAATCTTTCTTAAGAGATGGAACTCGTTAAATTATTTTTTGTGGTGATATTTTTCATGCACTTTTTTTTTTTTTAAATGCTTAGAAGTTAGTTCAGGTCCATGTTTTCACCTTTTTGATCTATGCATGTCATTGAGGAGCCCATTTTGTTTCTGTGTGTGTATGTTCTTATGTGGTTATTTATTACCTGGGGAGGGACACCTGAGAAAATACATGGCCTGAAGAGTTCATGGCTTGAGCAGATCCTCCACATGTGAGTGGGAAAGGCAAGGGCTCATCACCTTAGAGAATGGGGCACTGGGATTAGATTGAAATACTTGAGATGGGATGCTAGAATAATTTTTTATTTCAAAAAGGAGATCCAAACCACATTTTAATCCTGATGCACATGTGTGTAAATAGAAGCATTTTTTTACATTTTTTTCATTTATAGTATGTATTTGATTTAGTCTCTGATTTAGAAAATTTTGTAATAAGCTATGTGCTAGCTCTGGTAGAACAAGTTTGTCCTTAGTTTCTCCTATGACTGTAATATTCCTGGTATTCAGATCCTGTCTGTGTCATGTTCTTACTATATATTTGTCTGTGCAATATAAAAGCTGTGACTTGATGCACAGCTTGAGTCTGGTTGTACATCACCTATGTATATATATACATATATATATATATATAAAAGGACCAGAATCCCGAGCTTGCTTACACTATGATTAGTGTAAAGATTGCCACACTTCATTTTACAGGGCACAAGTAATCATGGAATGGCTTTGTAAATGCATGGTAATTTCTACCATAACTGGCTGTGCAATCTCACAGGTGACATTTTATTAGTGCTCTTTGTCTTGCTAGAAGAAATACTAACCCGAAGTACTTGGTAAGGTTGAAGGGTCCTAGAGTCCACCTGGGGCTACATGGAAAATCCATATCTGATATTGCATATCATACAGGGTTTTCAGACCATGTCCTCAATGCTTTCTGTGCCCTGTAAAATAGTGTAATTATATAAAATATATACTCCTTGTTTTGCCTCCTGCCTTGTTTACATTAAACAGAGGATATTCAGTAAAAATTTTCTATTAAACTTTGTGTAGGTCACTTACTAACAGTGTTGCCAAGGTTTCAAAGATGTGGGTATTTCCAGTGAGGAATTGTTGAAACAGCCACGCTACCAGACATACAATATTAAGTTTTATGAAGGAGGTTGTGATAAAACTCAACTTTTTGTGCTAAAAATGCATGGAGGATTAAAAGGGATATTCTCAAAATAAATTAATTTCAGTGAAGCGACTGCTTCCAATTATTACAGAATCCGTAATAATTTTTGTATGGTTGACCTTGAGACAGAATATGTTTGAACATTTTACATCATGCCTTTGATCCTGATGTCCTCATTTATTTTGAGTCTGTCACTACAGCTTCTTCTGGGATAAACATGTTTCCTGCACTGTGCTGTGCAGCTCTCAGACTGAATGAGCATGCTCTTGCCCAGGAAAATGGGAAGCCTAGGGAAATGGGCAGGATGGAGCCATCCCGGGCACAGATTAACATCTACTCTTTCCTGGGAGCCCTGATATCCTTCCAGAAAGGCTGCAGCTGGTCAAGGCCTCGGTTTTCTATTGCATTTGAGTGCAGAGTGTGTCAGTCACAATGTTGGTTTGTTGGAGACAAATGTTGGGGTGAGTGAGCATCATTTCTTCCCTCAGGGCCTTCGAGGAAGGCTTTTATACACAGGGGTTCATATATGTTTTTATATACTTTTAAATTGTTGTATATTTTTTCTACTTTTGGTTTCCTTCTAGTTTTCATCAGCCTTTTCAAAATCTTTTTGCTCTGTAGGATCCCCTCTGAGGGCTGCACTTGGATGTTAAGCTGTTCCTCTTCGGCATTCAGCATCCGCGAGTGCTCTTACATCTTTAACGGGAACAGTGCTACAGCAAGATGATGCACTTGACAGCTTTCATTATAGCTCTCTGCATCCTTCTCCCATCCTCTTGGGTCTCAGAGATTGTCATCTCCCATCCCAGATCATTTCTCTGTTGTGCCTGCATGAGGCATTCAGAGATTTAGGGAGACTTTGCTTTCTCAAGCAGTGAGGAAGTTGTATCAAAATGGAACGTTTTGCATCTTCTTATATTTTTGTCTTACTTTGATATTCTTGAAATGGTCAACTGAGTTATTGAAGCATGGGTATCTTATGGCACTTGCATTCTCATACAAGATTTTGGGGGTCCATGTCCTGTTGGGGAAAAAAAAAAGTGCTATCAGTGTGTGGTCTCTACTTCTTATTCATTAACTCATTGTACAGATTCTCAGCCAGAGTTCTCAGGATAGATACAAGTAGCACAGGATCTACTGACTTTATTAACCTTTAAATATCAACAGAATTGGTGCTGTCAAAGCCTCAAGGATTTTGCTGGTTTGGTATGTGATCCAGTTGGATTAAAGTGGATTAATGCTCAGTGAAGTGAATCTGTCCCAGGCTGTGTGAGCCCTTTCAGCCAGAAGCACGTGTTCCTGGTGCATCCTTTATCAGCCGAGGTTCCCTTTGAATGGTGAGAGAAAGAACTGAAGAGCAGTTCAGGAATCAAGTGAAGCATATGGTGGATTAAAATGCTCAGGTGTCATAAGCTTCTTGGAAATGCCAAAAAAGAGAGTGAAATTTTAAACTGTACATGTTTGGACTGGTTGCCTTTGCAGTCAGATCTGTGAGGATAAAATGATGCACCTTGGCACGTGGTATCTCACTGGGGTACTTGATTGCCTTTGCTAGGATGGCACATACATTCTGAGCTGTGCTTCATTGAACTCCTGCTGATCATTATTACAATTAATGCTGCTGCTGGTATAAAATCTGCCACAATAGTGCTGTGGAACTCTCAATTTGTCTTGTAACTTTGACAAAAAAAGTAGATAACATCTCACTAGCTTTGCCTTTCTGCTCTACAGCATTGTAACTCAGTAGGGGTTTCTGTGGTGTCCCTCTGGTGAAACATTTTACAGGCTGAAAAATAAGAAAACACTTGGAAGGGAGAGCCCTGTTTCTGTGCTAGGCTGTAGGAACATATTCTCCTAATCACCTTAATTTTCAAAAAGTTGAAACTCATTTTCTTAAGTGAGTGGTTCTCTTCCAAAAAGAGGGAGGGTGTCGTCCACAGGGAGCCCTAGACAGTCAGGATAAACCTGCTTCAGCAGTTTGCCCTGAGCATGGCAGAAACGTGACATTTGTGTTATATGTTTGAAGGTGTGTAATGTCCCAATTCCAGTTTGGAGAGATGAAGCAGGTGAAAATGTAAGTCTTCATGCTGTGTAATACATATAGCAAGAGACAGGATACAGGAAGTTCTGCAGAAAATAGCAAAAGATCTTATTTTAGAGAGGAGAGCAACAGAGATAACTCAGTTTAGCATAGTTAAATTATGGCTTAGGGTTAGAGGAACATTAATTCCCAATAAAAAGATTTGGAAGACCTAAGCAGCAGGGCTGATAGAATTAGGAAACCTTAATTTATGAGAATGCAATTAAGAATGAAGTAAGTGAAGAATGAGGCAAACTGACATTCGTTGTCCGTGAAAACTTCCTGCCCTTGAATGTTGCTAGATAAAAGTGGAAGGAGCCTGCCTGTAACCTCACACTTTGAAAGCCAGACTGGACGAATGAAGGAACCAGCCTGTGTTGGTGAGGAGGTGAGGCAAACACACGTTTGCATCCTCAGACTCCCAGCTAATGAACGATTCCAGCAAGACTTGGGTTTGTTCTGCTAGAAAGCAGGGAGGTGGACTGATCCACTTGAGCATCTCCTGTAAATGAGAGAAGTTGCTGCAGTCTGAAGACAGCAATTTTCAGCTTTCCCGAGCGCCACTCACTCGCACAAGAGCTGTGCAGATGCAGCACCCACGGCACACAGCGAGGGCACTGATTAACGGGGTGGGATCCCCCCTGCCATGGAGAGAAGAAACAAATCACCTGTTCTCTGCCTCGTCATTATCCTTCACTTGAGAAAGCCACTTCTGCTTCCCTCATCTCCACATCCACAGGAAGCACCTGTCAAGTTCATATTTCTTAATTTGGGTCATGAATTTTTATTTCCTAGAGTGTTAAGAGACTCCTACTTTTACTGTTAGTAGGCTGTCCATCAACACTGCACATTTCCAGAGAATTTTCCTTTCAGCTTCCTGAAAGGGAAAAAAAGTCTTTGTATTGTTTATCCTGGTTTTTAGACTCACATTCTTCTGCCTTGCTAATTCCATCCTTTCAAATCCATGAAAATATTTTTTGTCTTGTCCTTCACCTTGAGGATTTGTCAGCAGTTTGTGCAGTTCAGCAGGCAGGGAGGGTTGTGGACAGCATGGATAAAATCAGAGCTGCTTCTGCCCACCCAGGTCCCATCTGCTGAGTGAACATGGTGGAGTGGTCAGAAGGAAAGCCTGGACACCCTGAAACCTGTGGAAGTTTTGCTGTCAGTAGAAATGCACACAGTCTTCACTCTCTGCTTCACAAACTCATCACAGCATTTCCAATAATGTTTGTTTCAGAAGGAAAAACAGGAACGAAAATTAAGAAAAAAGTGGTTACTGAAGTAAACTGGATAGCTTGGACGTGTTTAAACATGAGTCTTTTGCTGACCTGGCAGCAGTTCTGAGCTTCCCAACAGCTATGTTTGGTGCTAGCTCAGCACAGGGACCTGGATCAGCACTGGCATGTGTGGGACAACTTGTATGGGACCAAGGGAAATACAACAGTTTGTAACCCTCAGAGGGAATTTTAAGGAATTACCACGGAAGTAAAGATAAACCAGTGAGAGGAGAAACATATTTAATATATATAATTATATAATGTATGTCATATATATTATAGATGTAAATATATATTTATATCTATAATATTTCTAATTGCTCAAAAATTTATTATTTTATGCTGTTTCTATGTTCCAGCAATCAGACACAAATTAATAAGGGACCAAAGCTTGAAGAACTTGGGATGAAAATACAGTCATCCTTGTTTACATTGGCAAAAATTTACCAGTATCATATAAGATACATACTTAAGCCAGTAATAACTGAAGAATTACCCTCTCAGAGCCATCCACCATAAGGATGTGGAACTCACACATCTTTGTGTGATGGTAAATAAGATCTTCCATTAACAGAACTCTGCTGTTCCCTGACTTTTCACCAAAATTTAGAAGAAGTAGTAGTAGTAATACTGGCTAAATCATGAATCAGAATTGTGTGAGCAGTTTCATTTTAATGAAATATATATGTTCAATGTCTGCTTCTCTGGAGCCGTGGTCTCAGCTGAGATCATTAAATAAGGAGTTGGTTTAATATCAGCCAATAAATCACAATAAACCTTGATGTTTCCAAGATGGCAAATATGCTTATCAGACCATATTTTTCCATTCTAAAAGATCAAGAGTGAGCACCAGCCCTTTTCCCCCTTTTATAATTAATTCCAAATGTCAGTTTGATCTACTAATATAATTCTAATTGCCAAATTTCTAAAATAGGGTTGCCTTTTTGTTTCTAAATATGAACCAAACAGAATAATGAATAAATAGATGCTTTGATGTGATTAAATGTGATCTGATCAACCAGTGGGACAGGCCCACGGCTTCCTCTCTCTTCAGTTTATGTCTCTCAAGTGAGACGCTGGCAAGGACTGTCCTGGCTGGTCTTGTCTAAGAGGGGAAAGCTGCAACATGAAAAGTTTCTACCTTTTACTTCTGGGGTAGAAAATGGAAATACATCATGATGGATACTTTGAGATTATGACATATATATACTTCTATCCTGAAAACCATTATTTTTATATTTCATTTTATTCCAGGAAGAAGCAAAGCTGTGGGAACTGTAAATAATTCCATAATAATAATCCCAGCCAGCATCTGCAGCAGTTGATGCCATTTCAAGGAGCATTTTACTCTAGCCCTGATCACTGTCTGGTGCTGCCAATTGTTCAGTTATTTTTAAGCAGTTTGCTTACTAACCACGCACTGAGTGATGCTGAATATTCGGAGGAATTTTGTTGAGTTTGTGGTTTTGAGTGGCAAATAGGTTTTTTTCTCCCTGTGACAGATGGATGACTTAGTCTGTTAATAGAGGAAGCTGTCACAGAGGAATTACATGTATAGACTTCATTTACATTTTTAAAGTGCAAGCTATATAGGTGAAATTAATCTTTTCAGCTCTTCCGGTATTAAACTATTTGGTGGAAGGAGTTTGACTTCTTAGTCATGACTCAGCTTTCTACAGAAACTTTCTGTGACTATATGAAGAATTACCAGAAGCCCCTAAGAAATTGCTCCAACATTGGCCTCATTGTTTATTCCTTCAGTGGAAAAGTGTGGACTGCAAGAGCAAGCTGCCCCAGATGCCAGACAGAGAAGTTCTCCAGGTTGGAATTGAAATTTGATAATGAAAACTTGCACCATAATGAGCCAAGGTCAGTATAATTGTGTAACTCTACTATTTCAGCAGCTGAAGATTCCACCTGATTAACCTATTTATAGCTTTGTATTAATTCAGTACCATTTATTCTAGATGCTCCATGGAATTTTATAAACAGCCAAGGAGACATCAATCCCAAGTGCAGTATGGAATGAGCTGGCTTTCATTAATTTAACTCCTGATGTTCTGCTGATCTCCTACCTTGAGCAATGTATTAGCAGGGTCTGAGTTGTATGAGAAACAAATGAGGAACTTTAAAATAGCCTAATAATGTAGCCATGTATCTCTGCTGTATTGTATTGCCTTCACTAGTAATGGGCCATAGGTTTAGTGCTGAGTTTGCAAGGTATCAAATGGGTCAGCAAACTTATAAATGAACCCAAATGGGTCTTAGACTGAGACAAAAATATCACCATGAACATCACAGTCCTCCTGGGGAAAGGTTCCCCAGTGAAAGACACCAGTGACCTTCAGCAGCAGCACCACCATGACAGCATGGAGCACAGAGCCCTGAGGAGCAGGGAAAAGGACCTCAGCATCAGAAAATGAGGGGAAAGCAGGAAGAGCACTTTTAACTGTTCTATTACCAGGGTTGAAATTCTTTCTGCCTAGACAAAGCTGCTTCTTTCTGTGATAATTACATCTGGGCTGATAGTGGCTCTTGGAACAGACTGCAAGTAAAGGAGGTAAGAGGATCAAACACATCAGGAAGTTTAGTCTCCTGCTGCCAGGGAGAAGACTCTGGCATAGCAAGGACAGATACTTCTATCTTCTGATGAAAAATGTCATCTGTTTTGTTGTTGGTTTTATTCCTGGTACCCTTCATGCTGTGGAAAAGCTGCTTGAGGGCTTTTCCTGCATGAGAACAGTGACATTTGATCTGAAATCTGTCTGGAGCCCAGACTGGGGATATGCATGAGGCTGTTGGTAAATACCACTCTTCAACATTTAAATGGTGCTGTAGCTCCAGCTGGGAGACTTTAGCTGAGTGCAGCCACACCATCCCTATTAAAGATACAAGAGAACACCTAAGTCCTGTCTCCAACCATGCATTTTATAAGAAAAGCTATTTTTCTTTGGTTTGAATATACACATATCTACTTGAGTCATATTCTACTTTGCTACTGCCTCCAGGTTTATCCAGAATAAAAAATTGCTACTGTGACAGTCAGTATGACCAGACTGCTAAAATAGAAACATAGAATTTCATTCAGATGCTCATCATTATTTAATCCAGCAAATATTAAAATTTCATTTCACCAGAACATATTTTTTCTTGGATTGGGTCCCAAATAATTTCATTCCCTGGTTTTTGCATTGTTTCAGCGACAACATACTCACACCATAATTATTCTTAACGGGGTCCATGTGCATGTGGGAAACAGAGCTCTCATCAGTGGTACCATTGTTAGTATCCATTTGTCTCTTGGTTCCCTGAATCACTGTTGTGAAGCATTTCCAGGGAGCTGATAATCACGATTTAAACCATTATGTTTTCTACCATTTATAAGCATGTCTGAGCCAGAAATCATTCCGTGGCTGTTGCTGCTGCATCCTTCAGGGACAAAATGTTCTAAAGAGCTAATGTTGCTCTTTCATTAAGAAACCTATTCAGAACCACGGAGAGTGATTTTGACAATGCAATTGGTAGTTGCTCTAGGGCAGGAGCTTGACAGGAGTCCTATTTTAAGCTAAATTAATGTATTCTGTTTATTTAAAGAAGCAGAGTCAGTTATAGATTTTGGTATGCATGCACAAATATACACCTGTGCATCTTGTGCATTCTGCCTCTCCATAGTGCACAAAATAATGCTTCCTTGATACATAAAAACCACTTTTGCTTCTGGGCAGCCCCGGCATGAAGACTAGGAAAGAAAGAATTAAAAAAAAAAAAAAAAAAGAAAAGAAAAAAGGAAAAGAAAGGGAAAAGAGAAAGGGAAAAAGAAAAAACAGAGATTCCTACAAACCCAAGATCAGCCATGTTACCATATCTTATGTTTTTGAGGCATGAACACATTTTGCTTTTTCATACAGAATCATAGAATCATTTAGGTTGCAAAGGACCTCTAAGATCATCAAATCCAATCATTAATCCAGCCTCGTCAAGCCCACCACTAAACCATGTCCCCAGGTGCCACATCTCCACATCTTTTAAATGCAGCCAGGGATGGTGACTCCAGCAGTTCCTTGGGCACTCTGTTTCAATGCCTAACCAGGGGAAGAAATTTCTTCTTGAGTGAAGAAATTTTTCCTAATAAATTATCTAAACCTCTCCTGGTGCAACTTGAGGGCATTTCCTCTCGTCACCTGGGAGAAAAGACCAACCCCCACTGATATTTTGTTGGGTATAAGTGTGGGTGGGGAGAGAAGGACATTTAGTGAATAAGGGGAGTTGAGGTGAAGGTCACCAAGATTCGAAGTGGCAGAAGAGATTAAGTCCTTGCAAAGATGAACACGGGCGTAGTTTCACACCACAGTTTTTCTGGTGGCAAAGTTGGTTTTCAAAAGTTCATCTCCTTAGCTGCTGGGCATTGTGTTACATAAACAACATTACACTGGTCATTGCACCAGAGCCCAGAAAGTCCAACCAGCACAGGCACAGGTTATGAACTGCTGGACGGAGGTGGAAACATGAACCAGGAGGGGAATGGGCAGCGTATTTCCATTGTCTCCATGGAGTAGAACTGGAAAGAGCAGCAATCTCTGAGAAGGAAGGGTGCTCACGTGGCTGAGCCATGGTCTGGGGAGCTGGAAGAAGCTGGTTTTTGTTCCTGACCCTGCTGCATGACCCATCACCTTTGTTACTACAGCATGAGAGAAATATTACTGGAAGTGTTTCTTCAGAAGGGTGTAGTTATGTGTCATTAATGCAAGTGTAATGCAAGATGGTATAAAAACACAGCATTGTTACCAGTCCCTCTCATCTTCGTAAGTGTCACTGCTCAGGTAATTGCAGATTTTCAGAATTAGATCTCCTGATTAGATCACAAACACGTGCTTGCATCTTAGCAAAATGTTCTTTGTGAGGACTTTGGAGATCAAAGACATCTGGGCTTGATTGGAAACCAATTATCTACTGCTGTGTGGACCTTTGAAAAATAACACAGTTTTTATTTCCTTTGCCCTTTGATCCCCAAAATGAGCAATATAAAGATAAGGAATATCAGAACAAAAGCATAGCTGTACTAAGCAAAGAGTGGAAAGGGAAAGCAAGAATGTGCCTATAGATTAGTTGGACAGATTTTTAAAAATTTTAAAAATCCCAACAAGCTACAGGCATAAACAATGAATCTTTCAGCCCAGTATCTCTGTAAATCAGAACATCCAAGCACAGGGCTTCAATATGGATGTCCATGGAAAGGATATTTTTTTGCTCCAGATGCAACCAGAATTACAGAATTACTTGTGCAGCTGATGCTACTCAAAGTACCATTCTTTAGCTGTACCTTTAATCTTATTGCCTAAATTCTTTAGCTTCTCTCCTACTCTTTTCCTTGTTTGGCTTCATATTCCAGGAAGAACCCAATGCCTGTGAGTGCACTTTGCAGCTCCAGCTCTGTTGTGATTCCAGTGCTGTCTGCAGTCTGTGGGCCAAGGAAAGCAGGTGCAGATCCATCCCCTCCTGTGGCATTTCTCCCACTTCCACGGCCCCGTTACTTTAATTTTAGTTTCACTGTCTGGGGTTAGTCCTTGTACAGGGACAATTAACACTGAGCCTCTGAAATCTGATAGGGATTTAAAGCAATGGGTGAGTGGTTGCCACCTGGTGAGAGGAGGAGGAAGGAGGGGGAGGATGAATGAGCCGCCCTTTTCCTTTCTCATCCGGCGCACATTAGTGGATCAATGACTGAAATGGATGAGGCTGTTGCTGAAGTGTCAGGCACTGTAATGATATAGCTGCTATTAATGGCTAGAGCTCCAGCCCGGAAATTATAGATGAAGAAAGAGGAAAAAAAAAATATTTCTGTGGGCTCTGAATTGGTGATTTGAGAATTGTAATTTAGTGCTTGCTTTCATATTTCACAAAAAGGCTACTGTGCACATTTTCAGAAGTTCGCCTGTTAGTTAAGGAAGGAATAAAGTCAATAAAGTGTGTTTGATCTCAATTCTCCTTCTAGTCCCCATCTAAGATATGACACACAATCAGCAGTGGTGGCTTTCTTTTAAATCAAGGTTCATGCTTTTCAGCAGATCTGTTTGCAGTGGGGAAATGTACCATCAGCTCTCTGGCTATCTGGATTTAGAGAAAATATACAAACTATTGTAGTTATATAGCCTGTGAACTCAGCATATTTGAAGGTCAAATTCCTATTTCACTAAAATCACTGGGAAACACATGGTTACCTTCAGGTAGACTGGATCTAGACACAGTACAAAAAACAACCCAAAACTGATCAAAGCAACCCCAAAATCCCACAGCAAAAGCACCTCATCAAATTGTTGAAAAGGAGAAATCTGCTGTTCTCAGCTAAATCTGTGACCCGAGGGAAGCTGTACCCTTCCACCAGCAGTTTGACCAATACCAGGATTCAACAGGGTTTTATCCATATTGACTTTCTTTGGGCTTCCCTTCTCCTACAGCAATCAGACAGGTCACAGAGGGGAGCGTGAAGGGAGTTCAGCTCCCTCCTCACTGACAGTGATGCAAAACAACGCCCTCTGCTTCCGAGCCACTAAAAAATGAATATATCAAATTCTGTAAGAAAGATGTCTCTAAGAGCAGTGTTTCCACTCTCATCTTTCAGGTTAACCTACTTTCTGCCTCCTGCTCTGAGGCTTTTCCCTGTGTCCCTGCTGCGGGTGGCTGCTGTAGTTGCTGCTGAGGCTGCAGCTGCCCTTTCTGCAAGCAGCCAAGGGGAAGGCATCCAGCATGGATTGGGTGAAACGACATTACCTTTGAAAAGCAGTTCTTACCGAAATCCACAGCAGTCAGGCCTGCTGAGATGAGGGAATTCTGCCCCTCACATGATTGCATGACGCTGCTGAGGCACCTGCCAGTCCCCGCTCCCAGCCTTTCCTGCCTGACAATTAATTCCCCACAGGTCTCTTAGTGGAAGTTTCAGTGTGTGCCAAAAAGGTTTTTCTCTGATTTCAGACCCCTAACTTTTTTTCTCTGCTTCCTAAATAGCAAAGACTGTCTGATAAGGCAGCCCGGGGTGAGCAAGGAGAGGAGGCACTGAGGTAAACAACAACGGGAGATCGGGCATAAATATTTCAGAAAAATGTTCCAGCGTAAAAGGCTTGGCTGCAGCTATTCCTCCTGAGGGGTCAGGTTGCAAAAGCCTCTTCCTCGCTTCCCCAGCATCTGCCTCCCTGGCTCTGAGGCATGGACACATCCAAGTGCCTAATAAATTTCAGGGATGGGCAAAGCAGGAGAGCAAGTATTTACTTCGCGCTAGTAAAACAGTGCTTGTAATTCTGCCTTGTCGCTGGCTAATTAAAGCTTGCACAGCCAGTTCATCATGAGTCAGGGGCTGCCAGCCCCGTTCCCTGCCAGGCCGTGCTGCTGCTGTTCAGGCAGCCCTGTGCGGCTCCGAGTGTTCCCCGGTAATTGAAGCGGCTCGTGTTCCACATGGCAGCCCCGGGTTACCGCGGTAATGGGCACATCAGCAGCTTGACCCTTTTCTAACACACTGGTTCATAGAAAACGCTTCACTGCAACTGGTATTTATCTCAAAATGAGCATTTTAGAGGAAAAAAAAAAAAATCTGTAACACCCTGCCCTAAGGATCCAAAGCACAGATTCAGTGTTCCCTGGGGGTTTCTGCTGCGCTGATTCAAGACACTGCTCTCCCCCCACAGCCCCCGGCTGATCTCTCCCCGGAGCAGAGGCGACAGAAGGGGATGATGCATCTGCTCCTCACCTCCCCTGGCTCCCAGGCCAGCTCCGGCCCTGAATACATCTGGTGTACCCTGCAGAACTGCAGCGCAGCCGTGTTACACCGCAGGACAGACAGCCCAAGTTTTCAGCTTTTCTGAGAAGGTGGGAACACCTCTGCTTTGCTGAATTCTAATGGGAGCTGGGCTCTGAGTCTCTTAAGCAGCCTGTTAGTGCAAAATATCGTGTTTTTAAGGATTGATAAAGAACTCAGGAAGTTACTAAAGACTGTGGGCTGAAAGTCACCCTGAAAGTCACGTCAGACCCAAATATTATATACACAGAAGATCTTTAAACCACTCGAGGCATGTAGGTTAGGGAATATGCCAGCTTGGGAATTCTCTGTGATGGATTCAAGCAGTGGGACTACCCTGGGAATTAAGCAGGTTGTTCACAGTCCAGCTCAGATTCATCTAACATTTATGTTTTCTAAATGTGCAACACTCCGGATGCCTCGAGAAAAAGAAGTGGAGCAAATCTCGAGTTCTGGGTTCATCTGAGGGCTTGTGGGTTCCTCTTGTGCCCTTCAGAGCTCAGCCAGCCTCGGTGAATCTCAGCCTGGCAGCCACGAGGCAAAAAATCCTCGTTGTGCTCCTGGAAGGAAAAATGCTGCCAGAGCCCCGAGGTTCAAGAACTTTGCTTGTGAAGTATGGCCCATTTTATAAAAACTGGTTTCTTGCTCATTGATAGTTTTGCCTCTGATTCTGATCACACAGGAGAGTAAAAAGTCAATCAAATATTGTCAAAGATACAAAAAGCACCTATTCTAAAAGTATTTCCTTATTTCTGCTTTTTTTTTCTGTCTGTCTTTGTAAACTCACCTGACAATATTTATGTTTAAGATATTAAACATAAGATATTATATAATCAATATAATTTTAAACTCTTTTATGGGAGATAATTACTTTCTGTATTTGAAGTATTTTGAGAAAATACAGCCAGAAAGTGGATTTTCCTTGTCTTGAAGATAAATTATTCATCTTTGTTTCAACATGTAATTTATTAATTTTTAATTAATAGTACAGACAACACTGGACAATTATTGTTACTCCTTTTCCCTTTAGCATGGAAACTGGAAAAAAAAAAGCTTAGCATATTCAAAAAGATTCAACAAAATGTTATTTCTGACACTGTGTAAGTCTCAAGGTTGGTTTCATTTCACATAGAAAATAAATCTAATATGTATTATATGAAACTGTAAGGGGAAAAGCACAGAACCAACACAATGGTCACAGCTTCTTGTCATCTAAAGGTCAGCTGAGAGGATGTGACACAGTGTTAAATTACCAGGGCAAAAGAAGCTGAAATGCAGAAGTAGGGAAATACAAAAGAAAGAAAAAGCAGGTTTGAACAATTCCAGGCCACTATATTGTAGTCCTCAGAGCATCCAACTGCTCTGTGAATATTGCTTAATTAAATGTACTTGGATTGACAGCAATATTTAATTCCAAGTGCAATATATCAGAATCACTACCTGCAATATTAATTCCAGATTCCGCAGCAGAAGCAAACCAGGAGTAGGTGTGAACTTACATCCTGATCGAGAATTTATGGTGCAGGTCCACAAGCGTCAAGTCTAAGGACAATATTAATTTATTACAAGGTCATACAGACCTCCATCTCCTTGATTCATGTTCTCTGCTCCCAACTTTACACAAGACCTGTGTAAAGGTCAACTGCTTAGTCTGAAGAAGAATGAAGCAAATAGGGTCACCCCTTCAAATTTTAGCTTCCTAGATCTGGTACTACATCAAGCAGATATTTCTCTTGGATGCTGGGAGAAGGAAAGACATTTTGGTTCATGGAGCAGTGGCTGAACAGGAAATCTGACATGACTACAAAAAATGGACTTATGGTCTGTCACAAATTCAGGTCTGTCAGTCAGACAAAATGTGAGACACTGCTAAACTAAATGGGCTTGTTTATCACTGTAATTATGTAGCTTTACAATGATAAGGTATTACATCTACTTGTCTTACTCTGTGCCAGGAATTGTTCTGCAGAAACCCAGTAAATTTAATTACCAGAGATAGAAAAAAATTCCTTTATTTCATGATCTATCCACCCCTGCAATGATTACTCTGGGGAAATTCCCACTGAAGCCAAGCAGATGGTTCCTACCTTGTTGAACACCCAGCTTATTTTCTTTTAAGCTATGCAGTGGTTTACAATGCCATTTTTCTCTGGAGCTGTCTTGCATTTGGCAGACCTCTGACTGTGCGTGAATTCTCTTTTATTGTATATGTGGATAAATGGCTTGTTTTCTTTTTTACCCCAGATAGCAAATACCACTTTGGATTCATATAAATAAGGACATGAATCAGACAAGTATCTAGTCCAAACATGCTTTCAACAAGATGACTCCCATTGACTTTGTTACAAGGGAGTCAATAATCAGATTTAATGTCACTGAGCCACATTGTCTCTGGTGCATTTCCACAAACACCCGTACTGAGCTCTTAAACACTTGTCTATGGACCAATATTGTATATTTCTGCAGCTGACTAATCCCTTCTCCCTTTTTGTACAGATATGGAAATCTGCAGGAAGCTGGAGCTGGTTGGATGAGGGAGCTCCCTGCTTTCCCTGCACCTGCTGGTAACCAGCACTGGAGGAAATGTGTCTGTGATACTCTCCAAGGCAACATTTGCCCTTGTGTCAGAAGCCAGCTCAAGCCCTACACACTGTTCAAGGGATTTACCCAGGACAGAGGTGTGGCTGTGCATTGTTCTCAGCAGAAAGGAAGATTTCTGCTATTTCTCCTTTCTTCTCATAATCATGCCAGACTAACAGAAGGAATATCACACAGGTTTTGGAAAAGTGATGAACACTGATGATATCTCTCAGGAAACTTTTCTTGAAGTCAAATCTTTGTAACAACTGCCCAGATTAAAGCCTGAACCTAAATTGGCAGGTGCCTGATTGAGGAATAGTATATACTTTATCTGATTTGAGACTATGTAGCTCCAAGGAGTTCTTTAAAGAGAGATAAATCATTAATCCCCACAATCAGTTCAGAGCAGCCAGAAAAGAAGATAAAGTTCCCATGTCTTTGTGCCACATATACCTCCAGGCATCTTCTAACAGATTTCTCTGCAGTTTGAATTCAGCTCTCTACTTCAGAGTTGGAGACATGGGGAAACTGTGTTTGAAAGCAAAGAAAATAGCTGAAAACTCTCAAGAGATATAATTTAAAACGGATGGTGGTGTGATGGGGGAAATTTATTTGCAAGCATTATGTCATATTTTTTCTCAGATACCCATTAAGAGCATACACAATACCTGGATGACTTAACCTGAGACCATTATTTATTGTAACCTACGTTTTCCCCAGAGTGAATGCCTGAATTCGAATCTTCCATTAATGGTTAAGTGCACTTCTGGGAAGGGAAAAGAGAACAGCAAAGGCCTGGATCCACAGGCAAGAAGCACACAGCAATCAAAACCAGAGAGAAGAAAAGTGGCTTTAAGTGTCCTCTTTGCTCCCTGAGCCTGGACAGGCTGCGTAAGGCTGGCCCCAGTGGAAATGAGAAGACCCTGCAGCTTGCTCATTCTGCCCATAGTTTGCTTCAATCTTTCCCTTTTTACTGTGGAATAAAGAACCCATTTTCAGGCACTGGGGAGAAAAACGTTCACCCAGGAATGGCTCCAGCACAGCGATCTGTGCAATGCAGCGATTTGCCACACAGCATCTTTGATGCAGAATTACTGTGATGATCAAAGCAAGTTTAATCAGCTCAGTGGTTTGTAAGGGTTTGCAGCCCCTTCTGCCCGCCTGCCACCGGCCAGGATGTCTCCTTCACTTTGGACAGCAGTGATGCAGGCAAAACCAATAATAGCTCTGTGGCCAGCCTTCCCCCAGGCGTGTTTTCACCCTCATCCTTCAATGAGAGGACAGATGGAAATATGAATTACAAGTGGGAGACATCGCCAAGCCTACCCATTGAGGGAAGGACTTCTGAGGGAAGGTCATCTTTTCTATCTGTTCCCTGCCCCATGAAACCTCTGAAACGAGCTCAGAAGATTTTCAGAAACATTTGGAAGTGTGTGCCTGTGAACTGAAGCGTGGCCTACCAGCATCATACAAGGCTGTTGTTTTGGCTGCTGACCCCAAGCACTAAGCACAGCTGATTTTGGAGACAAGATGGTGATTCTCTGGCACACAAACATCTTCCTGTGAGCATCTCCTCTGGATCCACTCTCATTTTATGATGGTCAGACATTGTGGAGCTCCCTGAGGAATAAGCGAGTGTGCTGTGCTGCTGAATCTTACAAACCCACAGTTTTCAGTGTTAAAACTGTTGGACTTTGAAGCTAAACCCAGATGAATGCTACCGAGGAGGAAAAAAGATCCTTTTAGTGTCTGAACCATTAATCTGTACTTAAAAGCATGAGGGGAAGGTCTCAAAAACCTTGTTTAATACAAGCTGCTGTTCTAGATTTCATTCCTCCCCCAGCTGGTATTTCCTGCTCTGCAAGACACAGGGGAAAGCTAAGGCATTATTTAATGGGATTTCTCTGAAAGAGAAATCTTTAGGCTCTGCTATGGTGCTAGAAGCAGGGGTGGCTGGGGGAGCTGCACGGCTGGTACCTGCCCAGGAGTGTGTGCTGTGCAGACAGTCCTGGGGAGTGAAGAGCAGAGAGGCTGCTATTCCATAAATCTGCCTCTGCTATATCCAAGACAAATCTGATTTAAGCTTTATTTTTCAGGATTTAAGTGGGGAAAAGCCTTGTCCTTGTTTTCTGCACATGAGGTAAGCTTCCAGCAGCTGGAGCTGCTGGCCATGGAGCAGTTACAATAACTGATGAACCACTTCTGAAAAATAACGTGTTAATTTGACTGTCAAATCACAGATTTCTTTTAGACTCCCTCTCTCCCACCGCCAGTATTGAATGGGCAGGTTCCCACATTCACTTTCTGAGTTGCTGTCATTTGCAGCAGTTCATCTATTCCAACTTTTACCTCTTAAGCTCTTTTGGACTGAAACAACTGTGAGCTCTTTGCAGTTCATTCATTGGGGCTCTCACTTTGGCAGTGTACCAGACTGATGCCAGGACAGCCTCGGCCGTGGGATTTTTTTAAGGACGTTTAGTTCCTGCCATCTGTCTGTTGGCTCAACTCTAAGAAATTTAGATCGTGCTGCCTTCTCAAAGTTGTTTTTTCCCCCTTGGACTGCTGTCAGGATATGCAATCTGTCTCTGTGAGTGTTCCACTGAGACAGTACTTGAGATGTGATAAAATGCCTCCAATTCTTGCATGTGTTACTTTATTTCTTAAGACCAGGTGAGGATAACGACACATTTACGATGCACATCACTTTAAAGGCAATGAGTACAAAGAGTTTCCAACCGTTTAATGCAGATTTAGTGCATTTTAGGAGCAGTGTAACAACAGTCCCTATGCTATTTCCTCATTCTGGCCTATTAGACCAGGTTGTTTGGTCAAGCTGAGGTGTGAGATGAATGATTCGTGAGCTGTTCTTTCGAAATTTTTGCTTTTGTCAAAGTTGAGGTACATATTTTGTGGTCCAGTTTTCAGACATGACTTTTAATAATGGGACATTCCCAGTGATAAATCTGAAAGTATGGCAGATTCTGTCTGTTTTGGTAAATGCGTTATGAGCCCATCAACGTTTACATTATGATTTTAGACTCAGTTTGAGGGCCCACCTAGGCTTAGATTAGACCTTTTATCTAACACAGTTTATTTATTTTAAAGACCTTAAAAATATTACATTGATAGTGTGTTTCTAGATACAACCCATACAAAAGAGACATTTAGTTTATAGAATGAAATAATAAAACTCTAAAAATGTGGGAGTGCAGCTGGTTAATCTCTGTTTTCTTGTCTAATTGACAGTTTTTAAAAAATACTATCTTAGCTAGAAAATACAATCCCTGCTTTAACAGAACACATCTTCACAGTCCTGCTTGATTGCAGGGCTCACATTTTATCTACATAGCTGAAGTCCAACTAAATGATCTTTGTTTTTAGCTGACTGCAGTGCTTTTGCAGAGAATGATGATAAATCTGCAAGAGACAAAAACTAGATGTTTTCAGTTCCAATAAAAATTAGTTATTTTTTAAAGTGAGAATAACAACAAAGAGGCACAGATTAGACAATGTAGGATTTAGATAAATTTAGGGTCACAACAGTTCTCTTGCCTTCAGCCAGTATAATGAATAATTTAGAGCCAAATTTAGGGGCACTCCAGGACTAAAGTATTGCACTATCTAATTTCTGTTGTTACTCTGAAGTGTAAGCAGCAAGCTTATTAAATATGAATGGAGTAATCAGACAAATTCTATGACTGTGTGCATGAGCTTCTCATTAATGATTCACAATGAAGCATCAGGAAAGACTAAATAGACTGCACTGGATTTAAAAGTAATAAATATACTCCAGAAACAAAGTAATTTAATGACCTTCCTATGAACGATGGGGCTTAAAGCAAAAGGATGCTCAAGCAGAGTATCCTCATCGAAGCTCTAACTCATGTAGATCATCTTTTGCACATCCCTCTTGATTATCTTTTGTCAAAACAGCCCTGCCATGGTAGCCCCATTTAGTGCCTCTTTTAAATGCTGTGTTTCTACCCTGCTAAGCTCAGCCACCACAGCCTGCCACCATTTCACCCCTGCACAGGGAGATTGCTGTAAACTTCTTCTCAGTAGGACAGAGCACATTCCTTCAAGCCAAGGTAGCAATTAGGGCAGGATTTTGAGCATCCTTTACCTCTCACTGACTTCAACAGATAGCACTCCTGGGATCAAGCTCTTCAGCTGTGTGAGTGAATACTGCTTCAAAGGGAAATTCTGAGCTAAAAGAAAAAAATACTTTGGCCTTTTTTCAGCTTTCCAGGAAGGGGTTTTCAACATCTAACAGAGGAAAAGATTCTTTTGCTTAATTTTTTTTAATGTTTGAGATTAGATGCACTGATGTTCCTTTCAGAAGAGCGATGTGAACCAGGATACCAGAACAGCAATTCTTTCCCTCATTGAATAGTTAAAACAGAGATTCAAATTAAACAAAACCAGTTAAAATTGACTGACTTTCTAGTTGTTATCAGATTAGTAGTTCTAGCAAATTGAGTTTTTTCCTAAACAAAAATATTTCTGAATGAACTTCCATTATGATTTCCCTACAGTGATTACTACAAACTCCAAACTTTCTCTTTGTCCAGCTGTCTAGACAATATCCTTACAAATCCTGCAAGATAAAAAACCCAATGAAAGGACAATAAAAATACATGAAAACCTGGAAGAGATGTCAGAAAACTGAGAAATACTTGACTCCATTTTACTTTCCTATTTTAAAGAAAAGTATAGGTCTTCAGATATGACAGGCAAAAATATAGTCTAAGGGTGCTCATTGTACATGATCAAGATATGGGATGGGATAAGCCAGACTGAGCTGAATATTGGTTTAGGTATGTGTGCTGATCAAAATATTTATTACTTTGTTCACACAGACATGATAAATATGGAACATAATTTTAATGACTGCAACCCAGAATAGAAAAGCAGAACTCATCAACTTTTTGATCTCCTTGTTTTTAACAAGGTACCTGTAAAATCAGTCCTTCTTCTCTCTGCAATTTGATGTGCAACTTTATGAAAATAAAAAGCAAGCATTATCAATTTAATCCTACAGTTGGCAATTAGCGTCTTTACAGACTCTGAAGCCTAAACAATTAAAAGGTGAATAATTTATGGCAAATGGAACCATTTCTGTCAACAGCATTATAACATGCATTTGAAGTATACTTCACTGCCTGGAGCTGCTCGATGATTGACCCTGGAGCTCTCATTAGTGATGCAATTGCTGCCCCCGCCCCTGGGCGATGGCTATTTTTGTTTGCTTGCACTTCTGAATTAATTGTAACTAATTCGTGGGTACTTGTGCTTATTCAGGGTGAGATTGTGACAATAAAAGGGGGTGGAGGAAGTGTGCTATGGCTGCCCTCATGCCAGCACGGTGTCTTCCAGGCCAAACCTGCCAGAATGGCCACTGACTCCTCTGGCCAGGGAACACAGCAGGCACTTCCTCAGCTCCAAGTTCGTTCTTGGGACAGTGGACAGCAAATTCACAGCTTTGATTTTCTTATCCTAGGTAGTCACTGATGATGTTTACAAGCCTCTCACAGCAAAGATGTTTAGCTGGGCAAAGAGTAGGAAGCATCTGCAAAGGGTGAATTATCAGGTAGATGAATATGGGAACTGTCTTTGAAACAAGGTCAAAAGGATTGAATACTTAGAGGGAATACAACACCAAAAATGTGGCTTGAACAAAACTGCCAGGTTAGAGTCAGGCTGAGAAAGGCCAGTTTGTGCCCGTGTGTGGGATGAGTGTTGTGGGGGATGTCTCTGGAGAGATCTGTTCTTTGAGGTCATGTCTGGGGGGTGGCCATCTACTCATGATCCCACTCTTCTTGGCAGGGGGAACCCAAGATGCTTAATCATCGCCCCTTGTAGTGGTTTTGGACAGTTCTTCCTCTTCAGTGTGAGGAAAGAGATTTCTTTCTTCTTTTAAGCATATGGTAGAGCAGAGATCTTAAACAATTGTGACATTTTGGGCTGTAATTCCAGGACCTTCATGTGGAGCAAACCTTCATCTCTGTGCTTCCTCTGGCTGCCTTTTGCACAAATGCTTTTCTGCTGCTTCACTTCCTTGCTGGGAGTCACCCAGGGCAGGCCACTCTCAGGAAGAGTGTGAAGGCTTGGCAGACGGGGAGGAAAGACTTTTTTAAAAAATAATGATGTGTGAAGTCCTACTTCTGCACAGAATTATTCTTTCCTCCAATAATATAATTTGTGCTTGTCCCCCTAAGAGCATCCAAGCAATGGAAGATGGAGGAGGAAGGGAGAAAGAGAAGAGCTTTGAGGGACCAGGCAGCTTCCCTTGCAATGTCTGAAGTGTCAGGAAGTCAGGGAGGGTGGTGAGGGCCAGGGACATTGCAACCATCCATGCCCTGCTCTGTTAATGATGCTTCATGAAATTAGAGGTGCAGAAAGAGGCTCGAGAGCTCTTCCCAGGAGGTCAAGGTTTGCACCTCATAAAGAGATCAAAAAAGTAAATTGGGTGGTAAGAATTTTGGGAAGGAACATAAATCACAACAGAAGGTCCTCCTATAAAACCAGAGCATGGCCAAATTTTAACTGCTTAGTAAAATACTGGCCACCCCATAACAAGAAGGATGTTGTAAAATCTAAAAATAGATGGAGAAGATACAATCATAATGAAGATTATAAGCCAAATAGCTTCTGTCAAGGAGCAACTAAATAGGAAGCTTCAGAAAGAATTGATAGGGTTTTTCACATTGAGAAGAGACAGATGGGGAAGAGCAAGAGATGATTTAAGGCCTTTCAAATCATGAGAGAGACGGAGGAAGAGAATGTGTGAATTTTTCATTTTTCATTCTTCCCATAGAATTGGGAAGTACTTAGTGCAAGTCAAGGTAGCTCAAAATAAAGGCCAAAATAAATAGGACTCCTTCACAGAACCTCTAACTAACTTGAGAAAGTCACTGCAGAGAGTAAAAGCTGAATGTACGAATGGCTTCAGAGCAATTAGGCAGATTAGACAACAGCCAGAAGATCTGTGGATAAAGAGCAAATATAATGGTCCATGTTCCAGCTTTGGCTAAAAGTACCTCCAGCTGCTGGGAGGGCAGGGAGGGCATGTAAGGGGAGAAGGAAACTCCTTGTAGTGTTCATTCTTATTTCCCCAGCCATTTCTCAGGCTTCCAGCAGTGGGACTGGGAGCTGAGCTGCCTCTGTGCAGAGGAGATGGCTCTGCCACCACTGCAGCGACAGCCCATCGAGCCTGGAAGTGCAGGAGTGTGCTGGGAGAGAAGCT
Organism: Vireo altiloquus; assembly: GCA_013396875.1. Classification (NCBI taxonomy): domain Eukaryota; kingdom Metazoa; phylum Chordata; class Aves; order Passeriformes; family Vireonidae; genus Vireo; species Vireo altiloquus. The sequence continues at coordinate 804,196 of VZRF01004648.1, read as the reverse complement.
CTTCACTCTCCCTAGGTGGGGGCTTCACAGACTTTAGCTTTCTTGTGCTGAGAAAATTACACAGTATTTGTTTAACACGACTTTAATGGTAGATGTTGAAGGTTTTTTTTCTGGAGGTACAATTTCCTCCCTCCTTTGAGTGAGTAGGTGAGGAGAAGAGGTCATTTGAGGAGCTCAATGCTCTTTTCTGCACATTCATCATAAGCCATTAATCAGAGTCTGTGTGTGTGCTCACAAGATGAGGAAGAGTTGCCAAAGGGCTGATAATTAACACATTTATCTGAATGCTGAAATTGTACAAAGCCAGTTGAGAAAACAGGTATAAATTTGAACTGCTAGTGAAGATACAGATCTATTTTTCCCTTGTCTCCCAGAATCTCCAAATCAAGATTGAGTAATTTTTAAGAAAATACACTCCAGACCAAGTCATTGCTGAATTTATTTTCTAGCTTTGGCACTTAGCAGCTTCTCAGTTATAAAGGTGTTTAGATACTTTTAACCTTACCTTCTGAGCTTACAGAGGGGCAAGTTGGATTTAAATCGTCCATGTAAACAATTTCTCATATGTTGCCTTTTTCCACATGCACGTCTGGTGAGTTCTTCATCATTCCTAATTATGATGCAGGTTGGTGGAAAATTATTTCCTTGACAGAAACTGTAGCAATAAACTGTGCAAATTTAAACAAGAACTGAGAATCCCACTGAGACTTATATTAGCAGAAAAATCAAAGATCTGCAAAATGTGTTTTCTTTTTTTTTGCCCTCATCATCACTGAATCTTCTGATTCCAGACCATGTTTAGTCCTCCATCATTACAGACAGACCTGGGCATGTATCAGAGATTAAAAGTAACTTTCCAGATCTGTCCTCACTAGTGCAATATGTTTATAAAGGGTCCATAAGGAGCAATCGAAAACTCTCATATTTTTCTGTATTGCTACATGTACCAGTGGTCAGGAAAAATTGCTGTTTTCTGGTTTAGCTGACTGCCAAAACTGCATTTCACATAACGAAGGAATAGCTAAAAACATTTGGATCCTACTGTAGTCTGTCCAGTTTAATTCAGAATGGCACTATAAATCTGCACCGAATCAGCTCATCAAAAACTCCTCATCTAAACTATTCTCAATTTAAAAAAAATCCCATTAATATCAGAGAATGCAACATAAAATTCTAAAGAAAATATTTCTATAAATAAATAAGTCTAGACTTAAAATCCAGATTGGTGTAAACATTGACTACTGATCTTCTGGACAAAATGGAAAAATCTGCTCATAAAATACTTGCAGTTTAGAAATCTTTTTTCCTGGGGAGAATGACTAATTGCCAAACCTAGGACTGGTGTACACTGTGGGTAGTTCTATCTGTCCCTTGCATTCAATAGCTGACATTCTTTTCTCAAACCCACTGCAGTTCCAACAAGATACTGAAGAACCTGCCTTTGTTCAGAAGAACCACTCACACACGATGAAAGATGTGCTTCATGCCTGTCTGAATGGGACTGAACAAACTAACAAATTGGTGCTATTTATCTACAACTTATTATCCAAACAGATGGAGCAGCTAGAAGAAAAAAAAAATTAAGTATTTCAGGCTTTGATAGTCCCTATTCCAGACAGAATCCCTCTGTCTGACCAGGGAGCTGTTTATGTGACTATGACCTGAACTTTCAAACAGCTGCAACTCTTTGTTTTACAGGAGACCCTGAGCTGTGATTGACCTCCCTGCAGTTGTTTGCTGTGATTTGGGTACAGATGATGAAGCTGGAATCACAAAGTGAGCACAAACGCAGGAATGGCCTCTCGCTGCTGAATCTGCTTCCAGAGCTGTAATGCAGCACCAGTTTCTCCTGCATTGTGGTCTGTGAGCATTACCTCATACAAAGGCAGTCTAACAGCACACAGAGCAGGGAACATCTTGCTGGAGGAGGCAGAAGGAAGTGTTGCATCTGTTCTGCACAAGCAAGTCAGGGATTTCTCCTCTTCTGCAATAGCACTCATCTGCTGTTCACATGTACAGCAGCTACTACTCATTATCTCTTCTGTACCATTGCACCAGATCCTCAAGGCACTGCTTTGTGCATTTCCAGTGACCTGAGTGGAGGATTTGGCCTGCCTCTACCAGACCTACCAGACCTCTAACAGACAAAACAACATCATCCTTTCAGCCATTTACTGAGCCACTTTATTAAGGGTGCAAGTAAAGTCAATAACTCTAATCATGCTTTTGGTTGTTGTGAATCCTGGCTTGGCTACGAATCGTTGGAGATAAACATCTCATTTCAAATAAGCTACTGAGCAGATGGTAATGACTTTTAATCACAAGCAACACAAGGAAAATCTGAAATAAAGCCCCTGAGATGAACAGTTTGGTACATCGTTCCCACCATTTTGAATACTGAGTAACCTTGCCCCACAAAGAGAGCCATGTGTGATTTATGTACACATACAGTTCCAGCGAACCAAAATACTGACAGGCATTAATTGTTTTGCACAATTCTCATTTTGGGCCCTTATCCAATGCCCACTGAAGTTAAACCAAACCTCTTCTTTCTAAGCCTTCAAAGACTCCATCTGCTGCAATTACAAAGTGTTGTGTTTTAATTGTGGATGCAGAAGTTTGGGAAACCTACAAGAGCTTCCTGCTCAATACTAAAAACAAGACTGGGGTGCAATTTCTTTAGACACCTGAAGCCCCTCCCTTAAAAAAAGTAGCTGTTAGCCACTTGCAGAAACAGCAGGGATCAGACACTGCCTCAGCTCACAGCCTGTGCTTATGTCAGGTTAATGGCCTCATTTTAGACTCTTCCCATCTTAGGTCAGTCCTGAGAAGGCAGTACAAGGAGTTTTTTCACATAGCCTGTCTGCTACTGCATTTTGGAAAGTTGAGATGTTCATTGCATTAAGGACAACTTTATGCCAAGAGCGGAGCTCTCGTTTCTGTATGATCTCCCTCTGATCCTTTGTGATGGGCTCAGAGCAGTCTGCTAACTCAACGATATGGCTGGCTACGACAGCGTGACAGGTTTGCATTTCAGTCCTTGGGCTGCAATCTCCCAGCCTGCAAGCTTACTAACACCATTTCCTAATGGTCATGTTTAAATAGTTTTGCTTGAGCCCACTTACAGAGCAATCTGTGTTCAAGCTCTTTTTAGCAGGGGATTGGCAGGAATTCGTTTTCAAACAACCTGATTAAACTATGTCTGCAACAAAAGCTCCATCACAATTTACAATATGCCTTCCACAACAATGCTTAAATTTTAACTCCATGTAAATCAGTAACAATTTTCTAGCTGACTTCTTATCCCAGTGTGGCTTTGCCATTTTATCTTCTGGAGAAGGACCCTCATGCCTCACTTCCATGTCCTGCAAAGACCCACACCACTCACCAGGGAATCCACCCTCGCAGCTTATGGCAACAGTGAACGTTTCCACAGCCACATTACAGCTCTGCAGATGAGATCCAAGCAAATAAGGTGCCTGGTTAATAGTATGCACAAGAGGAGTGCAGGGCAGGCTGGTTGGCATTGCTGGTGGCAGGAAGCCATTCCCCACCTCATGGACACAGTGGTGGCAGCTGCAGCTGCTGGGGAAGGCATGGAATGAGCCACTGACTCTAGCACAGGCTGAAAACCCACTCAGGGACCTTGATCCTGCTCTGCACAGAGACAGCCATTGACTTCAGCAGGAAGATTTGCTTCCCTCAAGCTCTGGGAAGGTCTGGGAACATGCATAGCCCTTAGCTAGCCATGTATTTTTTTCCCTGAAACAGCATCTCATCATGATTTCATCTGCAGGCTCTTGCAAATGAATAAATAAAATACATGAATGAAGCATCCAAGCTCTTGGTGTCTTGCTCAAGCATGACTTGTTTAAATGCCTCGGGAACGTTGTCAGAGAAACAAGTCTGTACGAATCAGACCTGGAGAGCAAAACCCACACACTGCACTTATGTACGGAGGTGAGAGACCTGATAGAAGCCTTCCCAGGAATCTCTTACATGACACATACAGAGGCAGGCAGATTAATGGACACGGCAACTAGTCAGCAGAATATCACAGAATCAATTAGGTTGGAAAAGGCCTCTGAGATCATCGAGTCCAACCTGTGACAGAACACCACTGTGTCAACCGGACCATGGCACCGAGTGCCCCGTCCAGCTTTTCCTCGAAGAAATTCCCCCTAATCTCCAACCTAAACCTCTGGCACAGCTTAACACTATGTTCTCTTGTCCAGTCAAAGTACAATTCTTTCCAGTTGGGAATCGAAGGTACCACAACACACTGGTCAGTGAACTTGCCCAGCAATGCCTGCAAACCTCTGTGTGTCTGGTGGAGCCGCCTCCGGACAATTTTGGCGTTAGTTTTTGCTTTAGATTGATTGATTTTAGATTTTAGTTAGTTTTCCCTCAGCGTGCTCTAGTAACCAGTACAGTGAGCCTTACCAACGAACTTTGTTTCGCTTTCACATTAAACCTGCTCTAGTCGACGCCTCTCCCGGCGGTACTTCCAGCGACCTTAAAGCTCTCTCTCCCTCACGGCTCCTCCCTCGCGTCCCGCCCGCTGCAGTTCCCGGCGGCCCCGGCCGGGCGCGCTGCCGGCAGCATGGCGGGGGAGGCGGGCGGTGCTGCGCTGGGCCGCGCGGCCGACAAGCTCTTCTCCCTGAGCGGGCTCTTCGCCGTCCGCAAGCCCAAGGGACCCACCTCGGCCGCCGTGCTCAACCTGCTCAAGGAGCGGCTGCTGGCAGGTGAGCGGCGGCGGCCGGGCCGCCACATCCGGAGAGTTCGGGCCAGGCGTGCCCTGCCCGGCGCGGCTGTGGGATGGGGTCAGGTGTGTGCGGTCCTTGGGGTGCGGGAACCGCAACCCTCGGCAAACCCTCTTTCTCAGCGCCCAGAAAACCGAATGATAAGCGGGGTTTAGTTTTTTGTTTGTTTATGGGTTTGTTTGTTTTGTTTTGGTAGAAGTTCATAGCCATGGCATGGCCCACCTTGGGAAGTTGAGCCATTCCTGGGTACATCCTGGCTCGCTGCGCCAGGGGAGGTTCAGGCTGGACATTAAGAGGAATTTATTCACAGAAGGCGCGATTAGACATTGGGGTGGGCTGCCCCGGGAGGTGGTGGAGTTGCGTCCTTGGAGGCCTTTAAGGAAAGACTGTCCCAGCGAGACTCAGCGTTGGTCACACTGCACAGTGAGCTGTGAGGCTGCATTCACCACATGGTGCTTGTGGCAGGCACCTCTTACCGCAGGTGTGAGCCCTGAGATTGAAAGGGGATGAGATTGACCCCAGCAGGAAGCTCCAGTCCTGCATAGCACAATGCAGGGGATCCCAGGCTGCTTGGAGAGCTGTGGGCAGGGTCCCAGGGACAGCGTGTGCTCATCTGCCAGACTGGGTGTCAGCAGCATCTCTGCAGCACAGCACAGGCAGGATGTTCTGCTGCAGTCCCACCTCTTATTGCCATTAAAAAAAATACCACCAAAGGAATGAAAACCATAGTGTTTCAAGAAGTTTGAAAGTCCTGGAAGTCCTGGGCACAGTCTGCAGAAACTGCACTTTCTGAGTATAGGGAAGTCTGTATGTCAGATATTAAGGAAAAAAAAAGTGAGCTCATTGCAGAGGTGTGAGGGACTATGGCCTAGATTCTTTTAGAATGGATATGGAGACTTCATCATCTAGTCTGGGATTTTGGGCACTTGCTGATGAAGTGAGAGCATACTTTCAGACTAGTGAGTGCTTAGCCTGATTTACTCTGTAGTGAACTACACTAAGTGTAGTGTAGGCACACACTTCTTATATGGAAGAATCTGGTTCCCTGAGTGGAGAGATAAGGATAAGGGAGCTTAGACCATTTGTCATATTTAATACTAATAAATAAGGGGCATTGGACTCTGCTAAATTCCTGGAGTCATCAGCTGCATAAGAGATTTGGTGGGTTGGGACACTGGCAGCTTGAAAGCAGCACTGAGCAAGTTCAGTTCATTGTAGTTTCCATAGGGCTGCAAATATGCAAGTAAACATGTCCCAATATAAGGCAGTAAATACATCAAGAATCGCTCAGGTTATGTACCATGAAATTTGTGTATAATAGATGTTTTGAGAACTCTGCTGCTAATTCTTCCACGCTTGGTTACTGAAACTTCACAGCTGTACCAGGTTTGCTGCCAGTACTTTCTGTTTGTAACAGTATGTGAGACTTCATTAGAATCTGAGTGAAAATACTTTGCACATTGTTTGAAATTGGGAGTAAATCTAAATTAATCAATGGTCTTCTGCAGTATGGTAATTTATGCACTGCTAATTAATAGTTTAAATATTTGATTTTTATTTCCTTTAGCAGTCTAGAAATGCATGCCGTTTTTCCTGTGTTCTAAGGTTATTTTATAATGCTTCCTTTCAATTTCTATTTGCAGAAGCTGGTGTGCAAACAAACGGGAACAAAAGAAATCAGGTTTTGAAAATTGGACATGGAGGAACTTTGGACAGTGCAGCCACAGGAGTTCTGGGTAATGAAAAACATAATTATAGTCATCAAAAGATGATTTCAGGAAACATTTTCATGACTGCCTGAAGTCAGGTAGAAGAACAATTTGGGATACACATGGCAGGTTTTGGGGGAAGGACAGATTACTGTGGAAGAATGGTCTGTGTTAAATTTCCTTTGCATATACTTGCATGTCACATATTTCTTAACAGAAAGCTGTATTCTCCCTTCCTGCCTTCCCTCTGCTCCTCCAAATCCTGAAATAAATTCTGGGTTATTACATGTGGGAAAATACAAACTCTTGTGTAATGAATCGTAAAGTGCCTGAGAAATTGATAGCTTTTTTAACTTAAGGTAGGGATTTATAGTCATCATAATTTGTTGAATTATTTTGTCTCAAAGTAATGCTATTCTGGGATTTTGAGGGAGCCTTTAGGGCTGCTAATACTTGCCAAATGAAAGATGTATAAGAACAATTCAGCTGCTGCTTTTCTGGAGGCTCAGCACAGAAAAGGTTTCAGCTCCCTGTCCTGTGTTGCTTCATAAAGAAGAGTCTTTGAAGATATCTTGTCTTTAATTTTGATAGCAATCCATTTATTGAATTCCTTTGTTTTGTTAAATAACAGGATGTGTCAATTGCTGGTGTTAAAACCTCAGCCATGGTTATTCCCACATCATACTTTGTCACCAGCAGTTTTATTGATAAGTAACAATGCAGACTACAGCTTGCTCAAATCATAACCTTGTAGCTCTCCTTGGCTTGGAGAAATAACAGCAATACATTTTTGCTGTTGAAAATAAACAGGTACAACTTTGAGTATACACTGAAAGTAAATGCACTGAGTTTTGATGTATGACTTCTCTCAGGAAGAATTCAGCTTCAAGGAGAGGTTGGTTGCTGCGAGTGTTGCTAGAAGTCTGTAGCTGGTAATTGTCACTTGTGAACATGGCAAAATGTGACATTCTTGGGTTAGAAGGGAGCACTGCCTGCTTTGGTTCTAATTTCCTGTACTGTGTGGCCACTCACAAGAGAGTTCAGCCTGCATTGCTGAAGCAGACGTTTCCCTTTTACACAGGTGTTCCCTTTGAGCATGCTGCTTCTCATTGTGCAAAGTCAACAGCATTGATCCATAGGAAAAGCAAAATCACTCGTGCTTTTTTAATTGCTTCTCCAACTGTTGCGATACCCAGCAGTCTCCAAAGCCTGCTTCTATGGCATTGCAAAAAGTATTTGGGCTTGATGTGCTTTGTGTAGGTAGAGGAGCACACCTTAATATGCTGTGGATGGATTGAAAAAAGGCATAGGATATTTCATTCCCCTGCCATACAAAACACACAGGGGAAAATCAGTGGTAGTGAGACTGCAAGGGGCAAAACTGGAGAGGAGTGGGAAAGTGCCCAGGTTTCTTGTGTGTTCAGGTGAGGTCATGAGGAGAAAGGGAAGGACACAACAGAAACAAGTTATTCAGAATATGTGTGCTGCTTTTCAGGATGGGGTGGTGGAGCAGAAAGTTTTCTTTCCTTATGGACAGGAGCGTGAGAGGAATATTAAATTTTCTGAAACCCATCTTGATCTATAGTGCTGTCTCCCAGGTTTTATGTGCTGCATGTCTGTGACTTTGTTCCTGGGAAATAATTGATACAGAGTCCTACTTAGTGTGCTAGATGTACTGCCAATAACTGGTCAGTGCTCCTTATCAGAAAACATACTTTTATATTTCTTCTCTTACTGACAGCAAATGTAGATGAGAAAGGACCTTGGAGGCAGAGGTCAGTGATCTATGACATGTGAGAGAAAAGCGAGGTCGAGTCAGTGAATATCTTCTTTTGGTGTTACTCTAGGGCTGTGGTTCCAGTTTGCTGTTTCTTGCTGTATAATGGGAATTTTATTTGGCTTGTTTTTATATGGCAGTAATGAATTATGCTTTCACAGTAGAAGAAAACATGAAAAAGCATAAAAAAATGAAAATTCAGTTAAATCTTTATACATTCAATGTAGTCTGGCAAGTGGGGTTTATGTCACCATTCAGTAACACACGTTCTCCAAAGCTGATGATTAATGGAGAAAATTGTTAGTATCTTGTTCACAAAAGCATTCAATGTCTCTTTAAAATTACCCTGTTGGGTTTCTTGACACTCTTCAGCAAATTTCAGCTCAGCTGTTGAAGTGTCAGTTATGTCATCATGTTGCAAGAAAAGTACTTGGTTATAAAGTCTTATCTGTGTGCTTATCTCCTTTTCTCAGCCTTCTTGCAGCTCTTTCCTATCTAGCAAATAACAGGAACAGGTTGAACTGAAGGTACATGAAAGCCTAAGCACAAGGGCATATGTGACTAAAAACCCTCAGGAATAAGAAGAAAAGTAATTGAGAACAAGGAGGAATCTAACGAGTCTCAGAGCATAAAAAATGAGAAGCATTAGAACACAAGTAACTTTTTTTTTTTTTTTTTAAAGTTCATTTTCAGTTTGATGGCTTTGGTCCTGGCTCTTGATTAACATGAAGCTGATTTCCTGAAAGCTCCCTTTACTCCTCTAGTTTTATTAAAATAAAGTACATAAGCTGTTATACATTCCATGAGTTGTACACAAAACTAATTTCCTTCTGTAATTTTCTTCAGATTGCTATATGTGGAAAAAATCAATAGGAGAGCATTTTAAAGGAAAGCACCTTGTTAAAAGCTTTGAAATAAAATATAAAATACAGCTCTTTTTCTGTCTCTTTCTTTTATGAAAAGCTGATTGCTGTTTTTTAGAACACTGGTGTTAGGATTGAAATAACAGTAATCTGTACATGCATAGTAATAGGCACTTGGACCTTTTGATTATTTTACTTGCTGTAAGCCTGATAAACAATTTCATTATGCTGTCTTGGCTGTATTACTCTTGGTCACTATCAACCTTTAAAAGGACTATTTGGTTACAATGAAGGGTTCATTCATTATTGCTGAGCCATAACCTTCATCCAGCCAGAGGCAGTGTTAATTGCACTCTCCATTTCTTTGGTGATTAAAAGATAAATAAATGTAGGAGTTGAATTAAACTGTTTTAACAACAAATTAAGGTTATTTATCTTTTGCTTTATACTTTTTTTCCTTTCACTCATCCCATGTTGTTTGAACATCAGAGATGCTTTCTCAAAAGTGTTGACTCTCTTCGTATGCTAACAGAGCATGAAAGGCTGAGTTTCTGACTAGCATAATATTTATTATTGAATGGTGTTGAAAAAGGGAACTGCAGGGCTGTTTTGAAGTAGCATTTCTTCTTCTGTCTTTGCAGTGGTTGGTATTGGAAAAGGAACAAAAATGCTGGGAACTATGTTGGCAGGTTCCAAGGTAAGGAATGCTAAATCACTTGTATCAGTGGGGGGTTTTGTTTGCTGCTTTTCTGTTTTCTTCCAGTGAAGAACTGAATCAACATGCAAATATATCAGCCATGCTGCATATTGAGTTCAAGTGTGTACTTCAGCTCCTTTTTGCAGTTAGTCAGAAATGTGCTACTAAGGCTTTAATGTCCAGACTGGTTATTTAAAAGACTTTGTTTGTCTTGGTTTTCTATGAAATGTTAATAAATACCAAATTAGCATTTTACAGGAAGATTTCTATGCTATTTAGTGTATTAAAAGAAAGAAAAACGAATGAAGATGGCACTGAAACTGATGGTTTGGGGATGTAGTTGTGGATGACAATTCAATTTTTGGTAATTTTCCTTATGTGTAGACAACTTAATTGTTATTTAGCTTGGAGTAACAGATGGTCTTTGTTTCTTTTTTGTCTTGTTAAATACCATGAGGCCTTAAGAGACACTTTTTGGAATTTAGAGTGTTTTGGATTGCTTTGCTGCTGCTTTAGAGGGATGCTCTACAAACACATCAATAGACACATGTGAGAAGCCAAAGGTAGCAAAAGCCCCATGGGTGCATGAGAGAATCCAGACCAGAGCCTTGACAGATAGAAATGCTGTTCATTGCTGATTTTGATTAATTCTAGTGTGTTAATTTTACTTTAGTGACCCCCAGACTGTAGGTGTTACATACACAAAAGTGCAAGTACTCCCAAGAGTAATCTACTAGTGTTGATTCCTCTCTCACAAGTCAAATCCTGTGGGTTTAGCTGTTATTTTTACATGAGAAGTTTAGATAAGAATGACAGATGTAGAAATTTTTTAAGCCTTCCAAATTTCATCTTGCACTCAGAGAAAGTCAATAATGCATTGTGTTCAGCCATTTTTCCCATTCTCTTCTAGTCTGAACACTTAAGATCTTTTACAGCTGTTGAATTGATAGCTTAAAGGTAGAATTTGATTGATGATCTTCAGTTCAACTCAGAGGCAAATAATTTGACAGGAAAGAAAACCAGGACAAAAGGACATGGCTGTTGAGTCTGATCCAAAACTCATGGTAGGCAGTGCCAGTCTCTGCACTGGCTCTCATGGGTTTGCATTTGGTTTACATGAGTGCATTTCAGAGGCATCTGTTTTGAAGCATGCAGCAAACAGCTGGATTTACAGGGGAAATGTAAACAGTTACCACCTGACATCTCCTTTGAAAGAACTTTAAAGAAGTCATAGATTTACTTCAGCTAGGTAAAGTCATCAAAGCTAAATGTGTAAATTGTTGATTTAAAAATATGTAAAGCAATTGAATTATCTCTTAAGCTGATGTTCACAGTGGAAACAGCTGTGATGGGTGGAGTACTTTCAACACAGCAGAAGAGGATATGCTCAGGTTCCCTGACAACTTCACTGTGAAGTCCTGTAGCCAGTACCAGGGTTATCCAGCCAAACCTTGTTCCCAGATGGCTCAGAGGGGCTTAGGGCTGCTCCTGAGGGGCACTGGAGGGGACAATGTGCAGTGGGGGCAGCCTGGTGAGCTACCCCAGCCAGATCCATCAGCTCTCTCCTGGCCGTGCTTGGGTGTGGGCTTTGGGCACTTGGTTCAGTGAGGCAAAGAGAAATCTTTACAGAGCAGCTCTTCCACTGCAGCTGTTCCTGTGTTCTCCTCCTGAGAGTGTGGGATACCTGCCATCTGTGCCTGGTATGGAATCTGCAGCATTTTTTGGAGCCTTTCCTGTCTCTGCCTTCATGTGTTCTGTTTGTACTTCAATAAATTAGGCATGCAATAATTTGTGAGGCTTAAAGAAGTTGAAGGATCTCTCACAGATGTCTGCCTGTTGGGTTGTTGACCACACTGGCAACAGCATCTCATGATGTATCAAGAGATAAATTCATGACTAAATTGGTTTGAGCATCTTTTTGCATTCCACGCCATGTGATTGGAATTTCTACTCTTAATTTTTTCCCCCCTCAATTTTGGATGCTAAAGTGTTTGTTGAAATGTGATGTTTTTCTTTTGTTCCTTTTATTATTCTAAAGCTTCAGAGGAGCTGTCTGACCCTCTCTGGCCGGGATTTACTGTTTGCTTCTAGGAATGTGTCTTGTAAAGAAACAGTTCAGTCTATCATTGCTGGCAGCAGAGCTATGTGGAGTGGCCAAAACGTATGGTACTGCAGTAAACTCCATATGGTGACTCTGCCAGGAATTGGACTGTCTCTGACTTTTTCCTAAACATTGTGTGAAACCTTCCTGACTCTGGCTGGCAGCTCTGAGCATTATCATCACTTGGTGTGCAACTCACACACGTTCTGCTGGGAGTGTTACTCTTGACATGTAAACCGAGTTCTTCACTGGTTTAACCTCCTTAGGAATTAAGACAAACAGAAATGTACAGCCAAGGGCAATACCTGCTTAGTGTTCCAGATTGCTCATTGAATTCTTAATATTTATCCAAAATAAAAATATGTACAGTCTGGCTTAGATTTTGTTTGGTTGCCTTATTTTGTTTCAAATGTTCCAAGTGAGAGGGAGAAGCTGAGTGCTCTTGGATCTGGAATTTAAATACTGAGCATTTAATAAATGTTCCATAGGAAAATCACTTTTTCTTTTTGTTCTGGGACTTGCACTTGGTCTTGTTTGGACTTTTTGCACTTCAGTATTTTTAAAGATTTTTTTTTTTTTACCATGTTGGCAAAATAAAGAGAATAGAATGAGAAAATATTTCCTGCTTTACCAGTAAAATTAACATGATGGGGGTGGAACAATATTTGTTATGGTAAATTCTTTGCAAACAACTCGGTCTTATGTATGACTTGTCTGTCTCAAACACAGTGTAGAAGTGTGTTTTTCTGGGGGGAAAATGGGTTAGAAAATGATAGCACAGTTTCTAAAGTGGTAGGGCCATTTAAAACCTCTTGTCTGTGAGAATGTGCTGTTACATAGAAGCAGTGAGGGAAATGATCATGTGCTAGTCAGAAAAAAAAAAGAGCACTAAGCAATTGAATTCTTCATTAATCTTATCTAATACTTTCCATTGGGAGGAGATGTCTCCCAACACATAGGCTTTATAGAGAATTGAAACATTCCGATTTTAGTTCTGTGTTTAATTTGCTTATTTTTCAGTAAGGTAGTACCTGGGTTCAGCCTAAGAGAATTTTAGTCATACTGGTGTGAGTGAAGCCAGAGCTTGGCCATCCACCGAACTGTCCTTGAANTATTTCCTGCTTTACCAGTAAAATTAACATGATGGGGGTGGAACAATATTTGTTATGGTAAATTCTTTGCAAACAACTCGGTCTTATGTATGACTTGTCTGTCTCAAACACAGTGTAGAAGTGTGTTTTTCTGGGGGGAAAATGGGTTAGAAAATGATAGCACAGTTTCTAAAGTGGTAGGGCCATTTAAAACCTCTTGTCTGTGAGAATGTGCTGTTACATAGAAGCAGTGAGGGAAATGATCATGTGCTAGTCAGAAAAAAAAAAGAGCACTAAGCAATTGAATTCTTCATTAATCTTATCTAATACTTTCCATTGGGAGGAGATGTCTCCCAACACATAGGCTTTATAGAGAATTGAAACATTCCGATTTTAGTTCTGTGTTTAATTTGCTTATTTTTCAGTAAGGTAGTACCTGGGTTCAGCCTAAGAGAATTTTAGTCATACTGGTGTGAGTGAAGCCAGAGCTTGGCCATCCACCGAACTGTCCTTGAAATCACTGCCTCTCCATGAGTGGAAAGCTTGGCATATATTGGTTTTATCTGAGGATTCAACTTCTTGTCATGGTCCACATACAAAATGCATCTCCAAATGCTCAGTGTGAGGGAAGTTGCCTGGGTACTTTGCATTGGTGGTGCAAGCTTGGGCAGTGACAGGTTAAAATATAAAATCTGTTCTCAAAAGTTGTGGCTTCTTCAGAATGAAGCTGTTAAAAAAATCCCCAAACCTCTGAGTAGAGTAAAACCCAAACTCCAAGTGTTCACAAAGCCTAGAAAGGGAAAAAGAGATTCTGGGCAGAATGAAGGTACATCGGTGGCCTGATATGTGACGACTTTTATTTCATATAATAGTTAAAATTTGTGTTCTTACAAATCCTGGATAGAAAATGAGTGCTAGGTCAGTGATAAGTTTTACATCTTGGCAGTCACACTTGTATGGTGTGAGAGAGGGCTTGTCTGAGCAGGAATGGGTTCAAATCACCTAGCAGAACATCTGAGACGTGTAAGTTGCTTTTGGCAGTGGGATTGGAGTTTGTGTATTGCAAAATTGTTTCTCTGGAGGGATGGCATCAGATCCTGCAGAACAAAGTGTCCATAAACAACGTTATTTTTTTAACTCCTGTGATGGTCTTACTGTCCTAAAAATTAGGCTTTTACTTGTATCCATTAAGTTCTCAAACATAAAGCTTTCTCCATGATTTTTTTTTTTAATTAAGTCCTTTGCTTCCATCTTTTGGCAGTGAGTTCAGTGAATTAATGTCGCATTAAAAGCACATCCAGTGGTTCTATAAGGAGCAAAACTAATGAAGCCTTTACTTGTGACTTTGTTTGTTTACAGCTCGTTAGACACCAAAGCCCCATGTGGACTTTTTGGTATCCAGTAATTCAGTGGGGCTCCCTCTGGACCCTTCTTAGTGGAAGCTGCAATAGATTTATTTCCTCTATCTGTCTGTTTTCAGGAGCCTTATAAGAACTCGGCATCTCTGAGACCTCTGTTCTTCTGCCAACATTTGTGTGTTTGCACATTGACATGCACACCGTGATGGTGTAAGTGCTATTTCTTTGGAAATTCTAAGCTTCTTTTTAAATAGCCTCACTGTGCTGGTTTGTTGTTTTTTCTTTCCAGTGTATTGCAGGGTTTGTGCTCCAGTTCATTTCTGAGTTGCAAGTGCAAGAAAATTGAATTGACTTTCCTTTCGGAGGATCATCTTGGTGGTGTGTGCTCTTACTGTTAGTCTTAAAAGTTTCTCTAGGGTATCACCAGCTGAGCTCTTTGCTTCATTGTGCTTTCTTTTGGAGTTGGTGAAACCAAACCCACTTACTCATACAGTGCATAGGGATGTATTCTGTTTTCTTTTTCAGATTCTGATATTTTTAACATAGTCTTGAAAGGCCAGGATTTTTCGGTAGTGGTAATAATTTTATTAGCCTAATTGTTATATTACAGAAAACCAGGTGTTTGGATATGCAAGCCCTCTCTCAGATCTAAACTAGAAGCCATGGACTTGAAGCATATTTCAGATTTGTTTAGGGTTTAATGGAGTAGGTATCTTTTAGACCACTTCTGAAATAAAAAGTAGGTAATGCTTGTGAGTGTGGTATACAAACAATTCTGTGTGGGCAAGCAGTTATATAGGTCATATCCCAAGACTGCTTCACAAAGATAGGCTACATTTTATTACCTACTTTAATAAATACATTAAGAAAACAGTTTTATCTCCTGAGTGGGGCAGCAAGGATTTGTTCACAATGGATCAGCCAAGCTGCCAGGCACAAGGCAAGGAGGGCTGTTACTGCTTGTCTGATGATTCTTCAGATCCATCTTGCTTGTGTTAGCTTCTTTTGCTTTCACATTGCAGTATTAGCAAATCCAACTGCTTTTATTTTTGAGGAATCCAAGTAAAAGTGGTTTGTTTGCTCCTTAGCCTTTTCCCTCTGAAATTTTTCATCTGCAGCACATTCTCATTTTTCACTCAGTGGTTTATGCCACAGGTTTACCTTCTCACACCTCTTTGTTCATGGTATCCTGTCCTGGAAAACCAAGGGTCTGACAGAATTTCTTTTCGTAGTGGGATGGGAGAGGTAACAAAAAAGTGCTGTATGTGACCTGCCCCTTTAGAGAAAATGGATTGTAGCTACACAGAATGTCACTCCTTTGCCTCTGTTCAAGCCCAAAGAAATTTTTGTTTGCTTACAAGGGAGGTAGAAGAGGGAAGGAGGAGATGATAAGGTTATCCCCTGGGGTTAGGAGAGAGCCTGGTAGATGATAAGTTGTGGCACTTGGAAGGGTTAGTGTGAAGTGACATCACAGTGTGCCAGAAATCCAGTATCTCTGTTGAGTCCTTGGGTTTTCTTGGATGCAGTGGAGTTAGGAATTTTAGTTCCCAGGCTTGTTTTGAAAGGTGTTTTATGGGTTTTCCTTGAGGAACTGGACTGGCAAATTGGAGATGGAGTAACTGTATTATGAGAGGTGTTAACCCGTGGGCAAATGGATGTGTTTCAGCCCTTGTAGACTGGCTGAGTGAATTCTCCCTGACACATACTGGTTGCTTAATTTCACCCATTTAGTTACCATTTTGAGGAAGCATATTACATTCCCGAAATACAGGTATAGGACAGAGAAGTCTTGACATTTCTGTTCTGTGGTATTTGTTATTTTATTGTGCAAACATTCAAGGAATTCATCCTCGTATGTTTGCACAACACAGTGCAAAGATGTCTATTAATAAAACTTGTCCTACTTCATGTCTGTAGTCTGTAACAGCTACATCTAGGAATTGCTATAATAGTTTGGTGGGATTTTTTTAACCACTACTGGCACCTGAGAAGGTTTTTGCAGACCCAGAACTTTGTACTCCATGAGCTCTCTAGAGCAGGGGAGATTGGTTCAGAGACCTATTGTTGTGTATGCAAACTTGGCACTGGTTTCTGTCCTGTGTGTTGCTTTACCTTATTGACAGTGAATTTCTTGTTCCCCAAATGCCTCAATATATTAACTGGAGATCAGTGTTAGTGAAAGTGTGGTTGTCTTCCTTATTTTGTCACAAGGGAAATGCTTACATAAAAGGAAGGCTGGGAAAATGCATGAATGAAGTTGGTTTTGATGTGTTTTGAGAATGTGTTGAAGGTGTTAGCAAAATTTGAAGTGGTGTCTGTACAAAACAAGTTGCACTGAGAGAATGCTAATCCTGCACAGTGGGGGATGCAGGAATTGGGAAGGGCTAAAATGTTAGAGGGATGAAATGGCCTTAGACACTGTCAACATCTTTAATTACCTGTTACTGCAAAACATAAGATACATTTTTTAACCTGCTGTTTTTGGTAACAAATCATAGGAGAAGAGACTGATTTTAATATCTTGACTTTTCTACCTGCCCAGTATCCTTAAACCAAAGTTGTAGAAGAAGAAGCTGTTGAATAGTATGGATACATCCTGTACTGCAGTGATTCTGTTAGTAAGCTGGCTTAACATGCTGTATATTGCTCAAGTCTCTTTTATGCTCACCCCAGAGGCCTAATCTATTAATAGCTCAGCTTCATGCTCTATTAATATTCACACTCTTTTTTTAAACTGTTGAAAATCTTGAGGAGACTGCACCTATTGTGCTGCTCTTTCCTCCCCAAATGCTGAATATTTTAAGAGCATACTCTGGTGTGATTTTTCTGTTCTTCCATTCATGAGGTCAGCAGCACTTTCTTCCCTCTTGACCTTTCTATAATCGTGCATATGGCTGTGCTAAATGTGCAGTTCTTGCTTGGATTCATTAATAAAAGCAAGACTGCACATGGCAAGGCTTTTTTCTCATTCTTCGTAAAAATAACAGAAAATAAAAAGGGTGGTAGACAATTTAGATTAGCCATTCTACACTCTTTCTCCTAGTGTTCATTTCTAGTAATTTGGAGGTGCTCTTAGCACTGCATTTTAGAATTTGCTGCATCTTGGCCTTAGCAATGCCTTTGGATTCATTCATGCTTTCATGCATTCAATTTTATCTGTGATTTTGTATGTAGCTATAAAGTCTTACCCTTCTGGAAGGACTGCCTTCTATTTCTGGCAACAAATTATGTATTTCCTTAAAACTTGGTTTCCCAGATAGAATTTGGAGGTCATCTTTCTTTACTTTGTTTTATCTGTGATATAGGTACTAGAGGACAGAATGATGGAACTTCAGATTAAAGCTGAGGATGACATTTAAGAGCCAACCTGAGACATTTTGATGGGTGAGGGAGATTTCCACGGAGAGCAATTGCCAGAAAGGTTTGCATAAAGAAACTGTGGGTTTCAAAGAGTCACTTTTGCACATTAACCTGCATCCCCTCTTGGGTGTTGAGAGCCTGTACTGTGTTTGTAGGTGATGTGTGGTCTGGTGCTATCTCAGGTGAGGCAGTGTTCCTGTTACTGTTGGCATTGTTCTCCCACCTGCCCCCTTTCCTGTGCTCCCTCTGACACGAATATTTAAACTTTATACAGTTTTTAGCTAACGCCTTAAAGCTTCTCTGAGCTACAGGCAAAATATCTTTGGTGGTTTCCCATATTTTGGGGGGTTCTAGTCCTTCACATGGAAAATCTAGTCATCCCATAATGTTTGAACTCTTTAAAATAAGCTGACATAAGAGATCAGAAAATCCTGTTAGTCCACGAAGTAAAGATCAGATAGTTCTTCAGCAGTGACAGTACAATTACAGCATCTAGCAGTAAATGCAATTTAGTGCAGGCTTAGCACAAAGTCAGCTTTTTCTTTGAGGAGAAAAAAAATGGTAGAGAAGTTGTAATGTTTATGTATCTCAGAAGATCATGTTTGGTGTTTGATAATTTTGAATTTGCTCTATTGTAAAACATGGAACTCCTCCCTCATCCTGCAGTCTTTATTTTGCCCTCTGTGCAACCTGCTATTAAGAGATTAGGGCTCTGTGCTTTTAATATATTGGAATCTGCTTAGTGAGAGTGCTTTGTTTTGGAAAATAATTGAAACTATGGCAACCCTTGGGGTTTTTTCCAGCTTATTTGTCTACCTCATGTACTTCTCCGTTTTGGTGGATGATTTGCATACTGGAAACCACTGGTAGCTGCTAATGTTATACAAACAGCAAAATAAGTTCTGTAAATATTAAATCCAGAACCGGTTATTTGTGCTTTAGAAATCATTGAACACCAATTGCATGTCATTACAAAACTGAGAGTTTAAGGCCTCTTTGCTATCTCAGTGGCCTAAGTCTACAAAACTCTAAGTGCAGAGCAAATGGTTTTGGCACAGGAGCACTAATTCTGCTCAGTGCTTGCCTGCTGTGTGCTCACCCTGGTTCGCCCCAGCTTCTCTAGAGCACTTGTTTTATGTTTGTTTTTGTTCAAACTTGTTAGCCACACAGCAGACATCAGTTTACATAAATTGAATTTCTGTTTCTATTTAATATGATTTCTCTTTCCCAGCTTTCAGTCTCTTGCACAGGGGATTGTAGACTTTATTTATTTCTTTTCCTTTTACACTTCTGAGTTCAGTTGCTGCTGTGATTAGAAAATGGGTCATCCTTGGATGAACTCTTATGAACTGCCTCTTCCAGAGAGCTTGCTTGCCTGGGAAATTCTTGTAGTGGGAGCCATCTTAAAATCTTCCTGACAGCTGCTGGTGACCTTGTTTCGTAATTACTTGTGTTTCTGTCTAGCTCTTCCAAAGTGTTGCTTCTCCATGTATGAAAAAGCTTTTAAAACACGTTATAATTTAAGATTTCAAGTCTCTGGCTTCTTTCCAAATAAAACCTTGATGTCTCAACTGTTAAAGCTGAGAAGCTCTGTTGCATGGTCTGTCTGGCATTTGCACTGATAAGTGGGGCAGACATTCCTGGCAGTCAGCCCAGGGGCTTCAGCCTCCTGGAGCCCCCTCGGGTGGGGTTTTGCAGCTGAAAGCTCTGCTGGTTGTGCAGCCCTTGAAAGGGGAGGAGATTCTTCTTCCTTCTCCTCCTCTCCCTCCTTTCACAGTTAAATATGAGTACTGATAAAACCTTGCCTTTATTCTCACTCTTTATGGATATTTCTCTTTCTGTGTTAGTCTAAGGACTTTTCTGAAATGGGGTATGAAATTTAAAAAGCCAAATTACAGCTATTCTCTTACTAAAAATATTATGGTAAACATATGGTTTGTTATTTGTGAGAATGTTGACTGTGGCCTGTGGTTGTGACACTACAACAAAATTCTTCTTCCCAAGACCTATGAGATTTATTCGGAGTTTGTAATTTGTTTCTTATAGGTTCCTGTAATCCTGTTTTTTATCCAGTGCTGGCTTTTTATGGCATGTTTCTTTCTGGTCATGGATATGGTGCACATGCAAACCACCCAAGCATTTCACTGTCTGTCTGGTCTTGTTGTGCATCCAGCACACCCCCCAGTCTGTGTGACAGAGGTTGTGCATTATCATTGACAGAGTGCAGGGGATTGTCACTGTAAAGTGTCTTCTTAAGGCTGTCTTCTCACTACTGTGAATGGTGGAGCTGCTTAAGCTCAAGGGCTTCTGGTCACTTCACTGCCTTTTGTTTCACTTGCCCTAATGGTTTTCTTTTTTTCCTTTTTTCCAAGAAAATGGTTTTCTGACCAGTTGAGAGAGACAGCCATTCCCTAATGCAGGATAGTTTTGGAAAGGTCTGTTTGTCCTCAGGGTGCTGTTGTTCAGCTGTGAGACTCTGCTTGGGGACCAGCCCACCATTCTGTGTTGGAATTAATGCATGATGCTGCAGTGCTTATGAGTCGTGACTGGGGATGCTGCATCCAGCTTTTAATGTGCTACACTTGCATGTTGTGCAATCCTGTAGGGAAGTTGAGGTGCTGCTTTTAATCTTTAAGTGATTTGGGTTCTGGTCACTTGAGATGAGTAGAGGGCAAGGATGTAAGGGCTGTTGACTGGCAGAGTGTTCTCTGAGGAGCTGCAATATGGGGAACACTTTCTGTCCCAGTCTGCACTTGTCAGGCTTTGCCACTGCCTGCAACACCTACTACCTTGCTTTTTTTGTTTCGGGTTGAGTGGGTTGAAGGCAGAGTGTTGTGAGCAGTTGCTGTCTGTGTTCCTGCAGTGATTTGCAATTTGAGAGTACAGGGAGAATGCCCCTGGATGTATTTTATAAAACTGGAAGAAATAAATTATTGCCAACACAGGTGAGAAAAGGTCACTGAACACTTATTCAATGACTCAGAATGCATTGAGTGCTTCTGAGGGCAGTGTGAGTGAGAGTCTAAAGAGTGTTAATGCTGAATTTTGACACAAATAAGTCTGGACTCTTGTATTATCTTCTACAGCCTCCAGGTTCTACACCCTACCCAGGGGGAAGCAGTAAACCTTATCCAGTGGGAAGTAAGAATTATGATATATAATTGTAGATAGCCAAGGGCACTCCAGAGACTGATCATAAACCAACTGTAATTCTTAATTTCCTGACCTGCTGTAGCCTTCTTTGTGGATTATTGCATTGCTGGCTTGAGTATTTTGTGACTCTTTAAAGGCTCCTGTAAGGAATGGGGATTTGTGACTAACATTTAAGCACGTTCTTTTTACAAACTGCAAACCTTTTGCTCTTGCTGCAGAAATTTGGATTGTATCATTCACGTAGTTTGCATTTACAGATAACATATATAAACAGATGAGACAATATCTCTCTATTGCTGGCAGGTCAAACATAACATGTTATTGTAACAGACAGCGTAAAGCAAGATAGCCAAAACCAGAATTAAAGGAAAGGAAGTAATTTAAACTGAAGTAGTATGAGTATTTTGATTTGGAAACATCAGAAGATAGAATGTGAGTTTTCAAATTTTCAGATTTAGAATTTTACTGAACTGCTGAGATCATTCATCATGCTTAGGATAATGATGATCTGCTCACATGTTTTTATTAACCTCTAGAATAGGTGCTGAATAGTGTCTTTCTGTCTATGTTATTAAATGTTCAGAACCAGATCATTAAATGTCTCAGAAAGCAGTCAATTTTATGGTCCGAAAAGCTAATATAGTAGTAAAAAATAATCTACCTTAAAAAATATTTATTGTGGAGCAGCATTCATCCATTCTTCCTTTCATTTCTTTTCTCATGCATTCCAGAAGTGTGTAAACTTAAAGAATTTTATTTAAAAATAGCTAATATTGCAGAGTTATCTGCTGTATTTAGGAAAAAAGCAGTACTAATGTGGTGGCGTGGTTGAACCTGGCAGGCAGGTAGAACACCACACAGCTGTTTGCTCACTCCTTGGAGTGGGACAGGAGTGGAATCAAAGAAAGGGTAAAACTTGTAGGTTATGATAAAGGCAGTTTAATAAGTGTAATGAAAACATCTCTGTTATCAACACTGTTGTCAGCATAAATCCAAAGCATAGTCTCACTCGAGCCATTATGAAGAAAATTTTCTGTATCCCAGCCCAAACCCAGCCCATGAAGTAAGCAAAGAATACAGTTATTTTTATATTAAAGTCTACACTCTGCTCTCTTTTGTCTGACTATTTCTGCTGCTTCCATTTTGTGGCAGTTGCTTGAAGAAATACATTGAAGTGGCAGGTTGTCACATGGAACAAAATCAAGGCATGTCTTACTAGTCCAGTGGTGTGGGTGTGATTTATATGCCTACACTGTTATTACTTGAGCTTGTTTGTACTTTGCAAGTACATGAAGCAGGATGCATTGCATCTCAGAGTGAAATGTTAGTGCTTATGCCTGTTTGGCTGTGTTCCAGTAGGATTTGGTCAGCTAGCTTCTGAAAGATATATCCTCAGATTTCTATTAGTTCAACTGGGGGTAAGTTCACTGGAACCTTACTGGGAAATAGGTGTGTGGAACACTGGTTTTTCTCTCCCAGGCTTTACTTCGAAGGCCTCTGGAGTTACCATAGGGAAGCTGAGAGGACTGGAATGGCATAGGCAGTGGGTCAAACCATCCATGTACTACCTGATGGTATCCTTAAATATAACTCAGACTCATGTTACAGAGTGTGCTTGGTGTGCTGACAGCCATGTGACAAGTCATGGAGCAGCTGGTTCAGGGGAAGCCTCTGTCAGCTTCAGCAGGTTCTGCTGTATGCCCAGAGCATGGCAGTTCTTGGGGTGAAAACGTGGGACAGGAGGGCATCAGGCCAAGTGCAGTAAGGCCAAGAGCTACTGCCCTGCGGTCAGGAAGGTTCCTTCTTGCAAACTACAAACACATATGGAAGAATTTTTTAGAGAAGAATGCTGAACAACCCTGAAACAAATATTCAGAGAACCCATGATGAGCAGAGATGTTACTCAATGACCTTGAACTCCTTGTGCTGGTCACAAGGTCCTTGCCAGATTCTAGGAGTTCAAAACTGCAGCTTCAGGCTATTGCATACCTCTGCATTTCATGGCAGAACCATTGTAATACTTTGTCTTGGCAGTGGGTGTTTTGCTTTCACAAGTGAAGGTCTTTGTGTCTTTTTTTTAATGTGCAAAGGAACAGAAAAATTGCCTGTGAGAGGTACTCCTCTGTGTGCCTTGCTTCAGCCGTGACATATGACACCCTACAGAGACTTTGATGTTACTACCCTATTATTTTCTTTAGGTATTGATGTATTTATAATAAAAATTAGATTCCATGTTGCTTCTTCCTTGGGTTTCTAAAACTGAAATCACAGGCATATGTAATACAGGATTTACTTTTTGTTTGATTCGATGTGGTTTTTTTATCTTGACTTTTGCTTACACAAAGTTGCTGGATTGACCACTTAGGCAGTATTCTTCCTGTTCTGATTTGAAGTAACTGGTAGTTGCAGTCTTTATTAAAAAAAAAGAAAAAAAGAAAAAAGAAACAGCCTCGAAGACCTGACTCATTAATACTCTCTCTTATTCCTTCCCAGAAATACACTGCCATTGGAATGCTGGGCAAGGCTACTGATACATTAGATGCTACAGGAAAAGTAACTGAAGAAAAACCTTATGGTAAGCATAAATGTATCCATACACTTGATGTGATTTGGAGGCATTAGTGGTCTCTGTCACAGGAAAGCGGAAGAGATGTTTGAGACTCTGAATGAAGTTTAAATGTGAAATTAAACTAAGATTATTTCATCTTCAACTTTAGTGCTCATATAATTCAAACCAGCTTCATGCAATTATGTCCAACGTAAGTGTTCATTGCTGCTGCAAAAAAACAAACCAGATTAGGAGGGAGGAAATAGAATTGGGCAGAACTGTGTCATTTTAAATCTTCGACAGGCTGACAAGTGACGTCCTGTGTCCAGTAACATTTTCCTCTCTGAGTGTAGTCCCAGGAGTCCTCTCTTAGTAAAATCCTTTAAGGCCAGTGAAGGAATAAAGTACTTGGATCTTCCCTCTAGGACACCACTTTACCTACAGGCTGCTTAACATTTAATGGGGATGGCATAAACTACATTCTGCATGTGGCTGTCTTCTAAATCTTGGTCTTGCTTTCATCTTTAATAAATGAAGTTTTCTGACTGACAGAGCACAGTGCAAGGGTTAAGGCTTCAGAACTCATCCTGACTGTGGCTTTGCTAGGAATCTTAGAAACAATGTGGAATTAAGCAGGGGCACAGTAAATGTATTTGTTATTAGTTCTTTCACAGCCTTGGGGGAAAAAATAAGAAATAATAGGTAACCAGTTGCTTAGCAACTTTACAGGTCTTACATTCTTAGTGGTACCTTGTAATAGGTGCATGAAGTAAATAATCTTTTTTTAATAGCATGATGAGAAAGATAGCCTGGATTTCACTTCTCACTCCCAATCTCCTTTCTTTTGCAGTTTTACTTTTCTCACGAGGCAGGCAAGCATGAGTTTCTTGTCCACATTCTAAATAGTGTTATTTACTAGGCAGTGGTATTCAGAGGTGTTGGATCATTTATTCATGCTTCAGGATCAAGTTCTAAGCCTCTAAGCTTCTGGAGGACTGAACATCCACACGGTATTTGAGGTACCAATACTTCACAATGGTTGAATGAAGTGATGATTCAATCTCTTGGTATTTGTCTGTCCCTCTCAAGGTGGAATTTTGTGGTTATGCTGCATTTAAAAAGTATTCAGAGATGCTTGTTCTCATGTAAGATGAGAAATACCATTTCAAATAGATGCAAATTCCATGGTCAGTTAATTAAAAAAAAAAAAATCTGTTTTTTGAAACACTAGTTTTCTTTTTTCATTTTGTGTTTACTGCAGACAGAATTCAGAGTGCTGTTTTTGTGTGTGTTTCTCTCCCTGGCAGCTCCTGTTACAGCAGTTCCCACCTCTGCACCACCTTTTCTGTTATGGTGGTTTACCTTTCTGTTAGACTGTGTGTGCTTGGGGAACTGATTTGGCTTGAAAACCTCTCCTTTTTTTGAGTTGCTTGTCATTTTAAACTGAGATCAGTTGCATGATCCAGTTCATCACGTGGTCTCATGAAGAGCAGCATTGGCATTGCTGGGGCTCTGCAGTTCCCTCGTGCCCAGAGTGGCAACTGAAAGAAATGCTCATGACATTGGTCTCAGTTGCTTTCCATGTTGGTGCAAATCAATCAGATATGATTTCTTCAGAAAGAAAAGAACATGCATACTCCTTTTTTGTTCTCCAGGGTACCTCCATGTTTTGTATTTCTCATCTTTTTTAGTGTCTTCTCTAAAGCAGCTTGGTTTTCTGCAGGGTACTCTCTTTGGGCCACCATCCCTAATTTCTAACCCTAATAGATACTCCAAGAAAAGGCAAATCAGATATTTGAGCTGAATTTCAGTTTTCTTTTGACACCTCCAAGGATCCTTGGAGAAGCAGAGCATCTGCAAGGGAATATAAATCTTGTGGTGCCAACATCATCCAGGATTGAGCCTTAGTGCGGAGAAAGGCACTAAACCAGTTTGCAAAATATATAAAACTCTTCTTGAATGACTTCATTGGAACATAAGGGGAAAGTGCTTGCAGAAAGTTGCCAGCAATGTTAACTCTAAGAAAGTGTTAAATGACATTTAAGTCCTCAAAGTGTCCCTAGACAGCAGCTTAGGAAGCAAACTGTACAGTTAGTCACAACGACAGGATGTACTGAAGAGAGCTCCTTGCTTTTAACCCCTTCTGAACTTCTCATAGCTTTTGGTTTCTTATCAGACAATGAGTTTGCAGTTCCGTGTGAAATTAGCTTGTGGTTTCATCCTGCTGCCAGGCTGTCAGATGCTGACTTTGGAAGCAAGTAGCATTTAGTATTCCTCTGATGCTTTTTTGAGCACATTAATGTTAGTAGCCCTTTTTAATATTTGTAACTGCGTACAGGAATGTACATTCTGAAACCCACTTCCTCCCAGCTGCCTACAGGCTATATCCACACATGGAGAACAAGATTAATGATGCTTTTCTCAGGTCTCTGATGATTATGCTGAAATATATGTTTAATAAGGCTACCTGAATAATTTGGAATGTGTAGTCCTTTCAGGATTCTGCTTGTCTCTTTTCAAATAATTTGCGCTGGGCCAGACTGAATTGAGGTCATCTGCTGAACTTCTCTTACAGTGTCATGGTTAATTCTTGCATTCTCTTTTGGAGTAGCTCGTTAACAAGCACAGGGCTGAATCACCCTTCAGTGGAGGCTTTTTGAGGTTGTGGCACAATTAGCACCTTTTGGTTTGGTAACTTTATTTTCCTTCCTTTGTAGCAGGAAAATCTGTCAATAGTCACCAGTGATCAGAAGCACACTAGATCTTAGCAAACTCATCTGTAAATATTTACTTTGATAACATAACTCTTTGTAACATAACTGATAACAAACTCTTGTTTGTTAGTGGCTCAATGCATCATTTTTCACATGGGGATTTTTTTTTTCTCCTGAGACAGAGGTTGCCTATATCATGAGTGACTTCCTCAGAGGCCACATGTAACCTCTCAGTCAGGGGAATATGAGATGAGAGCCAGAACTGAACTCAGGTGTCTCATTAAATGCCCTGGCCACAAATGTAGTTCATGGGGTGAAGATTGGAAGGAGAACTCCAAGGGGCACTTGTGCTTAGGTCTTAAATACTGAATTCTAGCCTGAAGCAACCTGGGGTTCACAGGAACACTGACAGGATCCCTGTCGTGGAGCTGGGTCATACTGACTCTCTGCCATGTAGTTTTGTTGTGCTGTGTTGCTAAACAAGATTGAAATAACTGTGTAAAAAACACTTCAGAAGGTTCTATACACTTCAGAGTTACTATACCATTGATTTTGTTGTTCCTAGCCTGTATTCTGATGTAAATTGGTCTCTCTCAGCATCTCTGACTGAATTTTGTGCCTTGTGCCTTGCAGCCTTACTGTTAATAACACGTCTTGGGACAGCTGCTCGGGCCTAGGGACAGCTTCTGCTCTTGAGGCTGCAAATTGTGCTTTGCAGAAGTGGGGTACAGCAGGACCATCTCCCAGAGCTGCTGTGAAAAGAAATCTTGTCTTTTTTACTTACAGCATGAAGTACATCTGGGTTTTAAGGTTTGCAAGTAAAGGTCTGTTTCAAAACAGAACGAAAGCTCAATAAATTTGGTTGATTTATGTTCCAGAATGCTGTTGACTTAGCAGGGATGACACTAATGAAATGTAACTTATGAGAAACAGGGCTAGTCAAACCCTAGACATTAGAAATGCACTGAAGTGCATTGTGATTACAGATCTTATGTTTGCACTCTCTAAACAAATTAGGGATGGATGTTGAATAGAGCTTCAGAGGACCAGTGCAATCAGCTACTTAGGTTATATCCTTCCAGTAAAAGTGGGACAGATGTGTATGTGTACTCTTAAAAGAAAGCACATTGCCTAAACCAGCTGTCTTTCTTTTGCGGAATTTTGTTAGTAAAATTGCCTTTACTTAATGTATAACTATACCCCAGAGTACATTTGCAGGTTAGTTGTTTGACAGGGAAATTTGATGTGTTGTTTCAGATACAGTCTTTTCTCTACATCAGTGGTTTTGTTCTCTAATAATCTGTTGTATTTTTCCCTGCAGTTAGGTTCTCTTAGAGAGAAGTTCCCAGGGTTAGATGAGCATTGTATTCTTTTTGGTGCTTGTTAAGAAAAATAAGAGTGTTCCACATGTTGTAGTTTTTATGTAGTTTCCAAGAAAGATGAATTTGCAGCCTCAAGAAAGGGAAATTATAAAAGAAAATGTTTAGGAGGATTTTTGCCCTTCTGAAAGTATCCAGATTGTCCTGATCACCTTGGACAGTTTGTTCTGCTCCTTTTGTGATAATTCACATTCCTGCCTACAATCTGGTTTTTATCTCTTTTCTTTGGTGTTTTTCACCCCATTTAAATTCAGAAGAGAGGGAACTCTAACTAGTATATGTTTGCAGAATGTGATTGATGCCATTAGTGTCATGGAAATAATTAATACTAACATACTGACTGTTTTCTTTCCACAGACCAGGTAACAAAAGGAGATCTTGAAAATGTGCTGCAAAAGTTCACAGGGGACATCATGCAAGTTCCTCCGCTGTAAGTTCCATGATATTCAGACACTCTTGACAGTTGTGTTCAGCTGTCAGGAGTTGCCCACCGAAGTCAGTTCTCTCAGAAGTGTTAAGACACATTTTGACAAGAGGATAGAGGCCAGGCAATCAGGAGTTTAACATTTGCAGCATTTGCAGGTCACACCCATTCCAAGATCAGCACAAATGGTGACCTGGAGCCTGTGGGTAAATGTAAAGTAGCAAAAGTTTTAAACAGCTTTGCCGGCTTTGTCCTCTGTGCTGTCCTCCAGTCTTACTGACATATCTGTGGAAGTGCCTGAAATGACTTTGAATTAGTTTTCTGAAAACTTAAGAGTCTGAATGAGTGATTAGTGACTGAGCTTCTGTAGTTTAGCAAATTTCTTCTGGTCAGGTGAGCCACATTAGCTGGCAGTGTGCATGACTTAGCTTGTGACAGATGGCTTTTATGGTGATTTGAGTTAACCTGGTTTCCTTTGCATTTGCCATGTGTCACTTACTGTGGTTCCAGTGTGAGCCCTGTAAGTTCAGTAATGCCCCATGTGTTCTGCCTCACGTGACCTGTTTCCAATTGCACTCTACTATTGCGAGCAAGACCTTTTTGGATTTTTCTACAGCCATCTTTGTGCCATGGCCAAAGTTGGAGCTTTGGATAAAGTTCCATGTAGTGAAATCAGTTTCTTTGGTTCTGCAGTGGTTCCCTAAACATCCTAGAAATCAGCAGGTGCTGTTCAGGAAAGACCCTGGTGTGAGACAAGGAAAGGTGCAGTGTACAATTACAGAGGTTGCCTGAGTGGTTCCCAGTGCTCAGCTCAACATGGTACTGAAACAGAGGATGCCCTGCAGACTTCTGAGACATAGGATGTTAGAGACAGCTGCAAGTGTTGTAATGCTTATAGAAACCCTTGTATCTCATAAACTGCAAAGTGAGTGATGCAATGCTTTTAAATCTGTACAGCAAGAGAGAAATACAGGACCATCTCTTGTTTTCTGGTTTATATAGCCACTGGTAAATTCTGTGTCCAAGAGATTTCAGCAGCACTTGCTGGGTTTTTGTGACTACTTGGATAGGAGTAAAATGTGTGCTACTCTAGTCCAGTATTACCAGGATCTGGAGAATGGGAAGCCTGTTGTATTACAACCATATGACACACATTTCCATGCTCTGTCTGATCAGCTATTCTGCTTTGAAGAAGGATGGAGAAAGGCTTTCAACTCTGATGAAGAGAGGTGAAGCAGTGGAAGCAAAGCCTGCTCGGCCAGTAAGAGTGTACAGCCTTTCTCTGCAGCAGTTCCAGCCACCCCTGTTCACACTGGGTAAAGGTCAAAGATTATTACACAGAGCGATGCTCCCAGCCTGTTAATGTTTATTTACACTCAGAATGGGACTAAGAGAGCCAAAGGGTTTTCATTTCGCTCAGCTACTTATTTGGTGTGAGCCCATGTGCAGAGACTTTCACTTTGCATTGAAAGCGCTGCATTTTGGTTTTAAGTAAAGCTGATTATATCTAATCTCTCAGTGAGGGAAAATTCTGAGAGAGTGGTCAGGGGATTATTTGCATCTGTCCATGATTTTGCAACCTCCAGCTCATTCCTCTCTCAGGTCTGCTTACTTCACTTCACCATTCTTTTACACAGATGCCCAGACCTGCTGGCATCTCTCCCAGGACCAGTTTCAGTTACTGTCAGACCCCTTTCATGTTAAGGAGGCAGGATCTTATCCTTCCTTCTGTCATTCATCAAGAAACTTGGGTAGTACATAAAGAAGCATATTAATAAATAAACCAAAAAGACTGTTGTAAATGTTTAATGCTACTGTAAGGTCAAGATGATGCCTTGCATTGATCTGTCTGCCCAGTTGATCCCCAGTCCTGTGATGGACCAGCTGTTTTATGATGAGCAGGTATGAGTGACAGAACTCAGTGCTGTGTGACTTCAGCCCCTACTTTCTGGTTGGGTGACAAGTAGCTGATCACTGGCAGAGGGGGAAGGGAAGAGCTGAGAGAGCAGGGAAAGTTAAAGGTGAATTTTAAAATTTTAATGGAGCTGCCTGTCTGCAGTATTTGAAAAGCACTGTTAGTCAGTTTAGGCTATACTTGAAATAACTTGCTTTCATCATTAGAAATATGAATCAACCTGAAATACTTAAAATGAATAGGACTGAAGCATTTCTTAACATACCATAGTAGGTACTTAAATTCTGGTGAGTTAGTACAGTTGCCATTTTATTTGCTTTCCCTCCTGTCTGGCTTAGCAATCTCACCCTCACATATGTTACAGGATGAATAATTGATGTTGCATCCTATAAATATTTTATCACCGGGTTGTTTGCTTAGCACATTTTTACATTTATGTGGGGGCATGGCTTCTATGTAAAGGAGATTTCACGTGGCAATGGCAATTTACCATGTCACTTTTAACATTGCAGATGTTGAATGTGGTGGTGGCTTTTATGTCAGGAGCCTGGTCAATGACATTGGCAAAGGTAGGCATGAAAGAAAACCAAACCATGACAATTTAAGGAATGAGTGTGTGTTTATGGAAAAATTTTGTCATTCTGTATATCTCAAGTTACTACAGCAGTGTGTTATTCTGCAGAATTGTAGTGCTATCACTTGTTTTTATATACTCAAGTAATTTCCTTAGGGGCATGGGGGAATGATGGCTGAATAATTGCCAGAGGACCTTGGGGGCCAGGTGATAAAAATGGAGCAAGCAATAGCACTGAGCAAGATAATGCAAGGTGAGGGGGGGACTTTTTTCCACCCTCATTCATGTGTTAAAGCTAACTCAGATTAAGGATGAGAAGAAGAAAGATACTGTCTTTTTAAACATTATTCATCACATTTTGAAAACAGATTGCACAGAACATTACCATGCACATAATAAACCCTATCTGCTGGAAAGACTTCCACACTGGTGATGATTTTTCTAGTGTTTTCTTTCTCCTTTGCCTGAGCTGTGAACAGTTTTGCTTTCCCGTGGGGTTATTTGTCTTGTGCTCTGTATCTCTCAAACTGCATGATGGAGAATAGATAATCCATTTCAAACTTTTTTTTCTTTTTAAATGATACATTTGCAGAAAGGCAAGTAATGTGGGATAACCCCATGAATTTCAATGTTGTTATTTGTGCTTAGGCAATTTGAAGTTTCTGTTACTGCCTTCTGAGCATACTGGCTTAAGTTTAGCCCTTTAATGACAAACCAAGATAAAAGTCTGTCCACGGCTGGCTTCTTTACAAAAATTGAAAATGAAATAAAAACTTTCCTGCATCAGAAAGGATGGGGGAGAATATTTTAGTGTACTTGTATGCTTACAAGTCAACTCTAGGCTGTTACATTTTGTAGCTTCTTGATATGTAATTATGTCCTGCTGGTATTTATTTAACACAGGAGAGCATTGGTATATGTTTTTTATTTTTCTGTATCTTGGTTGCTATTATCCTGATAGGCAGCACAGGATAAAAATGTTAAAAATTCCTCTTGAAGGGAAGAAGTGCTAAAGCCTCAAAATGTGTGGAAAAATAGTTCATGGTCACTTGAGAATGCAGAGTGTTCTGCTTGCATCTGACGACATTATTTCCTCACTTTTCATTCTGATCTAAATCTGGGGAAATTCTTGACAGCTTTCTGTCAGATTCTGAACTCTTTACTGCACTGGACAGCTATTGAAATCAAAGGACTTCCTTGGGTCAAATTTAAGAAGATATAAACGAGTGACAAATCTTCATGACCTTCCTTGTCAAACAAAGCAGAATCACGTAGAAGGCTACACATAAAAATACATGTCAAGTGGTCTGGAAGTGGTTACACTTTGAAAGTTTTTCCATGTGCTTTGTCCAACGCCTCTTTGCTCCTTTTCTGCAGAGCTCTGTACCTGTGCCACCATGCAGGAGCTGACCCGCACCAAGCAGGGCCCCTTCACGCTGGAGGAGCATGCCCTGCACGAGGACAAATGGACAATTGATGACATTGCTCAGTCCTTGGAGCACTGCACTGCCCTGCTCCCAGCGGGGCCAGCCCGGAAAAAACTGAAGACAGAGCATCCTGGTGGAGCTGCTGTGGTCTGTGAGGATCACTGATAGGTCGGGTCAAGGAAAAAGACTGAATGATTGAGGTGTTTTGAGATTGGATTGGGATTGTCTCACCTCCTGTGTAAATCTGCGAGGCTGTGCTGGGAAGGTGACAAACTGCAGTGCAAGAGAAATGGTTCTTTGTTTTCTGGGGTTAGAATGTGCACTGAAGGTACCCAGTGCTGGCTGTTTCCTGATTGATTATTTTCCTTCTTGCACGCTGCAACTGATGCCAAATTTTTACAAACTTTTCAAGAACTTTCAGGATGCAAGATGACTGCTGTTGCAAATTCATCAATAAAAAGATTATATACAATAACATCTGATGAATATGCTCCAAATTTTTTTTTCTTTTTCTTTGCAGCTGGTAGTCACATCCTTAAATACCATGGTGACAAGTCTGTCATGGCTTGAAAAACACAAGAATGTGGTGTGGCAGTTTGCTTTCTTGAAATCCATTTCAGGATATATCCATTTTACCATAGCTTTTCCTATGCAGATTGTTCTTTCAGTTAAATGTTCCTAGAATGCAGTATATGAAGGTACTAATATTTTAAGTTAAGTCTGAAATATCGCCCTGAGGGAATAGTTTTGGGTATAAACAATCCCTGAAGATAACTGGTCTGTCTCTACGCCTTACAAAAAGGTGTTACATGAAGTGGTGGTTCCAAACTTACTTTCACTCTAAGAAATGAAATAAATATCCTGAAGTTTCTCATTGCAGGATACCTTTCCAGACATCTATAGGATTTTTTTTTGTTTTCTGTACAATTAGAAACTGAAGTCTATGCAAGATTAATGAATGTTTTGTTTAGGGGGAGGATAGACTTGGTTTTATTGTTCAATAAACAGTTTTCTTCCTTTGTATATTCTTATAAAGAACTTAAGGGAAATGTTGAAAATAGCACAAGCAAATTGAAATGTTAAAGCAGTATACCAGCAGCATATTTAAAGTACAATATGAATGAAGGGATACAAGAAATTTTGATTTCAGGACTGGGAGAAAAGCTTGTGCCCAGTGAAGTAACAGTGGGAAATTTTTGTTTCTTTTCGGGGTGGGTTTTCTGGTACTTGGGGTAGAAACGGAGAAGAGAGATTATTTCCTTAAGAAATCAAATAAGGTAGAAAATTTTATTTTCCAGTATACTTATCTTGAACGATCAAAGACTTTAATTGAAACACAGCTTCTCTTATTGTCTGAATCTGTATTTTCCCAAGAACCTAAATGACGTTATCCCAGTGGTTTACTAGATTAAGTTCTCATTTTATTGATCTTCCTGATTTTTTAAAAATAGCACACGAGATATAATTCTATTAGTCTGCTTCTTTATCTTCAGGGATTTGTTTCTTTAAAAATCAGTGCAATTGAGAAATCTCTCTCTTAATAGGGTACATTTGGATACAGTGTTGTAAGTGTCTAACACATTCTTAATCTCATCTGTTTGTTTAATGTTCACCAAGCCTTTCTTGCTATTCCTTTTAAGAGCCCCTGATATTTTTAATTTCAAAAGGAGAATTCTGTTTTCATCAGCTTTTTAGTTAGCTTGCAACTCATCTGTTGAAATTACTGCAACAGATCTGTGATCCTGAGAAGACAAGATCTGTTCCATAGTCTAGTCACTGGAGAGGAATGAAAAGGCAATTTAAATGGACATTGACAAGTTCTGGTTTAGGCTGCAAGTCCTGATGCATATGGAGAGCTTAGGGACAAATAGAATGCAGTTTTTCATGTTCAGGAATCTGCACAGAATCATTCAGGTTGGAAAAGAGCTTTAAGACCATCTGGCCTGACCTTTACCCCAGCAGTGCCAAGTCCACCACTTCACCAGCTTTAGCTAGGCCTTTTTTTCCTGGAATTATTCTCATCTTCCCCAGTGCATCAGAAATAAAAGCAGAATTTCTTTACCTCAAATTAACAACAAACTTCTCCCCACATGACTTGTATTGCACTCCAGAAGGTACCTCCCTGAGCAGCTGGGTAGCAGGTGTGTTTGCCTGGAGTTGGGAGTGGCTGGACAAACCCATGGCAGGCAGCAGGAGCTGTTCTTGGAAAACACTGTGAAGAGTGCAATAAAGCCATGAATACTGTATGTAATAAGCACTGATGAGTGTCACTCTCATTTCATTCCTAAACACTCGAGTTATCTTTCAAACATTTCTGCTCCTCTGGCTACTTCCTAGTGTTTTCCCTGTGTGCTGGGCCTCACTTGGATGCTTTTTCCTAAGTTCCCCCATGCTTTAATGGTTCTTTGCACCCTAAGTTCCAGTGAGTAGTAACTGGGAAGGCACTGAAAACTTCAGAAATAGCTTATTTAGATATGTTTTAATAAGTGTTTAACCCAGTACCTTGAAACTATCCAGATTGGAGGTAAGTGTTGTGTTCCCATGGGAACCTAGAGCAATACTCATTTTAACTTCCTTATTTTTACTAACATGCTTGTCCCAGAGATACCAGACTTCAGAACTGGGCTCTATCCACAGCAAAATGTATTTTTGTTAGAAGAAAATATCCCATGATCTTGGTTACTGACAGTCATGATATCTCAATATTAAACAGGAAAAGTTTGCATGCAGTATTTTTGAGACTCCAGTTAGTACTGAGATCCCAGCTGAAGCAAATGGTAGTTAATAGGAATTTTATGGCACTCTGGCCAGAAAATGTGCATGTCTTGTGATTTACCATTTAAAATATATCCGTGACACAGACTGAAAGATTGGTCTCATTTTAATGAGTGTTGTTCATGGTGAAAGTCCTCATACAAAAGCGTGTCCTGCTTTATGAGCTGAATATTGTCTGTCTTCAACATGCCTTGCTGTCTTTAGTCCATGGAAATGTACCACAGCCTGGCCCTGAGTGCTCCAGTGCTGCTGCTGCTTCACTGAGTTTGACAAGGGCTTCAGAATTTGTCTCCCTTTAACGTCTCTGCTTGCCTGACTCTCTTTCTTCCTTATTTAAATGCTAGTTTTCACTTTATAGTATATTTCTGCTGCCAGCAGAATAAAACTTTTGAGTTTTTATCCCCCAATTTTGTGATACCTTTTTTTTTTTTTAATAGATGGTGAATTTGCTGCTCTGGGCATGAATGGCTCTGATTCTAATGAGTAGGGTCATGCTGTTTGCTTGGCAGAGTCAAGAAGTGAGTTTGCAGTGGCGTTAATTTTATTAAAAAGGCCTTACAGAAGCAAAGTGAGAGCGTGGGTGTGTGAGGGTGTAACTGTAATATACAGCCAGAGGGAAATCACAGAGACAGTGAATGGATTCAGCCAGCCTGGGCAAAATTATTGTCTCTTAAAAGCAGTCATTGTTTCTAATAGCCATGGGTTGAATTCTCTTCTTTGTGAGACCTGATTAGGTAAATCACCCATAGTTAAGGGCATGTGAGGCAAGCAGGTTTATTGTGTGCTTGTGTCTGCTTGGGGTGAGGAGATGCCATATCTCTGTCTCTGCCATCAGCTGCTGAGATCATATAGGTGTAAACAGGCAAAGCAAGGAGTTGGTAATTGGGAGTGGGTGGTTGCAGTGCTCAAGAAGAAAAGAACTATATTGCAAGAAAAAAACCCATATTTTTTTCCGATTCTCTTTTTGGGGAAGCATTGCAGACAATGCCATGGCTCAGAGAAAGTGGCTGCCTGAGAAACACCTTATGCTTTTGTTATGGGTGTGAATGTCTGGGACTTTAATCCTCATCCCTCCTCACCTCTAGCTCAAAGTGGGTAAAATCAAAGCTGCAGCCTTCCCCAACTTTTCCATGTCACATTGCTCCATGTGTTGTGGATGCTGGAGCAATCCTGTGCTCTGACTCTGGGCTCTAAGGGGGATTGTGTGGCTTGCCCTAGAAGTTAACAGGATGAGGAGGACAAAAAATGAGGCAATGGAAATTGTAATATAAACACTAAATAGCTGCCTTCTTGCCAGACATACTCATTTTAGGTTACAGTTCTCTGTCTGGCCTTTCCACTCTGCATCCCATTACCTTATCTACTGTCTGGGACAGTTCATCCTAAAACTCTTCTTATCCTGTCTTTTGAATTCCTTTCTGGGGACATGTGAGCCTTGGGATAGTGTGTGGTTTCTGGGGGACAGGGAAGCTGTTAACAGAGCAGAACTGAAAAGGATGAGGTGTGTCTGGTCCGTTTCTCACCATGACCCTTTCGTAAGAAAGACTTGATTCTGACTGCTTTAGTGCCATTTCCCTGGGACATGGGATTATTTTAGATATTTCAGCATTAAGAACTTCAAAGTCAAATCTGCAGCTGAGTGCATGCATTAGAAACAAAATGCATCATTTCACAGATGTCACGCTACTTTTAGTGGCTTCAGAACATGATTTTACAGCTTAAAAGGAGGGGGGTAGAAAAGGAATGGCAAAAGGTAAATGCATATTTCAGTTCTTATATTTTTAAAGTAGATAAACTCAGTTTTGGTAATTATGTAAGAAAAGACATCAAGTGTTCTAATGGAGAAGAGGTAAAGAGAAGGAACATAATTTTTACTGCCTTTTCTGTTTCTTTTAGCAAATAGAACAATTAGCTTAAATATGCCATTTCAAAGCTTAAGAAGCTTTTACGTGGAAATGCTTGAGAGATTGTTACTGTGTGCTGATGTGAAAAAAGGCATTTTCATTTCAGCAGTTGAAAAGATAGTTTTCTGTGATGCCCTTCAAAAGGCAATGTTTTGTTTTGCTTATATGGAATTGCAGTAAATCCTTAGCATAACTTAGTGGTGTGTTCATAGTAAATAATTTCCCACAGCTGGCTGTCCTAGGGATCACAAAACTGTTTCAAGTTCTGCAGGTACATAGTAGGCATTCCCAGTGGAAATGGAACATTGTGTACAAACACTAAATGTATTTAGAAAACAGGACTAATTCTCAGTAATCTTTGCTGTGCAGATTGCTCTTTTGGTAAAACATCCAGGCGGCATTAAACCTCGCTGCTGCTTTGCTGCGTTGCTTTGTGTACAGTTCCTTACTCTATGCTCTTAATTTGACAAAGGGCACTGCCAGACTCTTGATTTCTTGTCCAGGTGATTAATTTCACCCAGCTGCTGCATGCACAGAGGCATTCCTGGCTTTAACCTCTTCGTTGGCCAGTTGTGATTCCCAAGGAGGGCATGGCACCAGCAGAAGGAAGCATGTGTTCACCTCGTGTGTCCCAGTCAAAGGCTGGTGTGTAACGTGCTGCTGGTGCAAGTAAACCAGAATGCTGGCAGGAGACCCTTCAGATCCTTCTGCTGTCCTGATAACCTCCAGCAAAAGATTGAGAGAGCGCCAGGGGACAACAATTTTCCAGTAATCCTCCCTCCAAGTAAGAATCAGTGGGAAATAGCGAGGTCAGTGGGTCCAGAGCTAACTTAAAGCGTGTGATTATTTCTTTTGACCGCAGTGAGAGGACTCCTGTCCTGTTTTATTAAATTATGTAAGTTATTACTCACTGAATTAAGGCCTTGTGTATTTCATTTTCACCTATCATGTTTTTCTTTTTTTTTTTTTTTTTCCCTTTTAGAAATGTGAACTGATGGTTTGAAAAATTGTATTGCTTCTTACAGGAGAAAAAAGAGACTAAAATAAATATTAATGGTGTGGCACAACACTAAGAATTGTTCCATGTCTAATGAATATGTAACAGTTCTATTTTCTACTTAAACACACAAAAATTGTCAGAATAGAATTAGTGTTATTTTTTTAAAAAATGTGTTTATCTAGGAAATTAATTTCTCTAGGGAGTGCTGTTAAAGGCTGTGCAGAGTGGAACAACCTATTTGAGTGTGTTGGTGATCTGTTGCTAGAGTTAGGAACATTTTTGTTGAATTGTGTTCCATATCCCTGCCCCGGTTTTGTCTGTTTTTCTTTGCTGCACCACAGATGTTAATTACTGGAAAGAGCACAGTCATACAATCCAAGCTGCTGTTGAGCCACTCCTTTCCATCAGTGGAAATAGGGTGTGCACATCCCTGCTTTGCTCCCTTGCCTTAACAAATCCAAGTTAGTCTTTCAGAATTCTCTAGAATCGACCCAGAAATAAGCCATCTTGCCACAGAGAAAGCAATGATTAGGATTTCAGGAGATTAAATGTTCTGGAAGCAGAGCATGTTTCATGGGTACAAAGACAGAAAACTCAGCAGGATTGCCTATCCCCTGAATCTGCATTTTGATACTGAACACAGCACACCAGAGAGACTTTTTCCAAGGAAGTTTGTCTTGTAGAAGAGCATCCAGCTCTTGGATCACAGGAGTAAAGGTCCCACCATTTCTCTGTGGGATTATCAAGGTAATTGGGTGAACCCTCCACCTCTCCTTTGCTGAAGGAGCTCCCTGATTCCGTTTGACTCTCACACTCCAAGGCTGTTTTTCAAGCGCTTTGGTCAGCTCTTGAAATTCCTGCAGTGTTCTGTGGCTCTAGACACACCAGATGTCATTCAGAGAGCACCTCTTGACACTCCATTTCTTTAGTTTTCACTTGTTTAGTTTAAAAAAAAAAAGTAAAAGGGAATGCCTGGCAGCATCTCCTCTGTTTCAGGCACAGACTTTCTGCTTTGTGCCTGCTGTTGTGTCAGGTAGACCTGGCAATAGGAGAGGGCATTCCTTGAATCTCTCCCTGCATAAGAAAAACGCCTTTCTCCCATCGCTTCTGGAACAAGTGCATGCTCGAGGTTTTTTTTTTTCAGAGCTGGACAGCTTTTCTCAAGCCCTTCTGCTCCTTGGTACCCTGAAATCGTTTCTCTCTCACTGCAAAAATGCACTGGTTTCAGAACTGGCCCCAGGCTATAAAGCAAAGTTACAGTCTGGGGATGCTGCTGACTGTGGTCTGGAAGGGAGAAAAAAAAAAAATGGCCAGGAGCAAGAAATTGTTGAGTGGCAGAAACACCTGAGAGTTCTTGGTAAATCAAGAAAAATGGCTGGTGTCTTAAAACACTGGTGTGGTACAAGGCTGCAAAAAATGTGCTTTGGCTTTCTGAGGCGAATTTATAGCACTTGGCTTTGTTCTTTCTCAGCAATGTAAGAGTGCTCTCAAAAAAGTTGGATTATTGGTACCCAGTCAAACACTGTTGCAGGTTTTGGGAAGCTCAATTGATAAACATTTGTTTCTTTTCTGGCAGACTTCTTTGTGTGTGTAAATCCTTCAGTAAAATGCAAAGCTGAAATTCAAACTTACTTTGCAGTGAATTCCAGTGCACTTCCCAAGGAGCAGCTCTGGAGGAGTGAGGGGGGCCTGTGGCTGCATCCCATGGGGTGCAGAGCCATTGCTCATGAAGGTACAGGCATTTTAAGGGAAGGGAGGAGCTGGGAAGAAAATGAAGTCTTCAGCCTCCCTGTTAGTGTATTTTATCCTTCAGGGAGAAAAATGTCTTTCAGTGTTTGTTTGGAGGTAAGGTCAACCCAGTGACTCTTCTATTATATATAACCCAAGCCTCAGGCTTCATCTTCCATTCTGGAGATTTATTTGACCCAGAGAGACTAGTGAGGAGCTGCAGCCAAAGGAAGAAAACACTTTATTTCTCAAAACTGTTGAAATACCAGATGTGTGCCCACACTGGAAGAAATTTTAGGCTGTGGTTACCTGAATTCATTTGCATAAAGAAATAAGAAACTTTGTCGTGTCAGCTTATTTCATTTCCTGGGATGTTCTCTCATTATGGGGGATTACTTTAATTACTGCAATAATTATAATTTTACCCCATTCTGTGTGCATCCCAGTGTATGACTGCAGAGAGAGACCTGATTCTTGCCTCTAAAATCTGTTCTGGCTCCAGTGTCAGCATCTGACCTGAGGAACTGAGTGGTGATTACAGAGTTTCAACCAAGCACAGCTGATCTTGTTATTTTAGTGAGTATGAAAATCTTTAAAAAGAGAGTGTGTATCAAGAATGATTTGAAACAGGAAAAAAAATTGTATTTTGAAATATTTTCTTTGGAAAAGAAACCTGTCAGTAATCTCTCAGAGTTAGCAGGGAACTTTTCCAAAGCAGGGCTTAATGTCTGTTTAGAGAGGAGGATTCTTAGACAAGCTGTTGGATATTCTGGTCAGTGGATTCAGTGAGCTGCTCGGGCCTGGCTGCCAGCTCAGGGCTTGCTCCTCACAGGGTCCTGCTAAGTCAACAGTATTTAATTTGAGCTTGTGTTTCTGTCATGCCACGTTGGTCAGTTTGTTGGCTGCTCTGTCAAAGTTACAGCCTGGTGCATCAAAGCTTGAAAGCTGCCACACAGCTGGCTGAGTCCAAGTGATCAAAATTAACTCTGTAGCAAAGGTGCATCGTATCAAGGAGCACAAGATGGAGCAGGCAGCAGGTAGGCAGGAAAAAATGTGAGGAGAAGGGAATTTTTTTTTCTTTAAAACCCTGTTTTATTAGAATTTCTTTGGATTTGGTTTACTCGAACTTGCATTAGCCTGTGCAGTCAATTGTGGGCTGAAGGTAGAATGAAAAGAAGCTGCAAATTCACAGAAATTCTCCAGGTCAGAACTGTTATTGCTAATTGCAGAACTGTCAGTGTCATAAGGTTCTGTCATGTAAAGGCACTTTTGAGTATTACTTAATACTTACCTGCTTGTCTTGCATATCTGAAAGTTCTTCATCTGCCCAGTTATGCCTCACAGAGGATGAGTCCAGGAAATATAGGTATTATTATGCTTTAATTTCATAAGCAAATGGTAGAATCAGGACTGTTGACTCATGGTCACAAGGGTGTCAAGCAGGGCTTTAAGGCAATTATTGGGAATCTTAGTTCACTTAGAATAGGATCTGGCTTGTGAATGAGACAGCATTAATGTGAAATTAGACTTCCTTCCCAGACAGTGTGTGTATCACAGCAGACGACGTTTTACCTCTCCATATGTTTCCCAGTTTAAATAGGAAGCCAGAAAAATCATGAGGAGAGGAAATAAACATCCATGTTTATGGGTGTGAACTCTTAACAGCAATTAAGCTCAAGAGATCTCTCAGTCAATCTGAGATTAGCAGGTGCCTGGATCATGGCTTGTTCCACCAAACTGAAATTCTCCTCACTATATAATTTAGGATTCATGTACATACAGTTACTTGAAATATAAACTGGTACCTTAGGGCAGGAAATGCAAAAAATGTATAAAATGTATAAAATTATTTTTTAATATTTTGGGGAGGAGTTTTTTGTGCCTTAAAGCCTCCAGCTTGCATATGATAAATCCAAATTTGATCAAAAACAACACGTAAAAAAACCTGCTGTGCTCCCCTCGCCCCTTAACTAATGGTAGAATATCTGCTTGTCCCTTCTTGTAATTAGATCAGTCTTAACCAGTCCTGCTTAAAATTGTCTCTGTAATGCACAAATATTTCCTTTGACTTCAGTGACATTATTCCAGATTTATATTTGTGTGATGTAGAGCAGAAATCTGCCCTGGAGAATGTGGAACGCCAAAGGCATTCACAAAAGCCATTTTTTAATAATAGTAATACAAAAAGAAGATGTTATGGTTGAATGTCATTTGTCATTGTCTCCCATTTGCTTGTACCTGGCCATAAAGGAGGAATGCAGGAAAGCTCTCTCATTAGCTGCTAGTTCAAGCCTGGTTCAAAAAGAAAGCCCAGTGCCCCAGGAATTGCTTTTGAGCAGTGGGCTGATCTCTGCAGGTCCCTGTTGGGAGTCACTTTAAATCAGCCTGTCCTTTGGCTTTGCTGGTTGCCAGAACCTGTTATCTGCAATCCTGTTTAGCTGGCAACTTTAAAATGTAATCGAGGATGTTACATTCAAAGCACAGAGCTCTCTGAGAATGGTTTAACAAGTCATCTTCCAACGCAGTGAACAATGACCTCTGTCCTGTTTTGGGTAAAGCTAACATGGAAAGCTCTGGCATCCTTTAAATGTCCCAGCTAAATATCCTTTTATATTTCTGAGGTCAAAAATGCAGATGACATTTCAAAGTCTGGGTTTTATTATTTTCTTTATTCTCTAAGTAATTCCTTTTCCTCTGCACTACTAAAGGAGTTCAGGCGTAAGGGCTGTTCTTTCATAATGCCACGTATTTGTATTGCACCTCTTACCTGAGGATATGAAAATAATTTGCAAATGTTAATTAAGGGTTCCACCTCAGTCAAGTGGTAAGGCACTGACAGATTTTCTCTGGGAAAAGAATGAGTTAGGAGAAGGTTGGTGAGCAGTACGGGGTCCTGTGTACCATCTCACTGACCTTAACCTCTCCTGGCTGCTCTGTCTTTGCCCTCCCTTTGCCTGCTGCTTTGGTCTCAAGAGGTTTATGGCAAAACCAGCTTCCTGGTGTGGGTAAAAAATACCTCTTTCATTTTGGGCTTTAGGAACACCTTAACATATGCGGATTTATGCTCGTGGGCTCCATGTGGTGTAGCTGCTGGTGAATCCATGAAAAGGAGCAGCTCTTGGGCCGGCAAAGCTGTGGCTGAGCTTTGTGTCATGTTTGCTGTGCAAAGAGCTCGGGTGCGATGGAGCTGTGCCTTCCCTCCCTCTGCTCGGTCCCCAGGTGCCTGCACAGCCTCCTTTCTCCTTGG
Source organism: Vireo altiloquus (assembly GCA_013396875.1). Classification (NCBI taxonomy): domain Eukaryota; kingdom Metazoa; phylum Chordata; class Aves; order Passeriformes; family Vireonidae; genus Vireo; species Vireo altiloquus. The sequence continues at coordinate 761,689 of VZRF01004648.1, read as the reverse complement.
GAAGGTGAGCTGCGAGTCAGGCCGGGGCTGGGGACACCTGGGAGCAGCTGAGGCGAGGTGTCCTCAGCTCTGCACCTGCGGAACACAGGGAGAGCCTTCGAGCAGCTGCCGGCGAGCTCAGCACCTGCAGAACACGGGGAGAGCCTTCGAGGAGCTGCCGGCGAGCTCAGCACCTGCAGAACACGGGGAGAGCCTTCGAGGGGCTGCCGGCGAGCTCAGCACCTGCAGAACACGGGGAGAGTTTTGGAGCGGCTGCCGGCGAGCTCAGCACCTGCAGTTCCGCCTCTGTTTGTGTCCTGGTGCGCGGCTCGGCTCTGTGTGTGCCTAATGAGCCCTGAAAAATGCCCCATTTACACGGCTAGGTTTTCCAGCGGACTAAGGAGAACCTTATAATCAGCTCGTCATTAGCGGGTAGTGCATTTTGCTGAGCGTTGAGGCAGGATAGTGAACGACCGTGTTATTTAAAAATGCCTGTCTTGTACCAGCATGAAACAGCTCTGCAGTGGCACCCCAGCAGCCTGGGCTGGCTCAGCAGGGGCTGTAGGCAGGTTTTTGGGGTGGCAGCTTCCTGGGGTGGGAAGACACTGAGCTATTCCCAGCTCTGAAGAGGAAACAGGGATGAACTCTATCACCCAGCCCTTGCTTGTGCTGCCTCACGCAGAGCGGCAATCACCTGCATTTTATGAAATGTTGAAGAACTGTAGGAGCTGTGATGCCCTGGAGCATCAGGCTCAGTAAGAAAACATCAAGAAATTATGGAAATGTGCTGGTGATGAAGGGTAAATCTCAGAGCTGTTCCATCAGCAGCTGCAGATTCCACTCATCAGAATTTGAACCAGAAACTTCATGGCTGGAAATCTGTTCTTTGGTCCTTACCATCCTCATGAATGGTTCCTGATGGGATCTGAGGACCCTGAGGACCTTCTCCTGCCTTCTCCCTACCACAGGCAGAGATTTAAGGCCTGGGGTGAGTTTATCCATTATCCTGGGGGAAAAGCCAAAATTTGTTCTAGATTCACTGCCAAGGTTGCAGGGTTGTGTCTTCTGTTAGGAAGACTTGATTTAGACTTTGCAGATGATGAGTTAAAAGGTCAGTCTAGCTTGGATCCCTTTCAGTTCAGGTCCTAACCTGCAGTTCCCTTAGCCCACTGTCCGATGCTGTTACAAGGTTAGGTTTGGTTTTAGGCCAGAGCAGGAGGAAGGAGAGAGATATTCAATAGTGTAGGAATGGCAAAAAGTAAAACTTGGATTTTTCATACACTTGTGAGCGTGTTTGTGGTTTTGCAGCCAAGGGAGTTGTATCCCACAAAATTCGTGTGATGAGTCTAGATTTCCTGGAAGATAAATTGTTTAGTTTTAATTTTATACAATATTGAAATGCAGCTAGACTGAGGGGGTTTGTGCCTCTTCATAGATATTTGGAAAGTGGAGATGCTGACCCTTGAATTGTACCTAACAGTACCATTACAGGAAAATCTTCTGTCAGTAACTACTCTACACTGGCCTAGTTTCCTCCCAGCAGCTGCACAGCATGGCACCCACAGTGTAATTCAAGTCTAAATTTATGGATGTCTGTTAAAGTGAGGGTTGCACTCTCATGCACTGCTTGTTCTCAAACATGTTAAAGCAGTTAGAAAATAAAGGAGTGGAGGCAAAGAAGGCACAGTAATGTAATAATAAGAGTGGAAAGCACATTTTCCACGTCTAGTCATCTCAGAAAAAACATGTTAGAGGATTTTGAGGGGATGCTGAAAGCTTGGGGCTGTGGTACATTGCTTAGAAATTTTAGAGGGGAAGTGTTCATCCGTGAAGACATTGCCTGCTTCTCACTTTGAAGGGCTGGTGAGCTCAGCTACAGCAGCAAAAGATAATCAGTTCTGTGCTCCTTCAGCGTTCGGAATTGTAGTTGAAACCATCAATAACCTGGGATGCAAAGACAATGAGGGGCTTGGAGTGGTGGAGAACAAAAAGCTTTCTGAATACTTTTGAAAATCCCAGACATTAGCATCACAATCCTTTTACTGTCTGTTCCCATGCACTAATTATAGCTAACCTGCTTTGGCAGTAACTATCTTTGACCCTTTCAGGGTGAATTCTGTCCAGGGATCCCCCCTCACTGCTCCCCCCTCTCCCCCAGCTCGTTTCCTGGTGACCTCTGTAGTGGCAGAGTTAGTTCCCTACCTCAGCATTTTCTTTTTATAATGGGTTAGAGCAATCTGGTCTCTACTTCATCCCACTCTACTGTTTCTATACACATTCTTCTTTTTTTTTTTCTGTCCTTGATTGGCACTGTGGTTTGACTCTGTTTTTGAGGGGTTTTTGTTGTTTCTGCTGTAGTAAGGGCCCAAACAGCTGGATTTCTCCTTTCCTCCCTTTGTATTGCCTATTTTTCCTTACACCTTAATGAGCACCACACTCCCTAGGTTTTCCTGTACGGTGCAGGGATTCTCCAGCATTTTCTTAAATTATCCTGCCCTTAGCTATATTATTTACTGCTTTGTCTTTCTCTTCATTGTCAGCTCCGAAACAAGAAACTGGACGTCATTAGCGGTAAGCAATACACAAATAGAGAGAGAGATTCCATGTCAAAGAAACTGAAACTTGACTGATGAAGGATGGGAGGAAAGGTGGTGCCCAGAATGGTGAGTGGTGCCCAGAAATCTCCTTTTAACACCGTGGGCTGAATCACAGCACTCCAGCCCCTGAGGAGTTAAAACAAAAGCAATAATATGTGTGAGGGGGAAAATATATTCCTAGAGATGTCTTCCAATATGCCCTCATGTACCTGGGGAAATGGGAGAATGAAGACAAGGCAATATTCTCTATTCAAAGTGATTTTTTCCCCTGGTTCTTTATTCATGTCTTTTGGTATTCATTCTTCTCTGTGTGTCACCCTGACCTATGGTCATATAACAGTAAGAGCCCGCTGTGGACCAGAATTTCAAAGCATTAGATGATGGATAAGCTCCACCAAAGAGGCAGTTCCTGCCCCAGAGGACTCACAGGGCTCTGGGCACCACTGGGCAATAGGCAGGAGCATTGGAACAGGATGAGCCTTTGGGATGAACAGGAGTGGGCAAAGCTCACAGCAGTAGGGTCACAGAAAGGGAGTACAGGGTCTAGAGGAGCAGGGGGGTACTGTTCATGAAAGGTATTGCTTATAAAATGATCTGCAAGATAGGGATGTGGCCTGGCTGTCTGTAAGACCCTCTGAAGGGAGAGCAACCAACTCATGCTCATGAATATCTGCCAGGAAGGCAGTGGTGGGCACTGGGAAGAGGTGAACTTGTGGAAATGGGTTGTGAGTGGGAAATGCTGAGCTCCAGTTAGTTAGAAGGGATTGCTGGACATCTGTGATGTACTGTTGGGCTGTCACATTGCTTGAATAAGGGAGATAGATCTGCCTGTCTAGTTTAGGCCAGAGTCAACGGAAATGGCTGAAGAATTTGTGTTTTTTCAGAAAAGATGGCCCAGAAATAGAACATTGAGGCACATAGGAACCATCAATAGCATCTCACAGTGACCCTCTTTTCACTTTACCTTCCTTCCAGATCTGGATAGGAAGATGAGCATCCTACAAAAAATACACTGAAGGAGTGATTAAAGGAATACCATTTCCCCTTTTCTCATTGTTTTCTTCATTTCTGTAAAATAATTTGTTTTCAGTTCTCTCTTGCCAGCTCAACACATTTCAGGTGTTCTCGTTGCCTTTTAATGCTGTTGCTTCTAAGCTCCTCCCTTTCCTTGTGTCTCTTATCAGCCCTCTCTCCAGCAACCACCTCTTTCCAGTCTCACTTTCCCTTCTCTGAATCACTTTCTGAGAGTTTCATCTGCGCCTTTTCCCTCTCTGCAGACTGGGGAAGGTGGGGGCAGCTTTCTTTAAGTGAAAGGAATGTCTGTGGGCATGTACCTTAACTCTGCGAGCAGCAGAAGAGATTGAATTGTCGTTTGCGAGGTTCCCGAGCTGAACTGATGCGAGGCAGTTTGCCATATAAGGGTGTTACAGAGAGCTGTACTCTTAAATTTTGAGTTAGAGATGTCAGCAGTGGTTACCAGGGAAACTTCTAAAATTACGCTGGCAATGTCTCTGCTCAAATACTGTATCAGATCTTGGGGAAATGGCACCGAGTGAGCAGGCAGAGATAGATTGGGAAAGCGTCGTCGTGTGAGACTCAAGGATGCTTTACCTGCAAATAAAATAGGAATGTAAAGCTTTGTGGTGATGCAGTGTCTCCAGCTCTGCAGTCTTAAGCCAGGAAAATAACATGAATGAAGTAAAAAGCAGTGGTTCTCTCAAAATATCAACCAGACAATAGGTTTAACAGGTTTGTAGTTGTTAACCTCCATTTTGGGTTTTGTTTTTCAGTACTAAAAAAAAAATAGTTGCTTTCAACAAGTAATTAATAAAAGTTGTAAATTCCTGCTAGGAACTAATAGGAGAAGATACCTTGCACTCTGCCACTCCCAAGGCCCCAAACAAGGCAAGAATGTAGATGGATTCATGCATATTTAAATACATGCTAATTAGAAAGAACATTTGGGATTTAAGCAACTGTCAGAAACCCATAAAAGGCAAAGTTACAATTGCAGGTTCTTTGCCTGAACACTGTCATTCCTTCTCTGGCTGAGCAGTTGTGAGCCACAAGCTACTGGAGGTTGGGACAATACTTTAATAAGTCCCTGTTTTTCCTGTGCTGGTTCTCTTTCTTGGAGGATGGCCAAAGGTCATTTTTTGGGTTTGATGATCTTGGGTCTGACCTGACACAGCTGGGCTTATGTAGGGACAAACCTTTGTCCTTCCTGGAGCTGAGAGTTCAATGCTCCTTGGAAGAATGAGCCTCTTCTCCTCTGCCTGTGCACCTACAGGCCTAACAGGAATTTTTCCATGGCAGAGTTTGAGGTACAAGCAGCATGTCCCACATGTTGCACGTCTAAGTTGGACACATTTTATTTTTATTTTCACCCATATGAGTCTCTGTTCAATAATATGAAATATTTTAATCTAAAATAGATGTTTGTATATATAAGAAAACTTTGCTTTCAAAATACATTGTCTGGCCACATATATTTATAATTTATCACAAATGTCATTGGATTAGCTCTTGATAACATTTGTGGAAAGTACAGTTACATTTTAATGCATGTTAAAAATATCTTTTGTTGTGTGGTGCTGACTTCAGAGTGTGGATGCATTAATGGGATGACTTTTGCCTCTTCCATACAAGTGCTCCAGGAGCAGAACCCAAACACATGAGGAATGTACAGAGGAATATGGCACATGTGCAGCCAGTGACAGGTAATCCCCCAACTTCAGAACTCGGGAGTATGCTGCTGTGAGGAGCTGATTGCTATGCTGAATTCAAATCAGAAAGAGTGCAAGTAATTAATCACCATATGATTAATCAAAAGCACATCGTGCTCTGGATGTTATGCATGAAAGAAAAAGAGCCTTAAGTAGCAAACTCTCCTGGGGCTGTGAGGAAGTTATTGTAGCTGCTGCAGCGTGAAGAGCAGTGGTGCTGCTGCTGGGATGAGGAGGAGTGCCCTGGCTTACAGGGCTGTGCCAGAGCAGATGGTGTCCTTCTTAATGTGGATACCCTGATATAGGACAGTGACTTTTCTTTTTGACACTTAGTGATAATTGAAGATGATATCCATTAAAAAATATTAATAAAAGATCAAGCTCTATCTTAATTTCGTCTTCACGAGATTGTTGGGTTTTAGGCTTTGCTGTGATAGGATCTGCAGGCAGAGAATGCTCATGGCAGTCTGGTCCTGCAGAGCTGGTGGCAGGGTGGCTCTGAAAGTGAGTGGTGAGCTACAGGGAAAGTACCTGGTTGTTGCAGGAGCCACCTCAGGAGTATGTGTTGACCTCCTGATGCCATTTCTTTACGCTGCTTATTGTTTCACCAGGAATACATTTTTTATTCTCTATGTGAAAAGCTGGTGTCCTGAAAACTTCAGCGTTTTGAGTCATGCCTGTGCTGAAGGGATGTTACAGGCTTTTTTTTTCCCTTTCTGTAGCAGAAAGGCACTAATGATGCTGCCACTCGTTTCCCGAGGAGCAGAGCTGACACAGAGCTCAGCAGTTCTGAGAAGCCGTGGGAACATTTAATGAGACGTGAGGCAGCTCTGGGGCTGGCACCCTGCGGGAAGGGGCAGCTCCTCCAGCCCCTTCGGGCTGCCCACTGCTCTGCTGGGTGGAGTGGGCAGAGCTGCCCATCCCCAGCTCACCTGGCTCCACATTTCCCTGACCCACCATTGCCCATGGTGTCTCCTTCCTCAGGTGTGGGGCAGAGACAGTGGAAACGAAAAGGTCCTTTTCCTCTGAAAAGCAAAGCTGCACTTTAGAATAATATATATATTTTTAGAAGGATATTTTTCCCAGCTCCCCAGAAAACCCTGCAGGAAATGTAGGGGTCTTCAGCACCACAGGCAATTTTTTTTTCTCGCTCATAAATTATATTTTAGGTATAATTATTTGCAGTACTCTAGTGAAGACAATAAACACACAAAGCTATTTCATGAAAACTCGGAGCTCTTAATTTAAATCCTACAAAAGTTCTTTAATCTTCACAAAGATGTGGAGAAAAGCTGAAAAAAATGTGGATGAGTATGTAAGATATTCCTGTTTCTTTAGGGTAACGTTTAATGATCAGTCAGTGACTGCGTTTACATACATTAAATATTTATTTTTCTTCCGTAGAGCTGAATGGGGGAATGTGCTCACTTTCCTGCCAGATCACTAATTGGCTAAGTGTGGCTGCTCAGGGTATTTCTGAGCAGCAGCTCGAGCTGTGGAACTTGTCTCATTAAGGATTTTACTGTTTGTATTCCAGAAGTCACGAATTCTCCAGCTGGGGTTGGGGCTTTGATAAATTGTCATTTCTTATGCTTGAAATATAACTTCATTGCCTCTGAGTAATAAAAACTGTCAGTTTGCATTTTTATTTTTTTTTTACATTTTTCCAGCACAAATTTCTCTTCATTCTCAGTGTTTGCAAAATCATGATTTTGTTGAAATCAGTGGGTTTCTACTGGTTGATCTGACTGCAGAAACAAGGCTAAACACGTGGGATGTGTGTGATTTCTTACTGCTGCTCTGTGTCTTTAATCTCTGTGCTCAGATTTCTGGTGGGAGGCTTTTCTCAGACCTCTTGTTGTCCTCAAGCCAGGACCACTCTTCTGGCAGACATGAAGCAGCCTTGGCTTTTCCTCAGGGGAACAACACTCAGGTGGGGGCTGGCAGCAGGGGAATGAATCCTTTCTACCTCCTCCTCTTGAGTCTCTGATGCCAGCACCAATCTCCATTTCCCATCTCACCTGTCCCTGATGGGTTTCTGGGGTCTCCCCATCGTGCTGGGTTGAATCCTGCCCCAAACAGAGCCTTCAGCCCTGAGGGCAGCAGGATCAGCAGCTCAGGCTATGCTCAGTGTTTGCTGGGGAAGGTACATTGAGCTACAGGAGCTGACCCTACCGAAGTTGTATTTTAGGCCATCCCATGTTCTGTCTGAGCTCTTTGTTTTCCCCCCACAGAACAAGGATTCCCTTCCATGCTGCTTCCTTGCACAGCTCTGAGCCCAGCTGTGGCGCTGGCAGCGTCATTTGTTTTGCTGCCTTTTGCTTTCTGCACTCTGATTTGTCTTTTACCAGGAGATCCCTTCTCATGAACTCTCTTCTTTGTCAGAGCTGAGCTGTGCCTCCAGCTTAGCCCAGCAGAAAGGAGCTGAGCTTGCACAAGGTGTGCAGGGAAGGATCCTCCTGCTCAGGAGTGTCTGGGCTCAGCCAATGAGTCACACACTTCTTCTTCTCAGGAGAGCAATTTTATCTACTGTTTATTTTATGTTCTGCCCCAGCTTCATTTTAGGAGTCTAAGAAACACTTTTAACTCTTTTACCAGCTTTCTGGTGGAAAATAACATTCAAATAAAGTATGGGTGCTAAATCTCCCACTTGTTTGCAAAAAGCCCAGAGATACTGAAATACCACACTCTTCAGAGAAGAATATTCATTTACTCTCTTTCACCCTTTAAGTGGGCACCATTTGCTGCCGTGAATATTATTGCTTTGCCTCAATATCACTTAAAAAATGAAGCTCATGTTGAGTCTCTGAAAGATTTTTCCCTAATGGAGTTTTAAATACAGATGACTGAACACATGACATGCAGAGGCTTTTTCTGGTTGTTGTGGTTTGGTTACTCTTAATTGTTTGCTTAGTTATGACTGGCTCTTTTTCTTGGCACATTAAAGGTATTGATACATGGAGCACTCTAAGGAGGCCTCATAGCCAAAATATTTGACATTACAAAGGGTCAGAGCTAAAATTCTTAGAGCTCAGCCTAGAGTTACACTAATGAAATCCACAGCTGATCGTTTCTAAGGTCACATCGTGCAGGTTTATTTATCTCTTTCTTGCCCATGAGCAGTCTAGTTAATGACTACTGCTTTTGTATGGAAGAAAAAAAGTAATTCCACACAGTTTCTTTGTCACTTTCATCTTAAAAATATTTAATATTTATGCTGTCAAAGTGAAAACTTCCTTAAGATAATGACAACTGAAACAATTCAAAATGCTCCTGCAAGAAGTGAGCTGTCAGACTGGCGGTGCTGCATCCTGCCCATCCCCCTGCTTCTCCCTTGGCTTATCTGCCTCCGAGCTTTTATCTCATATGAATCTCTCTCCTGCCTGTAAGGTTGCATATAATATTTTCTTTATGAAACAAAGGTTATTTGTAGAGTAGATTTGGTTTATTTTTTTCTAAAAAAATATAATTTATCTGAGCCACTCCACTGTTACAGTGTCAGCCTTAAAAGCAAGATTTTTCCTTTATAACCACATCCACTTAGATACACAGTAATGTATGTCCTTTCACTGTTGTAATTATTTATGAGGTATTACAGTACAGGAGGCTCAAATCTCAAGGAAAACCAAATTGTGTTGTTGCTTTAATTAGTTTGTTACATCATTTTCAGTGTGGTAAGATCCATAATAAGGGAAACCCAGTCTCAGCGTGTTCTGTTCCAGAATTATCTGCTGAATTAATAGTTTGTATAAATAAGTCTAAAGCTAGACATTCATGCATCTACTGTCATTAACAAGAGTTTTCAATGCCTAAGTTATGAAATGGGTGTCACCTAAAGTGATTTTTTGAGTAGAGACCGATTTCAGTGAAGGCACCTACAGGAAAGTTGTGAACTGTTCCTGCAGAGGATTCTTTCTTTCTTTCTTTTGAGATATTAAATACTTTCTCCAAGCTTGAATTGAAATTTATTTTGATTGAATCTGGTGATTTTGTGCTGATTTTTGTATCTGCATTAAATGCTGACTTATGCAACAGACAGGTTTATCATTGCTTTACGCAAATAGATAAATAGATACAGATACATACAATAAAGTGAACCACTAATGGATTAACACAATGTTTCATAATGACAAATTATACAGAAAACCCTGGAAGCCCCCAAGCAAAATATTTAAGGGCAGTGATCAAAATTGTCCTTGGCTCTGCCAGGGTGTCCAGATGCCAACAAGGCCAGCTTTCCAGCAGCTGGGACAAAACAACACCGAAACCAAGGTACAGTGTGATCATTTTTACTGTTTGAATGAACCAGAGAAACTCTGCTTTCAATGGACTTTCACTTCTGAATGCTTTTTTTTTATTATTATTTTTTGGAATTTCAACCCTTTATTCGATAAAGCCCACAGGTATCGTGCCCAGCTTCAGTGTGTGCTACAAAAACTGTTAATAAGAGTGAAGTTAACACAAAATGCAGCTCGCAGTGTGTTTATAAATTCTGGGCAGTAAGTGAAGGTTCAGCTCCTGGAGCAGCATTGCCAGTGGGGAGAGGTAGAGAGGTGTCATCTATTTAAGAGTTCAGCCCAGTAGGCACAGAAATAAAGGAGATCTGAGGCCAGACAACTTGCCAGTCCTCTTCCCTTTGTCAGCCTCCCTGTCCCTCGTCGCTAAAATTTCACATTGAAGGAAAAGCAAAGACTGAAGAGCCTTGCTGTGTTTTATAGCTGAGCAGTGTGCATTCAGACAAGTGCTCACGGGGAGCTCTGACAGATTTGTCAGCCTCAAGTGGGTGGTTCCACACAGAAGGTTGGAAATCTGAGAGCAGGATGGGACCTTTTTTCTCCAGTGAAGTACTTATTGACTAATAATAAAGAAAAATAAAGTAAATATAACCTGTACTAATTCTACTCTGCAAAGAGAAAATGAAATGTATATTACAAAATCCCTGGATCCTCCCACTTCTAGGAAACCTAACATTTTGCCCAATTCTACCACCATAACCTGCATTCTAAAGCAGGTACCTTTCCCAAATAGAATAGCTTTACTTCCTTTTTCCTAGAAATACTCACCACTTAGGCCTCTTGTTTTGAAGGAAAAGTGTTGTTTTATTCTCTGTGGCTTTTATAGAAGGCAATACTTACAGCAGGTTAAATCCACTTTTCCCTCTTTTTGTTATTTAAATGTTTTGTCAGGAAATGTTAATGCTCCTGTGCCATTGCTTAATGGGTTTGCCTGTTTCTAGAGAGGTCAGAAAGAACAACATTTCCTTCCATTTTTAGAACTGTGTCCCCTGTGTATTATCTCAAATTATGGCATATAATTTTCATTCTTTTTTTGGCTTGTGCTCTTCCTGAAAGCAATGTTCTGTATTGCACGTTGCTCTGTAATCTTCTTAAGTCATCATTTCAGTCGCACTGTAAATAGAAATCCATTTGTGTAATTAATGATTTTGTTATAATAGGAACTATTTTTTTCCTTTAATTTAATTTCTCTTGTGCATAGCTGTCAAACATGCTATCTTTAGCTCAGAAATATCCAGCAGAGTGTGTTCAGGGGCCTGTTTCTTGTTGGAGAAAAAGTTGAGGCTTTCAGGTAAGAAGCTACAATTTTGACCTCATAATCGTGAGAAAGACTCTTCTCAAAGCGGAAATCAAACAGCTGAGCAGCAGTGTTTGCCCAAGTCAACACCTCTGAGGGAGCATGAACTTCCACTCCCATTCTTCCAATGCAGGATTTAATCCCCAAATCTCATGTATAGATCAGCAATCTGTTAGTTCTCTTCTTACAAGGGCAGGGAAATGCTAAGAGGCAAAGCTCACAAGTGAGGGGAAGAAGTGCAGAGGGAATCAGTGACTGGCTCCTGAAGGAAAAAGAGAAGACATGGAAGAGACTGCAGAAAAGCAAAAGGTAATAATAGCAGATTAAAAAAAAAAAATTAATTATGCTGAATGTGAGAACACAAGAGTGGAAAACTCATGCCCTCAGGTTGTGCTCAAAATTAAGAGAGTATCTCTGAATTTAGAGTTGTTTACATTTGACTTTCAGTCTTCATGTCAGCCTTCTCTTGACAAGACAGTGGTTTTTGCTGCTGGCAAATGAGCCTGAAGCACCATCAGTTCTCATCGTGGCACATGGACTTTCTCCAAACGTGGGATCTTTGATAGAAAAACCTGGCTGTGCTGTTTTGTAAGAGGAAACATGCACAGTCCACTTCAACCTTTTTTCTGCTTTAGTCGTAGCAAAAGCAACCTTGAATATCCCTAAACTGAGGTGGGAAAATATGAAAGTAATTCCAGCTTTACTTTAAAACTGTTCACTGATAGGTTTTCATTTCCAGCAGGATGGAAAAACTCTCCTTACTCCTTTTTAAACAGAAAAGTGGTTTCAGGAAATGCAATTTTGAATTCTCTGCCTGCTGTCAGGAAAACGGATCTGTGGTTTTCTCTCGTGTTGGTCCTAGAACTGATTGAAATGCATGCATTTGTCAGTGCATTGATATTTAATTTCTTTAGAGTCCCCATATCTGAATTTGATATTTTGTATTAAAAAGGAATTACCCCCAACCCTTCATTATAATGAAAAACCAGAAACCAAGAGATGTCAGACACTGAGGTAACCATATTCTTTTATGACCCTGTCTTGCCCTTTATAAAAGCCAGCTTAAGTTGGTTAGAACTGCCTGTGATTGCTCATCTTTTCTAGTCATTATTTTCTGCATACACATAGCAGAAGAAAAGTCTTGTGCCAAAGAAGATTAATGAAAATCTACATTACACTTCATTCAAAGCATCTGCCTGCTTTGGAAGTCATGCACTGGCACACATACTAATTAGAGCAGAACAAAATGTGCCTTTTTAAAATTCTTTTTGGGAAGAAATTGAAAACCAAAAAGCTATTTTCCTCCTGATTTTTTTAAATGGTCACACCAGCTGTGCACATTAAATATCTCATGTGCAATGTGCATTTTGTAACTGAGACTGCTGTAGGGGTTAAATTAATAATTCTGCTTTCTCAGAAAAAGCACAACATAACAATCATCCTTGAAGAGGGAGAAATCTGCTTTTCTACAAATGAAGAAGTCAAAATGATCACTAAAAATACGTCTGCACCCTGAAAGAATGCCCTGATGCTCTGTGCACGGTGCTGTGTACTGGCTGCTGAATAAAGGGGAAAACAGATGGTGTACAGTGACTAATTGTTAGAGTGGGAATAAAGCACAGGTAACAGCGTGCCTGTTAGCAGAGAGAACAGGTGAGGAATTTCCTGGCACTGCAGAATGAAGTGTGCAGTAACACTTGCTCAGGCTAAAGAGATTTTCCTGCCTCGTGGCCGTGAAGGAATGGGCGAGGAGGAAAATTGATCCATGAGAAAGTGAAGTTGTTCTACTCGTGCAGGTGTTGCATTGGGACAGACATTCCTTGTCCCTTTGTGTGCCTGTTGGCTGCTTGTTCTTCTCAGTGGCAACCTGGATCCAGCATATCCAGCATGATCCTGGGCCCTGGACAGCCCCTTTGCTGCAGGGACTGGGACCCAGGAGGTGCCCATGGGTTATTGTCATAGAGAATCAGAGTCCCCAAGGGGAACTCTTCTGGGTTCCTTGGAATTTAGGAGGTCACCCACTTGTGCTATCAGTTATGAGTCATCAAGGAAAGGATTTCACACAATAGAGAAGAAGGGATGATTCCAGGCAGACAGTTTAACACTCAGGAAAAGATTTTGGAATTGACTACCAAATGTAGCTATTTAAAAAACAACAAAAAGAACAAACAATCACCACCAACAACAAAACCACAAAAAACCCCCATGAAAACCCCACCAAACCAACAAAAAAGTAGCATAAATGCACTTCCAAGTATCTGCTTCCAGAAGATGGATGTGTTTGGAAGAAAGAAAACTTTACACATCTCTTCATCTAGCGTGCTACATGACAGAATAACATCCTTCAGTCTGTCAAGTCTTTGCCATCAAAAGGCTGTGAAATTCAAAGAAATGTGTTCTTTATACATTATTCAGTGTAGCTCTCCCGTTACATACTTTGTAAATAGTATTTTTAGGGGCTTTGAAATGATGAGAACACAGGGGCTGGCCTGTGTTCATTAGATTACCTTACAATTTTCAGCAGAACACAAAATAATTCTCTAGCTCTATAGAAAATGGGATAGTGCATGAGGAACACAATCACCCATTTTTCATAAATGGGCTACAGAAAAAGACCCTTCTGTCAGTGAAATGTAGTTCAAGTGAAAAATCAGAGTACATTAATTAGGTGGCTCCAATTTTGTCTGAAAATTGCCTTCCCACACCCTCTCAGTATTAGTGCTTTGGTGACAAGCAAAGAATGTAATTCTGTTTTGAGCTTTTTATCTGATGATAAATCTCTGTTCTCCCTGCTCCCTAACTTGTCACCACTGTGGTGAGATCAATTGCATCTTAAGTGCTTCAAGTCATAAGATATTTAGCATATATTCATTAAAATTCTGTATTTTCCTCCATTAATATTTTTAAGTAACTCCCTGAGGTTTTGGGTTCCCCTTGGTGTTGAAGCTAATTTTCAAGGACTTGTTTCAATAAATTGTTAAGAATATTTGCTTAACATTAATTTCTTTTGTCAAGGGGAGATCATTGCTTTTCTTCAATTCTATTGAACTGGAGTGCTCAAGGAGCCATCCAGCAGACAGTGTTACACTTCAGTAAATTGGCCTGCAAGATTTTACATTGAAAAACTGCGATTGATTCCATCTCAAAAATTCATGACATAGATATATGTCTTCAGCTTAGAAAACCTGGGCCCAGAAAATATAAAACTGAGAGCTTGGATTGTCCATCTGAGCGAAGTCAAGTCAGAGGAACGTTAATATTGATAACCATGAAGGAACTGTGGGGAAGGGGAGTCAGTGCCAGGGAATGTCAGAAAGGATTGGAGGCAGAACAGATCACAGCACTGAGTGCTGATACACAGCCACTACTGCCCCAAGTACATTTGTCTTTTAATGATTAGAAGATTTAGGCTTTGCAAATCGATTTCTAATGGCAGTAGCAAGAGGAAGCTGCCCCGGCAGGTGTCAGACTGGCTGGTGGTGAGCGGTGCTGGGGGTGTTGGGGCATTTCTCCTGCAGGTGCAGGCAGCCCAGGCTGGGACCCAGCAGCCCTGTTCAGTCCTCAGTGTCCAGGAGCTTTGGATCTCATGTAACTGTCAAAATCAAAGCTTTGTGCTGGGGGAGGCAAGTCCTGAATTCTGGTAATGTGATATTTACAGGGCTCAGGTTCTGTCACAAACTGTCTGCTTTCTTGCAGAATAAAGGGGGAAAGAAGGAAAAAAATAATTTGCTTTTTAATAACTGCCAGCGCAAGAATTTTAAAATGATGCTAAAATAATTTGTAGCTTCCTGCATCATATCTTCATTTCCTCAGCTGCCATTTCCCTCCAATATGAATGAGCTGTCCCAGTAACCCTGCTGGTAACCAGCGCCGTGGTGATACGTGATCAAAATATATTTAAGTCTGAGGAACACCTGACTGACACATGTTCAGATGTACATTCAGTGTTTCTTTTAATGGTGCTCATGCTTTGGAAGAAAGAAAGTGCTCTTAAGGGGAGGGTTGACAACAGCATCTTTAACTGCTGTATTATCTGCTGTATGGTCTTGCAGGCAGCCATTCTTTCAGGATGAAAAATTAGATTTTGTTGTGTTTAGAGACACTTTTAAGGCTCTTTAGGGTGAGGCGTAGAATTAGCCTCCCTTTCTTTTCCCCCAAATATTGTCATGTCATGAGACACAATGAAGTTTATGGATAAACAAGTACAGCATCAAAGTGAAAACCAGCGTGGAGTCTGAAGAGATGGAACGAGGCAGGAGTTTCTTGATCAGGGTCAGTCAAGAGGTGTGTGAATGTAAGCAGGGGCTGCTTTATCACTGTGATCTGCTTATAATGAGAAAGAGAGAAGAAATTCTGGGAATGGGCTGACAGAGAGTCTTCCTTCAGAACTGGAAAGCAGCAGGTACACCCTCAGAGAGAGTAGCAGGGCTTTGAACACTGATGTTATCTTCTATATTAAACTCTCACACTACACTGGGGAAAGCAACACAAGGAATACCACAAAAGTACCTGATAGTAAGAGAGCAGAAAAAGCATTTAGTGGAACTAAGGCTGGCATGGACTGTAGATAATGCTAATAATGTGTATTAGGTTGTGCTCTTATCTCTGTCCTCTTTTTATTTGATTGTTATAAACAAATCCCTAAAATTCTTATCACTCCATTGTCTCTTACACTGAGTGTGTTATTAAGCCGATCTCATACACTATTTATTCTTCCTGATGTATTGAGGTAGTTTGTTATATTGTTGCATTCCAATTTTGAGATGCTAGAGATATCAAAAAAATTAATTTCTTTTTAAAAGGTGGGGAGGTTTATTGTTGTGGTTTTGTTGTTGTTTATTTATTTATTTGTTATTTACTTTTTCACCTGCTTGTGGTTCTGGGAATGGGAGCAGGCAGATGCCAAGCCCTCGGTGATACAGGACATATTTCTCAAATCATGTTTTAACTTGCATATCAAAAAACCTTGGGGAAACTGAGGTTTGGACCCTAAAAACTCCTTAGCATTGCCCAGGATGAGCCACACTCTCGATTTCAGAATAGCATGAAGCAACCCGCAACAGCTCAGAAACAAATGTGTTGGCTAAAACCTGCTCCAATGTGTCAGGAAAAGACAGACTGGAATTAGACAGATCTGAAGAACTTAGGCCTGTAAACCTGCAGGAGGCTGCTTAGGATAACAATAAATCCAGATTTAAATATTTAAACTCCTAAGTATCAGAAAATGAGTGCGTGAATTTGCAGCCCTGTAAATCTGTTTGTGTGTGAGGTGAGGTTGGGTGGGTGGTACCATCTCATTTACCCTGCACCTCGGCTGCAGGATTTCACTTCTGTCAAAATCCACTGCTGAACTTTTGTAAAGTGTTTATTTATTTGTTTCATTTACTGAGGCAAATTCATATAAAACAGCTCTCCTTGCCAGAAAGAAAATCTGGGAGAAAACCATGGGTGCTCCCAAGTTTCTGAATATTTAAGAAATGTTCAGGAAAGGAAAGTCTGTAGGATTTATTAAAAGATATGGTTTTATCTGTGAAATAACAGGAATGTGTCAAGCTTGCTTGCTTAGGAAAGGCTGGGAAAAAAACTGTGGAAGTATAACCATAGAAGTGTCTCTGTGTTTCATATATAAATTGTATTTGGAGACAAGAAGCTCTGATAGAGCTCTTCACTGCAAACACCATGTTCAGATGAATCACTGTATTTCCTGGAGTCCCTTCTTGCATGCTGTGGACTTAAACAAAAATGAGCTGATTTGGCTTTGGCTAAGAGCAGAAGAGTAGTGGGAAACATGATTCTACTCCAGAAATGGACAGTTCCCTTCAGCTTCAATTTTGGCCTCAGATTCTCACATATCCTAGTGTGTAACGTGGAAGGGGTTGGTGCAGGCTTCATCAAATATTTATTGGTTACTTCTTGGGGATTTTTTGGTTTGTTTCATGTTTAATAATGGTCTTAATGCTACTGCAATGCTTAAAATAGAGAGAGAATTTGTCACCTCATAGTGCAGTCAAATAAATGCAATGACTGGGAAAGCCTATTCCCTTCTGATTTAATAAAATGATGCTATATCTGGAACAAGGTAAAATTACTTCCTATTTATCCACACCCCTGCTGAGACTAAAATTAACCTAAAGAGGTGCTTAATGGCACCCACCAAGCCATCATATTAATTAAACAGCTTTATAACATTTACCTTCCGGGAAAGCACCTCTTCTTTTATTTTCATTATTTCTTTTATTCGACACTGAAGAAATGATATGTTCTAATAACTCTTATGTCACTAGTGACTTTCAGCATTTTTTTGGGATGCAGCTCCCACACTGTTCTTGGCTATATATATGTATATATATCTTTTCATGAAAGTGGTGCTGGCAAAACATCCCCTGCCATCACAGGCACTGACAGCTGAGGCAGCCTGGAAATGCCAGTTAATTTGGCCATTACAAATTTTATACTAAATTTTGTCTCCTTTTTAAGGGGAGTTGCAAGGATACAGTGGAAGAGGGGAAAAGGCTGGCTGAGGGAGGACATGACAAGAGTCTGCTCATGGCATTTCAAGCATGGCAAAAGCATCCAACGAAACACAGTGATAAAATATACTGAAGGTGATTGGTGGCACTTAATATTAATTCTATGCTTATATTTTAGTTTCTTTCAGTGTGACATTTTCTGAAGATTTCACAGATACCAAGGACTATCAGATACCTGGAGCCTGAGGGGCAGAGAGGCACCAGAGGAGCAGGGAATAATAACCAGGTCTCCTGCTTCATACTCCCATATTTACATTAACATTTTTCTTATTCTTCTTTCTGTATGTCATAGTGACATTGGTGCTGCTCTAAATGCATGAGAAAAAAATGAGATCTGTGACAGGTAGCTAAAGCTCAGCAGAGGATTGTACCAACACAGGACAGATAAGGATCTGCAGAGGTACAGAAACATTTTCAGGGATTTGGTTCCCCCTTTTCAGAGTCGGATTTTAAATGGAACAGGCAAAACCTGGTTGTGTAAAGGTTTCAATTTACTTTCTCTCTCTTTATATACAGCCTTGAAAATTGCTGGTTTTCTTCCTGGGTAAAGATGATATACATACTGGTGTTTCCAGATTTTTTGGAGTACAAACCCTTTGTGTTCCCCCTGAGCCATTTCAGCAATGCTCATGGCTGTGGATGTGCCTTTGACAGAAGCCTGGAGGGTGCACATACATTTTCCTTGTGTAGCTATATCTTTCCTTATCTTTTCCCCCTCCCTTTTTTTTTTTTTTAAATTTGTTGGTTACAACTGGCCTGTTATTTATTACACTCAGCCCTTAAATCTATCAGAATTTTATTTGAAAGTCTAGTTTGCCTAAAGGCTGGACCTTATACTTTTATTCCCTCATCCAGTGCAAAGGCAGTGTACTCTATCAAAGGGTGCTGTCTGACTGGGTTCAGGGAAGATCCCAGGTCAGCTTCAGAAACCCAGGGCTGGGCAGTGAGAAGGACCTGGCTGTCCACACACTTGGGCTCACTCATTGACAAAGGGGTGATTCTGACTCAGTATATGATTGCAAGAGAAAAACTTTATTCAAAACAGTAATCTTCAGGTGGTTGCTAGTGCCAGCATAAGGAATCCCTTTCAGGAACAATGCTGTGCATTCCTAGAGGTAGCACAACCATCTGTGTATGCTTGGAATTAGGTCCCTGGAGCGTGGCTGAAGCCTTCTGCATAAAGGAAATAACAAGTCTGATTTAGGAGAGAAACCAGAAGAAACGGCTATTACTGATAAGAAGTTATTGCAAGCAAAGCCAGGGATCCCATGCCAGTTGGCACGCTGAATTATCGACCAGATTTCCATCAAAAGGACTTGGATCATTTTGAAAAGTGGTGCAGGAACATGTACTCGAGTCGAGATATCTAATGATCTAAAGCTTTGTATTAAATAACTATTCAGCTGCAGCTACTGAGTCAGTCCTGCCCACCTTAAACTCCTTTCCCTAGCTTGGAGCATTGTAAATTTGGTGAAAAATACCACCTTCCTCTGTGTACATTGAAAAAAATTAATTATTAGCTTTTTAGAAATGATGAACAGTTGAATTCACAGTAATTGTCTGTTACATCATAACTTGCATTTACAGATTCCCAGAGTGATACAAAAGCTGAAGGTATTTTTCCTTCAGCTGGTTAATGTATTCAGTCTTTTAACTATGGCTGGAAGTGATGAAAACATGTCATTTTTCTGACATGTATTCTCAACCAGGAACTCTTTACTTGTCTTTTGCAAGTACAATAGACTGTCTATAATAATATCTTAGCTCTAGCTGTGGTATTTTTGAAGCAGATGCTCATGTTAGTCATCACCTCCTGCACATATTAGTATGCCTCAGATACACCAATATCTCATTGAAGGCAGGGGGATATTCACTGCACAGGTACATTCTGACAGGAATTGGGGCTGCATTATCCAGACCCTTGTGTCGAGGTCTGTGCCCAAGGCAGAAGGTGAAATACTCCCAGAAAATGGAGCAAAAGGAAATTGAAAAATTTATCTAAAGCATATTTGTTGGTGGCAATCATGGTGCATTTGGGAATGGCTTCCATATGAGCTCTGCTTTCCCTGGGCTGTGAAATTTGTTCTGGGGAATTTACATATTTTTGCCTTTTTATTTTTTTTCTTAATGGGAAGAAACAACAATAGAAAGACTTCTCAGATATTGCCATTTTGTGTATGATTTCAAACCCTTACATTACAATTTTATAACTGTTCATAAGGTCAGCTGGAGCACTTACATATTTTACAAATTATGACTTGTTTGGGGCGCTGTATTGGCACTGAGAACGAACAAAACATGAAGGCAAAAAGCAATAGAGGAATGAGTATGTACAGCAGCATACAAAATGTTCAATGCACAGAAGAAAAACATTTTTGTAACACCGTGGCTCTTTGCTTTTAGGTTTGACAGCCCACGCTTGTGCCCTGGTGGTGGATTATGTGCCCCTCATCCTTTACAGACTCTGCTGGATTCCAGCTGCCCTGTGACCTTGTTCTTCCAACACTGCCCAGCAGCATCTCCAGAGCTGAGCTCCCGGGGCCATGGCAGCACAATCCTTCATCCAAACCTGAAGCACAATACCTGTGTGCTCATTTGCAGTGCCCCTGGTAGGCGAATACTGAGATGGTGCTGGTGAAATGCTGGGAGTTACCTGAAAAGAAAGGATATTGCTGCAACAGAGACAACAGGTTTTGAAGCAATTTTCTAGCCCACACAGCTTCAGGTCAGTTTTGGTTATGGGTAGTCAAAGCTTAGCCTGGGTGTTTTCAATTATTTGCTGGAAATAATTCTGCATATGACGTCCGTGGAAGGGAATTAGTTGGTTGCTGGATGGTAAAATGATTATTACAGGTATTGTCACTTTATCTTTCTCCTGTGAGCATGGATTTACATATCTACAGAAAGAGCACTGGAGAATTATGATTTCTAGAAACGTTCGCCTTCTAGCTGAAGCCGCAGTGAAATGATTAAATTCGTCTTAAAATAGGGTTTTTCAGAAAGTAAGCTGACAGAATGGAGAGGGTTCACTACAGGGCTATGAAAATGATTCAAGGTTTGGAAAACCTGCCACGTATTTAGCAGCTTAATTAGCTCACTCTTCTTTAAAAGAAAATTACCATGTGATATGATCAGCCTACAAATACTTATTTTGTCATTCCTAGTGACAGCTCCTCTCTGTTTCTCACAAAAGCACAACAATATCCAGCCAAAGTACTCATTGCCTGAAAATAAGCAACAATATTTCTAATCAGATAGATAAATAGATAACTGTCCAAAGCAGAATGGATACTTGAAATATTTAATTCAAGGCCATAGACTTCCTAGAAGGATGAACTCAGCTTGAGCACAGCCTGATGAGGGCTAAAGGACACTCACCACCAAGGATATCTGAAAGATCAGTCTGAAGGAGGAGGTGAGATGACAACAATTACTTCTGCCCTTGTAATCTGTGGCTGTGTAGAAGGGAGATGGATAGGCAGTAGAGAACAGAGCTTATTTGGAATAGACACTATTTTACAGCCTACTAAAGAGTTCAAGGCCAAAGTGAATACCATAATAATGGCAATTAAGGTAGAGCTGGCTATCTTTCCAGGTTAGGCTTTTGAGTTAATCATGCAAAGGTCACTACTAATGCCACTCAAGCACAGCAGACATGTAAAACCACCTCTAAACCACCTCTGACAAAAATGGGTTGCAAATCTCTTTCTCCCATGTCAATTAAGAAGGTGTTCTATATATTTATTTTTGTAAGCTGTACAGTTGTTTCCATTTATCTAAAAGAATGACTGTTTTAGAATATAAGGCCCATTCCTTCAGACTTAAAATATTTTACTGGAATTTCAGGCTTACAAACAGAATTTACTTGAAATTGTGTCAATTAAGAAAATATGGTATTGCTAAGTTTGTTTAACTTTTCCTTCAGGAAAGTAAATAAAAACTGAAGTGAGATAAATAGATACTGCATGAGTAGGCAGGCAGACAGAGAAATAAAATAATCTTGTGAGTCTGTTTCGTAGAATGGGCAGACTGAATATGAAGTATGGCATAGAATGTGATTGTTTAAAAAGGAAGCCAATTATGCCTCTATTTTGAAATACAAATCTTGCAAACTTAGTCATAGATTTGCTACTACTATTCCATGCAGCTTGCAAAATTCTTGAAGAAAAGAAATATTTTTTCATCCCTTCTGAAGAAGCTGTTTCTATTCAAATGCACAGCAGAGGTTCTAATTATTAAACCTTTCCTCTCTTGGGCTGTGCTCCCATTGCATAACATTCTGTCCCTCAATGGCCTTTTTCCTTCATGTTTTCTCCATAATTAGGAAGAAGGCACTGTCTGAGTCTGTGTTGGCAGAGCAGGACCAGTCCTGCCAGGGGTCGAGGCTTTTGCAGAGGATGAGTCTCTGCTGTGCCTCCACAAGGAACTCACTGACAATTATTTCCAGGGAAGAGCCATCTCACAGTAAACATCTCTCTCTTAATGGTGACAGACTTAGTTAGGAGAGTGAAATAACAAATCTTACAGAAACAGGGAACTGACGGAATTATTGAAGGAGAAATCGCTCCTGCCAGGTGCTGGGAAGTTTGGTGACAACACAAAAATCTCCAAGTCTTGGAATAAAAGTATTTTGCATTTTTAAAGCATTTCATGTCTTCAAGATGCAGAATGGCTGTTTCTTAATTCTTCTAATGGTTCTGTGAAGCAGGTCAGCATTATCTCAGCTTTACAGATGGGCAAGGAGTACAGAGAGGTTGAATGATTTGTCTCGGTCCAGGGTATGAATCACTGTCAGAACCAGGAACAGGATTCAGCAGTGCTTGGGAGTACATGCATATGCTGAAACCACTCAACCACACTGTACCCATCATAAGAAATGGAAATTAATTTTTAATATTCCTGTTTCTAAAGCGAGATTTTGGATTTCAGAAAAATTAAATATTTATTTCATTATGTATGACTTCATAAGCCTATAATTTATACCAGGATAGATTTACTGGCTTTATTTTCCCATGATAATTAGATAGTCCTTGTTGATCTAATGGGTTTGTGATTTTTAGTGATGTATCCATCTGCCCAAGGAAACAGCATTACTTGCCTCTTATGTACTTAGGAATAGACTTAAATGATATGCACATAAAAATCTTATGGAGCTACAATATTAAAATGAAGGGGTTTTCCTTCTCCTAAATGCAGGTTAAATATACTAAATTAATTTGCAACTACTTCAGTTTTCTAAGCAAATTTAATCCTCTGATATTTATCAGGCTGGCAGCACTGCAGTTCTCTATGTACTTAAAATATTGAGTATTTAAACTGCTGATATGTTGCGATGATACCAGCAGATTGCAAAGAGTTTGCAAACATTAATTAGTTTGCCTTTAGCAGGAAAAAAAGCCCACCCAGTGCCTCTGGCTGGCTGGTGATTCAGCCCTGTGTGCAGGACAGTGACTGACACTCGGAGAGACAACATTCCACACTGAGACAACTGCAAAGGAGAGGTTTTCCTTTAGTCCCAACAACCTCTTTTTGCTTCAGAACCTCCTGAATTACTTCACGCCTGTTACTGTGTTACTGAAGCCTCTGCAGCCACAGTATCATCATAAACATTAAATCTAAAATTTTTGTCCTTTTGCCTGGTCAGCCTCAAAATTAATTTCTTTCCGTCACTCTTTTTATTTTTTTTTTAATCAAAAATATCCTTTCCCAGAGCCACAGGGCCCCTGCTTTCCCTGTGCAGAAATTAATCTCAGTCTCCATGCCAAACAAGTCCAAGACTCCTCCTGTTTCACAGGCCAGTCTTGAACCCTTAACATTTTTTTTCCCCAGATGAAAACCAGATTAAACTGCATCTTCTTGTGTATAACTTCTATGTAGGAAACGGTGAAAACTGTGGCACTGAACATAGAAAACTCACAGAGTATCCTGAGCTTTTCCACAAATGAACATTGCACTTTCAGCTAAACCGTAAAAAAAGACGAAGCATTATAATATTTTTCATTCCAGCATTATTATGTTTGTGATAAATTTGGGGAATCCTGTGGGTGTATTCATCCAGAAAGTCAAAAGGAGGGCCTTGCCGAGTATTTTTGAATAAATGTGTCCTTTAAAGGTTAAGTATGAAGGAAAGGATGTAACATTTTTGTTCAATTACACTAATGTTTTAAAGGCAGCATTACTGTCAAGCCAAATAACATCCTAGGAAAAGGCAAGGATTGAGGGAGGCTGAAAGAGTGACCCAGAGGAATCTCTCTATGTAGGAAAAAAAGACAACAGCAGAAAGACTGAATGGACTAAATTGTGAATGGATATATGGTTGTGATCCTGTTTTTGCTTCTTCTTTCTCTTTCAGTCCCAAATTAGACTTCATCCATCTGGGTGCACATGCCCTGCTCGCCAAATTTCTGCTTAGCCTTGCAAGGATCAGAACTAATTACCCAAGCAAGAGATTCTCGTCTGTTTCCCTCCCTTGACCTCCTGGCAGTGCTCTGTTCCTCTCCAGACAGCCTGTGCACACACAGGAGCCAGAATTTGGCCAGTGTGCTGGCAAAGGGAAAAGAGCTTAACAGGGAGAAAAGAAATGCAGATGGCCGAGAACCACCTGTCAAGGATCACCAGGGTGCAGACAGATTAGTGATGCTATTCGTGGTTGCAGTGGATGAAACAATCTCTTGATGGGGACACGTTGCTGCTCCAGGGTGAGTGGTGAAAAAGGTGGTTCCCCTTCCCCTACTCCCTGGCACATGGGGGAGACTCATTTAAAGCCAAAATGGAGAAATCAAGCTGTTTATGAGAGTCAGTATTTTCTTCACAGGAACTTTCTCTCATGATATGTTAGATATAATTTTTTTCCTTTGTCTTGTACTGTGTGTTAAGGGCCATCCTATTGTGGCCGGTTTGACAGCCATATCTTTCTTGTTTATAATACAATTTGACTGACAATAAGTCAGGGAACTGTGATTTGAACTCCTCATTGTGACTGGCCTGACAATAATCTCTTTCTCATTTATAGTGCCATTTGATTGACAATAAGTCAGGGGATTGGCAGCTGGTTAGGGGTTTTTTTCCCCATGAATGTATATTTCTGGCTAAGACAAGACACCCATTCCTAAATAGTTTGACAGACAATTTGTACAAAATTCTAGAAGGGTGACATGCCTCAGCATCCTTATTAAAATAATATTGTTCTTTGGCTTTGTACCAATTTCTCTTTTAAGATGATGGTTTTCCTTCTTTCTCCTGTGCCAGCTGTGTCTCTATTTTTCATCAACATTATTAAAGCGTTAAAGAATTGCAGTTTATATGTTACTAACTGGTACATGTGTTCTCGACAATTTTTCTTCTTAACAAGTATGAGAAAAGCTATTATCTGCTTTGCAAAATCAGTGTAGATGTGCTATAATTGGGAGGTTTGGGGAACTCTTTTCAGTGGTTCTGCTTGTTCATTTTTAATTGTAGTCAGTCACTTCCAGGATATTTTCTTTATTTTTAAAGAGAAGGAATTCTGGCACTCACTGTGCTGTTGATAAGTATCATCTCTAAAGAAATACACTTTCTCTGACACTTGGCACAACTCTGCCTTCCACCAGCGAGCCTCAAAGCCAAAACCAGCACAGTTTGTGGTGATGTAATAGCAAAGGGGCAGTTTGCAGTGACCTTCTTCAAAACTTGGCCAGGAATCAATGCCAAAATGGCCCATGAAACATACCCTGGGCAGTAGAATAACAACCTGTCAGGCTGCCTGATGCATCTGAGCCTTCCCTGCAATGCCCAAAGGCAGAGGAAAGTGTGAGCATGGAAAACAGATATCCTAAAGAGCATTTTCATTTAGAAAACAAACAAACAAAAAAAATCCCCAAACCCTCAAACACATATTTGCATGTCACTGCTGCTGTGCAGTTTCAGTCTGATCATTAGGGACTCTCAATTGGATATCCTTCATGAGTGCAGCCACTGTGGAGGCAGGTTGAAGGGCAAGGGAGACAGGTTCATGGGCAGGAAATCAATAATGGTGCAATCCCCACGATGAGGCAGCAGATTCTGCAGCCACTTGCAACTCCATTATTCACCTCAGTTCCAGTGTCCATCATTATAAAGAGCATATTTTTAATACCCCTACAACCTCACAAAAGACACATTTAATACAGCTACAGAGAAGTTTATATTTTTTTCAGAATTTTTTAAGTGGAGGGATATGATCTCTTCATAGTTGAAATGTCTCACTTGCACATGCAAATATTTTGTATACAAACACTGGGAAGATTTTCTCTAGTCACTGGGTAAATATTCTGCTCAGAAATAGTTTCCAAATTCTTCATAAGGAGTCCAGTCAGCTACATCATTTAAATATGCTTGAGGGACTGAAGACTGAACAAGCAAAAGCATAAATTGCACTTGAGTTACTGAAGAACAAAAAGTAGAACAGGTATGTTTGTGTCTATGCTTGTTACTAAAGGATGAAAGAGCGAAGAAAAACTTTAAATTGGCACTGGAAATACATTAGATTTTAGAATTCTGATGCAAAAATATTCAGTAGAACAAGAAGCCTAAAATGAGAGCTAAAGGCACTAGGCCAGAGGATTGAAATGTAAAGTTTCTTCACGGTGGAGAGAAAAATACTTATTCCTTGTTTTTATATTCCAAATAAATTTCTTTCTCATGCTGTAATCTCATGCTGCTGTTTATCTCAACCTGTGACTTTGCTTATTCCCTCTTCTCTTCTAAAAATCATGAAGCTGGTGGTGCCTTTAATCAACCTCTTTCCTAGGTGGTGCCAAATAGGGAGCATATTCCCATGAAACACTTGAGCTGGTGAATTCCCCCAGTTAAACACCACCATTTTAAACAGGGAAGATTAACACAATTAAAAAAAAAATCAAAGGGAACAGAATAATATTTCAAAGCTACTCCAGGCTAATGTAACACAGCGCTGAGCTCTGTGCTCACACAGAGAGCTGCTGGCCTCAGGCAGGATAAATAAAACGTGTTTTACATCTGGATCAGAGCTAGAAAAATCTTAATACTGCTATCATTGCTTGGGGTTTTTTCCCTGAACGAATGGTGAGGAATGTAGCAGCCCCTACTGCTGTAGTGTGGCTTTCACAAAACAGAAGGGCTGTGTTTTATCACTCCTCCACTTTCGCCACTATTTGGCAATCAGATAGGGATAGTTACTATGATTTTTATTTTATAATCAGCTGCTGGGGGTCTTTTAGGGAGAACTGTAGGACCAGCTATGGGGTAGACACAGACACAGTTATTCACCTTTCCGGATCCATTTAAAGTCGTTCCTACTCCACGAATAGGAGCTGAAACAGCTCTTTCTATGAGGTGTCAAACAGAAGCATCTATGAACTCTCTTTTTTCTGTCTGGGGGTGCCCTAAGCTATGCTTTCAGTAGTAGTTAAATTTTAAAAATTTTGTTAATTATGGATCCTTCCATTAAAAAGTGAAAAAATAGACCATTTTGTCCTCCAGTGAACTATAATGGAAGACTGTAGTGCAGGAAAAGAAAGATACAGGACCACAATTGGAAGCCCTTAATTTTTGAATTATGAACTCTTTCCCAGGTGACTGTATGAAAGGGAAAAGGAAAATAATAGCTTTGGACAGAGAGCAGAAGAAGAAGAGGGAAACCCAGCTTCCCTGTTCAATGGGCTATTCCTAGGGAATACTGCTTAGAGTAAATACTCAAAAACATCAGCAAAATATGCTATATTTATTGTCTTCCCTCTAAGAAACTGCCAAACAGCTTTCTCTGATTTATTACAGTTATTAACATTTAGCCATTAAAGAGTATCACAGGTAACACTTCTTCTTGGTTTTTCTCAATACTTACAATTATCATGGCCAAGTTACATGTTCACAGTTTTAAATTACAAGGAAATTCTTACCTGTGTGAAAACGTTTTCCCTTATCCTTGTGTTACCTCAAGTCCAGATTCTTGCCTGCTTGTGTTTTATCTCATATAATACAGCCCAGACAGTACAATTCTTGGAAGACAGGTTTGTGTTCCTTTTTTAAATTGGTTGCTACCATTTTTTGTATTAATATTTCACTTTTAATGAGGAAAAGAATGCAGTTAGGCATAGAAGAGACAATTTTCACTCTTTCCACCACTACTGGTAAAACATACTCACGGTACATGATTGAGAGAATTGCCTTTCAGCTCTGATAGGTTATAAATAGAAGGCATTGTCATTGTCTAGCAGTTCTCCTGCAAAGGAGAGCTAACCGAGTAGATTAATAAAATATTGGCATTAAAAAACCATTTTCAGTTAAATTTTAAAGTAGCTGATGAAATATTTCTGTAGCAGCCCTGCCAGCTCCTGCTCCAAGTCATAACTTCTCCTGCTTGGATTTTTTTTTTGTGTTTGGTTTGTTTGGGTTTTTTTCTGTTAAAAAACCTTACCCCAAAACCAAAACACCTGAGCTTGGGGCGAGTGTGAGAGTGTCCTGTGCTCAGAGTTACAGATTCACAGAATGGTTTGGCTTGGAAGGGACCTTTGCAGAGAGCCCATCAGACTCCAGCTGGTTTTTGGGGTTCAGTTCAGATGGGGCTTGGGGGCAGCCAGAGAGATGGGAGATGGTTTGTCCAAACTAGCCCAGATCTGTGGCTCTGTTGTGGCTGCTGCACTGCCCTTCTGTGCTGAAAGAGGTGAGCAGAATGTAAAAATGATCTGGGAGTTTGTTAATACCCTTAATGAGGCATTGGCTTTATTTTATATATAATACAGTGTGTGCCATATAAGGTCTGGTATTTCAGGGACAAATAATTTAAATTCTAATAGTAATTTACCACTCTAACATCAGCCAAAATATCTCTGTTTGGATTTTAATTCTTCTCCAGCAAAGGGATGACAGCAATGAAGATTAAAGCTTTTTTTACTTCTCTTTATGATCTCAGCAAAGTGCAGATTTGAAACACAGAAAAAGGTTGACCTTCATATTAACCTGAATTTCTTTTCCTGTTTCTTCTTGAACATATTTTATTCTCTTTATGCACAGTGGGGCTCTTTTTTCATGTGCTCTGCTGTTGAACAAAATGCCAAAAAGATGGAGTGTGCACTTTTACATCAAAGAAATGATGAGACCGTGAAAACTCATTTCCCTTGTGACTTCTTAAATTGTTACTAAGGAATTGAATGTGTCTGTTTGAAACAATGTGTCCCTTTAAATTCTGTTTTCTTATTTGTCTTAAAACAGAAAATCACTGTTTCATTTAGAGCATGATCCATAGGCCACTGAAGTCAAGAAAAGATTCTTAGTTACTGCAGTGAGTGGTAGGTCAGATTTTTTAAGTATTTCAGTATGTAAAACCCAGACCAGACAGTTTAAAAAAGAATTGGTTATCTAGAGGGGAAAAAATTGCCTGGTGTGTTTTGTTTATTCAGCTAGTTAAAAATCTTACCTTCAGATGGGGAAGAACCAAGTGAATTCCCTTCTTGCTGCACAGAATAGATTTGACAAGGACAAAGAAAGGTCAAGCTGCAGTTAAATTCAGGGAGCCAAACCAGGGAAAATATTGATTTACTTCAGTTTTTCTCATACATAAAGGTGATGTGAAGTAGAAGCAAACACAGTAACAAAATCCACAACATAAACTCCGTTGGAGGAAAACCTTTTCCAGTGCTACACTACAGTTTTGGATAATCCCTCACTGCTGGTCTGAATGATTTGTCACTGCTACAGTCTAGGAAGTTGCTAGAAATGGTCTTGATTGGAGTGAAAGGCATTGTAAAGCAATTAACTTCTGACTATTAATAAAGCTCCCACATGATTCATTAATTTAAAAAAGAAGACAAAGACTGCATTTAGTAGCTGTAGAACTGTGGCTATACTGAAATATGGAAAAATTCTGCACCATGTCCATGCTGTTGTAAATATTCCTTATCAGTTTCCAGAAAAAGGTTGTGAAGTTTTAATTTAGAAAGGCATTTAGGCATATGATGAATTTTTTTTCATTTTGACTGGATATAAACTAAACAAACAGCTAAGCCCTTTGCTTAATAAGGAGCAATTTGAATATCTGCTTATAGCCCAGGTTTAGATTTCTTTTGAAGTTTCCATTCCTCTGAATTGGAGCCTTAATCCCCTGAATTGTCATGGTATTTTTTGGATCTAGAATTCAGAAAATTTCACTTTCCTCCCAGACACAAAGCAGCCTTCTTAAAGATACCCATAGTGCATATCCATGTTCCTTTCCAAAGCCCCAGTCTTGTGCTCTCTTTAATTTACAGTTTATTTCTCTCTCCCAAGGCATGTACTAATTTAAGCAGGTGATTTTACAGCTCCTCAAAACAGTGATTTCTTCCTCTACCAATTTAAAAGAAATCCAGGGCTGGAGAGGATATAAACCTTCTCTGTGTGGGTCTCTGCCTCCAGAGGCACTGAACCACTGCCACCCTCCCTGTTCCCCTCCTCTGCACTCCTGTGACACTCACTCCCAGTTTCTGGTTGGTCAGACTCTATTTATGCCCAGGAAGAATCACTCTCCGCTATGATCCCATGCTGGGATAGCACAACAATGGAAAAACATTGCTACCAAGAAAATGTGTTTAACTGTTTTCAAAATGCTGGAGTGAGCCAGCAGCCTGTATCAAAGCCTTTGCAAAGGCATCGAGCCATCTCAGATTCCATTGTTTATAATCACACTTGGGTTATTTCCCAACAACTTGGAAAATGTGTGACTGTTTTTGTATCTGAAATGAGTTTGTCCAGTGCCAAAGTGATAATGTGGGATATTTACAAAACAAGGCTATCTAGCATGACCAGCACTCTTTAGGACTGATTGACTGAATAGTTCTAGCAATGCTGTTACTGAAGATACAGCAACTGTATTCTGAATTACATGGGGGGATTGATCTGGGTTGTGGTTTGTTGGGTTTATCTTGTTCTTTTTCCTGGTAAAATAGTTCTGAGCCAAGTGATTGAGTCAGGTTGTTCCACATTACTGCTTCTGAATCTGCTAATGCAGCAGACAGAGGAATCTGAGTTCAGAGAATCATGAAGAGATAAGTGGGCAAATTTGCTCAATGCTGCTGATTGCAGAGCTCCTTATGCTACACATTCATTATCTGGTAGGTAGACAGAAAAAGCCCAAATGTACAGGTAATTTGTTAAAAAAAACCTTTCTTGTAAACTGCACTGAAAGTGGATATTTTATACTATTACTTAAAAGTCAGAATATCATAGCTTTGGTTTCAAACCCAAAGAAAGCAGGTACCCATTTCTAACTAAATAACCCATATCTAAGTTAGATACTGAGGCCTTGATTCCAGAGGATGGAAGGTCACTGGCTCCAGGGTTCTTGGAAGCAGAAGAAAAGCAGTTTGGGAGGGAAAAAAGAAACTTTCAGGAGATCCAGTGTTGCTTTTTAAACGAGTAGGTTGTATTTAAAATCCCACCTTGGTATTTTTCTTTTGCCATCAGAAACAAGTATATCTGTAACAAGTTCATGCCTTTCAATCTAAGAAAAAGTGACAGCCCTCACATGTTGAAAACCTGCTACGCCAACAGCTGAACTCTTCAGACTTCCAGGAGTAATTTCATTACATTGCTTTTTTCTTTTAAAATAATGGTGGTTCCCACCTGATGAAACAGTTTGTGCTTTTTGTAATGAGTAATAAAATAATCACTGTCATTGGGTTTGCTACCCACATTTCATCATCATTAATTTTTTGGGGTGAAATATTTCAGTAAATACGGGGTGGTGGTATTTTTTTCAGGCTAAAGAATTACTTTAAAGAAGAGAGAAAAGATGAACTTCCTGCAGTGAGGCTGGTGAAAAATTCATCTGCTATTTACAAAGTGCACCAATGCCTTTTGATTAAAACTAGAAGTGAAAAATCTGACTCTAGCTTGAGAGCCTTAGAGACAAAATTCCTTCAGTGAGGCAGAGAACGAAAAGAGAGTCAGGTAGCACCTGTGAACTTCTGCAGAGTCTCAAAAATGTGCTGCTCTGGAAGAGCTGTTTCTAGGTAAGGGCATTTATCTGCAAACATTCCTTCCACCCAGCCACTTAACCCAGCTCTTGTCTTTTGCTTCCACCTGGTCTAGTGGAAGACATCCCTGCCCATGGCAGGGGGATTGGAACTGCATGATTTTTAAGGTCCCTCGCAGCCCTAACCATTCTTTGGCTTTGCTTGGGACCTTCAGAAACTTTCATTGCTTCCATATCTACTTAGCCATGCAGCTGAGAACAAGATCAATCCTTACGTTGCAGGACAATAGATATTTATGTTTACTAAAAAAAAGAAGTCTGTAGAGCCTCTATGTCCTGAATATCTCCACAAGAGGAGTATTTTCAAGAAATTTCCAAGATAACATCTTAAAAAATGCAACATCAGAAAGAAGGGCAAAGCATTTGCATAGAAATGCTCACAGTATTCCATGGTGGCCTAATTTTTGCCTATATTTTAGGATGTTTATGACAATTCCAGGGCTGATTACTATATTCATTCCAGGAAAATAGTAGAAATGTACTGAGTCAGTGCGTTAATCTCTTCAACCAGTCATAAGAAAATATTTATCTCAGTTACCCAATGGTAAAAATTACATTGCTCAATTTCTTAATCTTTAATGCATGTAATAACACAGAAAAAACACTTGCAAAGTGCTTTCTGTCAAGGAAATTCCAGGCCACAGTAAAAAAGTACACTTTGAAATAATGAAAAACATCATTTGGGGTTATTCACAGAAGAAATACTTAATGTGATTCTGAATGTTAAACTCTAAATCTGATAGTTATGTTCTAGTAAATTATGGAGACATATAAAAAGGGAGCATGCTCAGCAACTGGGGAAGAAGTTGTTATGACACATAGGACATGTTAGAACTAGAAAAGAATCTTTACCATGGCTGCATCTACAGGTAAGAAATTTAGGAGAAAAAGGAAAAGAAGAAAGATAAAGGGGAAAGGAGAGTTAAATAATAAATTTTATTTTACCTTAGAGTCAATTCCCTTCCAGAACAAAGGAATAACTGTCAAAGTGAGTTTTGGAACAGAGTTGTGAGAGATGTTAGAGAGCAGTCAGAGGTCTAGAAAATATGATCTCTGAAGAAAGACTGTGTGAACTGGGACTCTTTTAGATTAAAAAAGAGAAAGCCAGGGCTAGGTGACCTCCCTTCCAGCTTTGTATTTCTATGGAAATAAAAGGATCTGAAGGAGGGTCACTGCATCCAAAGACATAATCCTATCTTTCAGGAAATAAAAATTGCTTCTGTATAAAAGCTGAACTGTCACCTAACCTACAGACTTACACAAAGGAATAAGGGGAAATTAGTGTCCTTTTACTCCCAGAACAAGCAGGAAAGCGACGTGCATAGGATTGCAAGATTTTGTTTATATGCAGGAGAGTGGGGTGTTGATTAAATTCTGGCTACAATGATCTTTGTTGTTTTGTTAATATTTATTATGGAAATACGTAGCTAACAGATCAGATGATATTTGTAATTTTGTGGTAATAAAACAATAAATAAATAAATAACTCTTTTTTTAACTGTTGGTGGTAGATGTGTTTAGAAATATCATCACAAAGAGCACCTACCCACCTCAGGTCCTGACAACCCAACTTTCTGGCAAGAGTCTCATCAATTATATACAAGAAGTATATTCCATCTGGCCATATATAGTTTTCACTGGGATAATGAATGGTATTTTAATTTATAAAAATCATCTTTATAACAGGGAGAGGATTCTTACAAACCATCAGATGAAAAGTGGAGGAAAGTGAACTCATTCAAACCTGGTATAAACTAATTGGGAAATTCTCTGTTCACTGTTCCCTAAATAGTCTGTGATAACATTCAGAGGTCCTTTTTTTTCACTTTGCTTACAGGAATGCACAGAGGTGCCTTTTCTTTTTGGGTGGCAGAGGGTTTTGCACACATGATGTGAGAACAGGTAGCAGAAGAGGAGCAGGATGGGTAGAAGAAAAGGGTGCATTGCAAAGGCTGTTGCAGATTTTGAAATTAAATGTAGATAAATGGAATTCTCTGACTGGCCCATATAGAAAACCAGTGGCAGAATTGAGCCTAGGACTCAAACCTCTTGTTTAGTGTTTATTCTCTGTCGTGGTTTCTCAAAATCAATCCTGTCTGTCTTCCTTGACTGTGTATATATATTTAGGTTTCTACTGTGTTTTCCTTCAGTCCAGTGAAATGAAGAGTTACCAGTATAGGAGATTTTAAACAGATGTTTCTTTCAGAGTGCGTTTGCTTTTAGATTATTCTTTTTAATCCAGCAGGAACACCGAACAGGTGAAATTGTTCTTATTTTCAGTTTTTTAGATGAAGAAACATTCCAAATCTTACTGGATCTATTTCTGAGAGATTCTAGCAACGTGCTTCATCCTCTGGACAGTTGCTGCACAGAGTTGTATAAATCTGACATTTTTGTTCTTGAAATTTTTTTCCGTTTTATTCTTGAGATTCTTCCTGGAAAGGAGTTGTTTTAAAAATTCATTATTATTTGATTGCAAGTTGGATGTCAGCCAACAAATTTTTTGAATTTGAAAGAAAATGCAGCCTCAGCTTCTTTGGAACTATAATGGAATGAAACCCTCCAAGCACTCATTAAAAGGGCTTTTGACGTCTAGCAAAATTAGATGAGGTGTAAATCACCCAACCACCATATGTGGTTTGAAATGGAATATTTAATTCTGTAGAATCTGAACCCAAGGCTAAAGGGAAATTTAACTACACCAGCATAATATTTTGATGATGGAAGAAGTAATACCATTTTAGATGTTTTATATTTAAAGTTTAATTTAAAAAAATGTTTATTAAGGGAATCTCCATTGATACCCACATTGTTATCTGGCATATAGGCAAATGCTTGAGGAATAACACTGAAGTACAGTAATGAGTTTTCTCCACTGAAGAGTTTCTAAGGGCTGTAAAAATATTACTGGAAAATTTTGATTGCAGAAGCATGATCATAATAATTATTCCTTCCTTTAGCTTCCTCCTGGTAATTCTGTGCCCTTTGATGTAGCTCATATCAGGGTAAGTTTGCTATTGCTCTTCAGTCACTGGAGCTGGTTCTGTTGTAGAGGTAGAAGGGATAAAGAGCTGTGAAAGTTTTGCCTTCAATTTTACTTGTATTCAAAATGTAGCTGAAAAGTGATAGCTTTTTCCCCAATAACTATAACAGTAGTATTATAAGTAAATATTTCTATTAATATTCTATCCATTGACCCTTGTTGGGATTGGGGCTTTATTATGTTAATGCCATGCAAGTTTCAAAGAAAAAGTGCCTGCATCACCTAAATAAATAAACACACAAGTCTCTTCTTCACACAGAAGAATGGGTCTCACTTTGTTACACATGAAGTAAGTTTGATTTTGATCCCTTGTGGTTCTAATTGAACTATGGTTTTGTGAGATTATATTGGGGTTTTATAAGTTTTTGCATTAATTTAAGTTGTCAGGCTGTGACTCAGCCTTTAACTGCACTTTTGAGAATAAAGGTTAGATGGTGTTGTTTTATCATTATTATTTTCTAAATGCCTTTATGAAAGCAGACAAGAATTGATTTCACATGCTACAAAAGTGCAACTGCCCAACATGAAAATGGGTCAAAACAGAAAAACGCTTGTTTATACTGCACATAAAAATTGAATACTTCTGTGCAGCAATGTACTTCCTTGTGATGAGATGGATGAATAGACTTTGATTCCTCAAAGAGAACTATTTGTTTGTCTCTTCAAGCCAGACAAGGTGGGACTTATGAATTACATTTTAAGAGGAATCACTTTGAAGGCAAGGGAGAAATCATGTGAGAAAACTGTCATTTGAGGAAAATCTTGTGCATAGTTTCAAATTTATTAAGAATAAAGACATTCTTCAGAAAGGGAATGAGCTTTGAAAGATTCAGGATGTGCAGCTCTCTGCTGAGAATAAGGAAGAGATTTGGTTCCTTCACATTGTTCTCTGGAGTGGGGAAGTGGAGCAGTGGGAGTGTGTTGGGATCAAAGGATGGTTGGAAGTTTATTTTGTGTCCTTTTCTACAGCTACTTTGATATCCAGCATAAGCTGAAATGAATAATGTTCATTTTGTGAGGAAAATATGGTGCATTTGAGAACCAGTGTTCAAATGAGCAATAATCCAGTCTGGCTTCCTTTGTGTTATCCAAAGCAGCAGCGTCTTCAGCTTCAGAGATAAGGGTAGGAAGACTGCTTAATTTCAAAGGTTTTCACTTTTATCTTAGTCTGGGAAATCTGAATACTTTAATGGGTTTAGGTTTTTAATTTAATTCCAGGTTGCTCATCATTTCACCTTTCAGCTGGGCTATAGAGATAATTCAATCATATTTCCCTTGACAAGCCATCTGAATTACACTTATATTTCTCTGCAAATGTGAAAATCAGCTGCCATAATAGAGAGTGTGACAGATTTTGCCTTCCCTCCCTCTTTCTCCCTTAATTCAGGGACTGTCCTGGTCTCACTTCATAATGCAGATGTCCTCTGACACAGGCATGTGGGAGACAGCCCTTGTATAAAATGAAATGTGGTGGTTTTTTGCGCAGACACAATGTCAAAAGTTATGGAAGTAAGGCCAGAGAGCAGCCATTAGGCAAAGAAAAGCATCAAATATGCAAAACAAGTACGTTCTTGAGCTTTGGAGAGTGCAGGTTCTATTTTTGCCCAGAGTTCAAGTAATGTACTCATCTGTTTACATACTTTTTCCATTCCATAATTGCTTTTCAAAAAGACTCTTTTTTTCCAGAGCTACCTCCTTACTCTCCACCACATAATCAGATTTTAACTCCTGATGCAAATACACGAACATGGAGGAGGATTTTCCACTCTGATTCTTGAACCCAAATGGGTGATCAAGAAAGAAAAAAAGCTGAAGTAGTAATTTCTTGAATGAATCTTTTTACCATTAGACTTTTCAAATTAGTTTTTTATGTGAAATGTCTTCTCTTGGAAATACCCAAAACAAGCTCAAGCTTTTCACAGGTTTGGCTGAATGCTTGCTTAAGACAATGTCACATTTCCATGCTCAGATAAGGTCTGTCTTTTCAATGCTCATCTTCTTTTTGAGGTCACTAAACATGAAGACGTTTTTTATCTCCCATGTGGATTCCATCACCTCTGGTTTTATGCTGCCTCTGGAGGTGGAGACAGCACCAGCTGCTCAGCAGTTACATGGGGCTCTGCTGGGTTTAGGATTGCTCAGGTGTGAATTGCTACCACCATTCCACAGAGAGGTTTCTGCACTCTTTCCTTTAGGATGCTGGCTGTGCTGCCAGCATTTTCTTCGAGTTTAGAGGCAAGGAGCCATCGAAGGCACACAAAGGAGTTTTCCCTTGAGGCCCTGGCTGACATTCCTGAGCTTCTTCTCTTTAATTGTAGACCATACAAACTTGGGAAAGCTCAGGCTCTAAACC
The DNA here is from genome assembly GCA_013396875.1 of Vireo altiloquus. Taxonomy (NCBI): domain Eukaryota; kingdom Metazoa; phylum Chordata; class Aves; order Passeriformes; family Vireonidae; genus Vireo; species Vireo altiloquus. The sequence continues at coordinate 724,867 of VZRF01004648.1, read as the reverse complement.
CACCCTTCACACGATGCACTGCTGTTCTGCAGGTGTAATTTTCTGACATTCTTCAGAGAGAGACGAACATTAATTTTTGCCCAAAATACTCATGGGAATACTATCTGTAATTTATAAAATTGTCATTCATTTTGTATTTGGCAGGCGTTCATACCCAACCTTGGACATCAAACAGCCTTTTTATTCGAAGCATGGTTGGTGCCTTGCTGAAGACAGTCCCTTTCAGGAGGGGAAGTAACACCTGGATATTTCTACTTCATAAATTCAGAGTCTAGAATAAGGTGTGCATTCAGGTGAAGGAATGTGAACCAAAAAAAAAAAAAATCCTAGAACTACTAGAAAATTTTGAAAGTCTGCTACTATGTGTGTGTTGTATGCACATCCATGTTCATGTGTGCATATGTATGTCAACATTTTAACATTAGGGTAAAAGTTTATAATGTGCCTTAAATTATAGTGGCTTTTTAGCCAGTAAATTATAGAGACAAAGTTTATTACAAAAAATAACTGTCAATGTAATTAGACATTTGAATAAAATGGATGGAAATCAACTCAGACCAGACTACAATTTTTCTTACTTTGTTTTTTGGTAAATAACAACACAATCTTCCCCTAGGCTAGAAAACTGAGGGAAAGGAGGAAAATACAGAAGCACAAAATACAGTTATTTATATTGCAGCGTAAAACAGCGCTGTGAAGTAAGAATATTTTGCATCAAACTTTTTTTCCATGAGATTTTATTACACCTTCCTTTTCTCAGGCTTTTTATAGCCTGGAGCTATTTTTCTTCATGGCATAACAGCACTATTTGTAGTTAGAGGTATAACCCATCCAGAGTGTTACTTTTCAGTGTGTGGCTCTCTTGATACTGATGCACAGGTAGTAACTTCTTTTAGCAGTGATGAAGCCACAGATATTCTCTGTGAGACAGAGCTGAAAATCATATTTCATAATCTTGTTTTGAACATCATTTTAATGTTTAATATGACCACGTGTGACTGTCCCACATGTAAACTGTGATACATGGGATTAATTTCAGGAGGCCAAATTCATGTCTCATCCTGTAACGGAAGTGGACAGGTAAAGTCAACATGACTGGGAAAGGCACCTGAGAAAATGAAACTCCACCATCTGTCTTTGCTTCAAGTTGTGAAATTGCTTTTAGAGGAATTCAAGAGCATCAGTATGAGACGGAGAATTTGGAAAGGAAAATGGGTCAAAAACGGTTGACAAGGCATTGTAATGTGGTATAATCCTTGTGGAAAACAGCAGTCTTCTGATACAAAGCAATGCAGAAGTTACTATTATTTTCAGCACAGATCTGTCCCATTTGAACTGAATATGAATATCATCATGCCACTTGTGACTTATTCTGTGCTTCAGCATTTTTTCATTTTATTCTGGCTTGCTTGTGCTATTTCTTTATACTTGCCATTATATATCTGTATTTTTTTCCATATCTTATGGTTTTCTTTTAGATTTTCAGATTGTTAAAGAATTCCTGATGCAATCATGTTAATTTTTGATGTACTTCTAATCTTTCCTCCATGTTAGGATAATTTGCTGTCCTGTCTTTATCTCTTACATTCCTTTTTTCCTTATCACTGCTAGATAGTTGCATTTCCCTGAGCTATTTGAAGCCCATTACCCTTATTTTGTTAGTTGCAATTTAAAGGAAGAACGGAAGACTTATCATTTTTATTATCTTTTTCTCTTGAATTAACTTCCACTTTAAGATTCTCAACCACTTCCTCCTAAAGAACTAGAATTAAATCTAAAATAGCTACTTTCTGTGTAATTTCCTCCACTTCATGAAATAAAAAAGCAGTCCCTAGCACATCTGAAGAATTGAATGGACAACTATGTCCTGCCTTAATGCTTTTTCAAAGAGAGCCTCAGATAGTTGTATTCTCACCCCACTGGGGAATGTATTCCCATTCCTTTTAGGTCTTTCCAGCTTCTGCCCCTTGGATACCTCCAGTAGCTGCTGTATTGAAAGAGCCTCCTGATCAGAAAAATCTTCGGTTTAAACCTGGCATTATGTGCACTTTGTCTCTCCCATTTTTCAGCTGGTGTTCAGCAAATATTTCTGTCAGGGTCTGGAGTGGATGTTCTTTGGAGACCAAAGGGAGGGAGCTGGGGCTGCTTAGCCTGGAGAAAAGGAGGCTCAGGGATGACCTTGTCACTCTCTACAACTCCCTGGCATGAGGATGTAGCCAGGTGGGAGCTCAGCCTCTCTCTCTGGCAATCAACAACAGGACAAGAGGACAAAGTGTTAAGCTGCACCAGGGAAGGTTTAGGTTGGACATCAGGAAGAATTTCTTTACATAAAAGGTGATTAGACATTGGAATGGGCTGGCCAGGGAGGTGGTGGAGTCACCATCCCTGGAGGTGTTTAAGGAAAGCCTGGACGTGGCCCTGCTCTGGTTGACATGGTGGTGTTGGGGCATAGGCTGGACTCGATGATCCCAGAGGTTTTTTCACCAGAATTGATTAGTGTTTCTGCTTGTGGGTCTGTACTGCAGGTGTTTGATGGCTCACTTCACATTCTCCCTCTTTTAGAACCTTTTCAATTCTCTCTTCTCTCTCCTGCACTCCTTGACTTTGACCATACAGATTCTAAATCTACAGCCTGAAAAGAGCAGGGAGAAAAGCCTGCAGACTTTTTTTCTCTGGCACCTTTAAAAACTGGTTCAAAGCCTTGCTCATGAGGAATGACTTGCCAGGCTGGCGAGAAGGTTTCCCTCAGCAGTTAGTCCCAGAGAGAACTATCCTGCATGCCCACCTGTGCAGCCAGACCTGCTCATGGCACATCCTGAGCCTTTATCCCTGACTGGATAAGGTCAGCATCTCAACTCACAGCTTCTTCAGCCTCCCCCTGAATAAAATTCAGCACCACCAATGCCCAGGTACACAAACAGGAGATGCCACACGCATTTTTTGCTCATCTGTGGCAATAAACCTTGTTACTTCAGGGAAATAATGTAATTCTTACTAATTATTATTTCCACCGTTATCTGGAGCTATGGAAATTATTGTCTTCATCCAATTAAATAACTGCTTGTGTGCTTGACAAAGTGTTATATTTATACAAGAGAGTTATTTCTTCAAATTACTGAAAATAGTTGCATTGAATGAATACAATATGCCAGTTAGATTCTTGGCATATAATGTCTGTTTCAACATTAATACTGAGGGAAAATTTAATCTACTCAATTCTTTTATGACATCTAGAAGACAAGACAGGGATCAATGCATGCGTAGCCTCTCATTTTTGCCAATTTTATGCAAATCGAATGGCAAAAAAGAGCATAATTTCATTCCATTATTCCATTATGCCTAGTGTAATTATTGTTTCACTATCCTTTTTGCAGGCTATTTGATGTACTTGTTTTTCCATTTTCTGCAAGTATCCCTTTCCAAAGTCTAATAGTACAACTACTCAAGTACTAACTGAAAAAAGAAAGAAGTAATTTAAAAAAAAAAAATACACAAAAGGATAAAACCAGGAAAATTAAGTAGGCTCCAAAAGTAGCAACTGGAAAGGAAAAGATAATTTTAGGAAAAGCAAATTATTTCATTGCAGTATTATAAACATATTGTAAAATTAAGTATTAAAGTATTAAGGAGGTTACCAGTGTAGCCATTATTAAGAGGTTGGGTTTTTTTTAAAGAAGAGAAAGAAATCTGCATTAAATTATTTTTAAGTAGAATCACTAAGAATAGGCAGTGTCACTCCAAAGGAGCTGAACTGTGATATTAACATGAAAATTGTATTAATCAAAATATTGATTCTACTGCTGATTTAACAGTTACCCAACATTTTACTTTTTGAGTTGTGGCTTTTTTTTTCAAAAGAGATGAAATTTGTCAGCCTGACAACATGGATGGAGAAGTCACGCTTAAATAATCTTGGAAGAAATTGGTGTAGGACTTACAAAGCTCCTGGGTAAAGTATAATGTGATGAGTAAGAACCAGTAAGCCACCAATAATAAATGCATTCTTCCTAAGCCTTGCAAAGAAAAACAGTGGATATTAAAAAATTGGAGCATCCAGTTTATTTTTATTTTCAAAATCTTTTAGTAAGGCTTTTATTTCTTAATATCATTCAGCAAAGTAGCCAGAAAAATGTGGAAACCTCTGCTAAATTCTGAAGGAAGGGTGTAAATCCCAGTAAGGTCAATGGAATTTCATTATCTTCTAATAGTTTTTTCAGTATTTTGTTGAAGCTGTGAATAAAAAGAACAAATACAGAAATAAAGGCAATGATGGTATGAATCCCAAAGATCATGTCCTAATTTAGAAAAGAATGAGAGAAAATAACTCAAAGTAAATGCTTTCTCAGCTAGAAAAAGTCTAATAGCGGTGTCCCTTTGGGATCATTAAAGGGTATTGGATAAATTCAGTACACCTACTAATGATGTGTAAGAAAGGTTGAATTGTGAGATGGAGCTTTGCTGACAAGGAAAAAATGCCCTAGCTTAGTCAAGATTAACCAAGATTGTGAAAAACTCCAGAAGGAATAGCAGGGAAAATGAAAGGCAGCAGAATGAATGCAGAAAAATGCTCAGCAGAAGCGACAATTGCAGTGGGAAATGTCAGTGCAGGACGCATCAAGGTTTAAGCACGGCATCCAATTACACTTCTATTCAGTAGGAAGACTTCTAAAAACTTTGTATTTTAAAAACTAAAAGGGTCATACTAAAAGTCAACATCAATGTTGGCAGCTTCATTTTCATAGATGGAAATGCTATCAGGTTGTCTATTTAATTTTTAGCTTGTGTACAGAAAGAATATAGAAAAATATAATGATTTTATTGCCTGGTCTGGTAGATTTTTATTTGAAAGCTGAGAGGTGTTTCAAATAGAAACGATGTCATTATGAGTGCTGATGGAACTTGGTATTGTCTGATGCCTGTTTTTCTGAAGCCTTTTTCACCTTTAAATGGAACTGAAGCCAACTTGTAATTTACCCCGTTATTATTCATCCACAGTCTACAATTTAAAAATAAGAGTGCAAAAATATCATTATTTTTTTCTTCATGAAAAAATTCTGCAAAGGAACAAACGTTCCAATAGAAGTCTGGCTCTTTCTTTGTAAGATATATTTTACACCTCAGCTCATGCATATGCATAAAAAATACAGAACTGAATCTAAAGATTTTTTCTCCAGATTAAAAATGGAAAAAATTGGAAAAAATAACATAAACATTAATTTCCTCCTATGTTGTTTTGTAGATGTTTCTGAGTTTGCTAAACTTCCTACAGCATTTAAAGTCTTTCATCATATAGCAGTTTACTTCTTGGAGATGATGGTAACAAATGCGACTACTGTAGCAAAACACACACAGGGTGATAAGAAAGGTAAGATTTTTCTATCAAGGTTTCACTTTAGAAGTGTGCCAGTGAATTTTCTGTGAACTTTATTTCTTTCTAAGTTTAGAAAAAATATGTAGGCAAGAGAAGGCTTATATTTCTTTCTAAATATTGAAAAAATGAGTAGGCAAGGGAAGGTTTATACTTTTAATCTTATAAAATTGATACCTCCCAAGAGTTGACTTACCAGATAAGAGAATATGAACAGCAAATTGTAACATGCATTATTCTGTTAGCACTAGAATCCGATAGGTAGGGACAAGTTTGTGTTACCTCAGGAAAGAGACCGATGGTTTCCATTATACCAGAAAATTTTTTTTTTGGAGTGGCTCAGGTGGCTCTCAATGAAAAATTAGCATGGGATTTATGAAAAAAAAGCCTTTTGCTGTCCTCCATACAAAGTGTTGGGTGCATACATGGAAAGCAGAGGGGAAGCCTTCGTTCAGGTTCCCCCAGCCAGGCTCAGCAGGAATCCTGTGCACTGCTCTGATGTGTTAAACTCGAGCAGCTCTTGAAGTGATGCAATCACTCTGCAGCCATTACCTCCTCTACAGCTGTCTACACACCCCCTCACCAATATGTCAGAAGGCCAAGGCAGATCTATATATCCCTGTCCAGGAGCTGTGCACAGCTTGGCCCCTTCTACTTAATGAGCCCAGTAATATCTGTCCCAAGGAGAAAGGAAAGGGCATAGGAAGCATTTGTTTCTCTTAATATCCTTGCAGAGAGGTCAAGCCCAATGGTATTTTTTTTTCTCCCTCTGCTCTCCAGCCACTTACACTGTTCTCAACACAACTGCAAAAGCACTGCACTGGGTACTGTAAATAGAACTGAGCATCCTTAAGTAAGGAGGATGTCTGCAGCAAGGCTTCATTGATCTCAGGGAGGAGAGGGCCAGCAGAGCAGGGAGGGGTGCCTCTGTGTGTGCACAGGGGGGAGGGAGGAGGGGATGGTCTCTGCTTTATTCTTGTCTTCAGAGTTTTGCAGAGATCCTGAGCAGCTGGAGAAGCCTGTGTTTGGGGGCTGTTTTGCTTTATCTATTCCACTCTCTCACAACAGCAACCACAGAGAACTTTAAATATACTGTTTTACTGAATGAATGTAAATGTATCAGCATTTTTCTCCTTGTACAAAGGGGCTTAAGTTTTGGTAGTAATAACCTTGAAGCATTTCTACTTCATATTTATTCTATTTATTTTGCTTTCCTACTAGAATGGAGATATTCTTGGAAAGCTTTGTTCACATAACCTACATTACTACTCTAGTTTGTAATCTCATTATCTGTTTTTATTCAGTAACTTAAAACTTTCGATAAGTTATTCAAATACTTTTAAGTTTTAAATCTACCCAAGATGGTTCAGTACATTAGTTCTTTAAAAGTGTAAATGATTTCTGTGTCAAGAACTGAAAGGATGAAAGGTGTAAAATGTTACACTTGCAAGAAAAGTGGAACTTAGAGATATGCATGTAAAGATGAAAGGATTGACAGATCTGACTTCTCTCAGCCAGATTTGTTAACTTCATCTGACACCAAAAAAATCCCATCAAATCAGCACAGAAGAGAACCAATATTGGCATTTGTACATAATTCCTTTCCTAGAGTTATGAAAATTCTACCGCATTGCTGTGGCATACGGCAGCCAAAAGGTTTGCTTTCCTTCATTTCCATAGTGTGTTAGTTCTCAGCCAGGACTCAGTGGTTCAATGTTTCTTCCTTGATGTTCTAAATGTAGAAACCATTCTAGTTGTGTTTAGATTTTTATTTATGATTGTTTATGCAGTAAAAGCACTATCATGCTATTCTCTGCACCTCTTGCAACCACCCTAGTCTTTTTCTGTTGGCCTATTTGGGTTGTTTTGGTTCGGTTTGCTTCTGGTTTCGTGCTTTTGAATAGATCTCTTGCCTGGTACAAGATTGTTGAGATCTTAGGTTTGCTGTGATTGGTAATTTCAAAAGTTTTGAATGTTAATTTCAAACATTTTCAAAAACTTGTCTGACTTCTGTAGATCTGAAACAAAAGAATTTTTTTTCTTCAGTCTGAGAAAAAGATGGTTCAGATGGCTTTAGAACTTTTTTGGTTGGTTTAAAGGCATTGAGGAAGTGGAGAAGGAATGTATCTCCCTGTCATGGTAAGCAAAACTATTTCTTAAAGTGTTTCTACATAAGAGTATTCTTGAACTGACTTTGTGTCTTGGACTGTGATCTCCTTTTAACTGCATTTCTAGTCCCATAATAGTATTTAACAGAGGACAGTTGTTCAGCAGCCTTAATCACATGTGATATTGTACAATTAGCAGACTGTTCGACAAAGGCTGCAGCCTTGGCTTTTTATCATAAAATATAAAGCAGTAACACAATTTTCCTTTCCTCTCCTTGCACCAATTCATTACCAAACACATACAAAGAGATGTTTAATAGCTAAGAAACGTGCCTGGACACCAAAATGGACAGGACAATGAAATGATCTGTCTCAGCTCTGGTAGGAAGACAATGTTCAATGTACTCCTGGACTGAGAGCGACTTGTGGACCTCCTTGAACCCTCTGGAATTAAACTGGGAAAATCACTTTTCACCTCTGTTTCCCCCACATACTTACAGGTGTTATCTGCATCAAGACTGTTAGCTCCTTAAGGCACAGACTCTTTCTCGGTGATGTTTGTAGTTTGTGTTTGACTTTGGCATCCTGATCTTGGTTTGACTCTTTTTTTGACACAAAGCACAAATGGATGCTGCTGGATTTTAATGTGTCCTTTACAGAAGCACTGATGAATTTTAGGTGAAGGTTTAATGGCGTGCCTGGGAAAACAGGTTAAACCAAAACCAAAACAAATTCGTACGTGCTTCAAGGGTAAAAAGAATCTGGGATGGAGTCAATTTGGAACTGATTCTGGACTAATGGAGTCACTTTGGACCTCTCTATTTAGAGAGGATACCAGGAGATGAAATTAAATACCCTTTCTTCATCTCCTTGGGACAGAGACATCATGTCATAAATTCCTAATTTCAGTGTCAGGAAAAAGTTTCTGGGGGGTTGACTGATTGTAAAATGAAAGCAGGTTACGGTAGAGTTGAAAAAGGCTGTAGAAGGAACACTTTAAAAAAAAAAAGACATTCTAGGCAACTTTAATACAAGGATTACTTTTGTACTGCTCCATTTACAAAGGCAGCACCTTTGTGATTGCTCATCACGCTGTAAGCAGGAGGCAACGTCTTCATTTGAACCTTAAATTTAGAGGATGGAGTTGAGAGGGAAGAAGTATGCTAATGTCTTTACAAACAATTCGATGGGTGAAGGTATGAGTGTTACCATCTTCGAAATGGATCTTAACGTCTCTGCTAACTTTGGGCAGCATGTTTGTTGCAGAGCCCAGACAGCTTGGCTCCCGAAACAGACAAGTGAGTGTGCCCAAGCCTGAGTTTCCGAACTTTGGGGTAAAATAACAGGTTCAAGAGGGGATACGTAGTAGGCGGTTCGGGCAGGCTGTACCTTCCCTGTACCTCAGCCAATGGGGGAAGGAAAAGGGCAACATGCGGCCGAGAGTTCAGGATAAAAGGAGGCTGCGCCCTCCGAAACCTCGAGAGAGAAAACTCAGTGGGCGTGTACCCCAGTGGCCTCTCTTCCTTCATTCGAATAAAGTTGCAGGACTCCTCTGTCGCCTTTATGGACACTGGCTTTTCATAGCGCGATTTGCCGCACAGAGTAAACCTTAGGAAGGTGAGGTTCCCAAAACAAGCTGTAACATCTCTTCTGCTACCAGCCGGGAGGAGTTCAAGGCAAACCGCCTCGGAACTTTGCAGGACCTGAGGCAAAGAGAGGAAGCAAGGCAGCAGAGCGGGGGACACCCGAGCCTTGGGCCGCTCTGCCGGGGGGTGCGGGGCCGCTCCCCGCCCAGGAGCGCGGGACGGGGTCGGTTCGCCTCGGGGGTCCGGGCGGCGGGGGCCGCATTCCGGGTGCCGCTCCGCTCCCGGTGCCTCTCCAGCTCCCCCCGACTCCTGTTCTGGAAGCGTGGGCGGGAGAGGCGCCCGCGGGAGCCTCGGTGGGGGCGGTCACCCCGCCGGACCCCCCTCCCTGCGAGGGACGGATCCACGCGGGCCGAGGGGCGGGAGGCGGCTCCGAGCGGCGGTGACAATTAGCCTTTAAAAATGGCTGCTTGGAAGCTGTCAGCTGGGACGCGGAGGGGCTGCTAACCCTCCTCGCGCTGCCTCCCGCCTCCCTTCCCCGCAGGGCTAATAACGGAGCGGGGATAAGAGCTCTCCAGCCCTTTCCCCGCCCCGCCGAAGCGCGGTGCCGTAGCGGCTCCGGGGCCCGGCCGCCCTCACTTCCCAGCGGGCTGCCTGGTGAGAGGACGGCGGCCCCCGCCTCCCGCGCTCCTACTCGCCGCCGCTGCGTGTGTGTGCCGCGGGCACCGGGATACAAAGGAGAAGGGGGAGCCGCGGGATACATGGTCCAGGGCGGCGTGTGCGCGGCCGTGGGGGCATATCTGGCGAGGAGAAAACACAAGGTCAAGCGGCAGCTCTCCTCCTCCATGGAAGAAGACGGGAGCGATGAGCCCTGAGGAGGACGACGAGGAGAAGGGGCGGATGGCTGAGGGCTGCCGCTGCCGGGCTTCCCTTCGGGAGTGACGGGGCGCGGAGGGCTGAAGGGGCCGGAGGAGGCAGCGCTGGGGTCGGGAGGGAGGAGAGGAAGGCGAGGAGGAAGCGGGGGGTTTGAATCTCCCTGGCTGGATTATCTCCCCTCAGGGGAAGCTGCCATCGCCGCCCGGCGCCGGCCGCGCCTCGGCCCGCGGCCCCCGCGGCCAAGATGGACCTGAGCAGCGCCGGCCGGAGAGCGGGAGCTGCCCCCGCGGCCCCGGGCGCTTGGAGACCTTTCCCCTCCGCCTGCTGCTGCTGCTTCGCCTCGCTCCTGGATGTGAACAGCTGGCTGCTCTTCTACGGCTTCCTCTACCTGGCCCTCTATGCCCAGGTGTCCCAGTCCAAGTCCTGCGACAAAATCTCCTGCTTCTCGGGTCATTGTGTCAACTCCACCTGTGTCTGCGACCAGGGCTGGGTGGGAGACCAGTGCCAACACTGCCAGGGCAGGTTCAAGTAAGTCTCTGTTTATTGCCCATTTCTACTTCTCATACCTACATCCTTTTCCTGTCACTTTCACTTGCCTTTTTTGTTTGTTTGGGGTTTTTTTGTTTGGTTTGTTTTGCTTTGCTTGTGTCTGCTATGATTTTGTTCATGTATGGTGGAACTGTGTGGCAGAAGTTAAGGATGAAATAGGCTCCTCCAGCTCTTTAAGAGCACAGGACACAGCTCCGGCTGATTTACCGCTGAAAATAGGCTGCTCCACTTCATGGGAACTGAGAGACGGGGAGAAATCGGCCTAAAGCTGTGTCTCTGCTGTCCCTTCTGGAAGTGTCATGGAAATGACATGTGCACTTCATGGGGCTGCCCAGGGAGCAGAAATTAATAGTGGATTTTAATGACTTTTTCCTTCTGAAGAGTGAAAGGTTTAGCTCCTTCCAGTCTTCCTTTCTTTCAGTTGTTAGAGCTGAGTGGGCATTAGTCAGTTACATTCAGGACAACACAAGTGCAACTGAGTGAAATGTACATTCCTAGTGACAAGATTTGCCGGAGAGTGGGAAATGTAAATAAATAACATATTTTTGCAAAGGAACGAGTACTCAGTCAAGCTCTAACTGCCTTCTCATTCTTAAAAGTCGGTGTGATACCGAGTCATTGATCAGTGAGAAGGAAGCATACCCTGACACTTGCTTTTCTATATGGAGTGGGAAAGAAGACTTAATTTATAGGGCTGTCACTTTCCTCCCACCCCCTTTGCTATCAGTGTAAAGGCTGGCTGTGAAGAATACTGTTTGCTGTTATTTCGCTATATAATCTTGGACAGGACATCTCATTTCATTCCCTGTAAAACACCCCCTATAAACAGGCACTCCATTTATTAAGTATGTTGACATACATAGCTGGAAAGTGTCCTAATATGTGGGTAATAATAATAGCAATATATTGGTGAGGCTGTGTCTTAGAGCAGTCATTCTATCTTTGGAAAACTACTTTTTAGAGGTTCAGTATCAATAACTGTTTATTTTAAAATTGTGTTTATGTTCACTTTTTCTCTCTGGAGTACTGAAATTAAGCTGTGTAATTTACATATCTTTTAAACGTTTGATCCTAGGTCACTCATTCCTAAATAAACAAAAAGCAAATCCAGTGACTTGTTAGCCTGGGAAGTTAAGGAGTAGCTGAAGTCAGACATGTTGGTTGAAGTGATGTACAAAGTGCAGAGAAAGAACCAATTCACTTATGTTTGGTGGATACTGCAGCAGTAAGATTACAACCCAACTATAAAGCTAATACAAGGCGAATATAATACATCTTTTCTACTTACAAACTTGATAATAAGGTTTTAAAGTTGCCCGTTTGTTGCCTGTGTGTGTTGAATGTTTGGGGTTTGTCCTGCTCTGGAACAATGGGCTAATTTCGGAGGAATTGAGAGTGATGAGAGGAAGCCCAGGTGAATCTTCTTTGTGTATGTGGATCTGCAGAGCTATTATTTCCTGGCTATAAAGAGATTACTTATATCCTTTGTCTTGGTGCCACTCGTGACAGACCCTAATAGTGCCAGGACCAAAGCAAATTTTGGTTTCTTCAATTCCAAAGCTTGTTATGAATGAGTATATTCTCTGAATTGTTGCTGGTGCCGTTATCCCGTCCTTACAGGCATTATCTTGCTTATCTGTTAAAACACCTAAATTTCTTACTTTGGTTTGTCAAGTGAGGAAGCACAGTGGTTACATTTTCCCTTCTGGCAGAAAGTTAATAATCCATCCCCACCTAGAGGAAGTTCTGTCTGAGTGTTGGAAGGGCACCTCTTCTGAGCTGAGCTAACACAGTGTTTAATTGAAGTGCTGTTAGGGGTTTTGGTAAAATCGGAATAGATTTCTCATTAACTACTCTATGTTTTTTCGTGCTTAGCTTTAGAAATGACAGTGGCACTTGGATTATTTTTCTCACGGGAGTAAGCTGTCGGAGACCAATTTTTTACTGAGAACACTTTCATAGCAGTATCTTTGACAGCTCATCTTTAATCTTTATTCTTGGAAGCAAAGTATACTCTGCACTGAAAATAAGCATTCTGAGATTTAAAGCTTTTCAAGCCCTGTGAGTTGGGGATGGAGTGAAATATGTAAAACGTGTCTTACACTGCTGCAAGCAGCAGCTCGGAGCGGTTGTATTTTGAATCCTGAAAATTCATATGGGTGTGGAATAGGTGAATGAGTCAAGCTCCTTATATTTCCACCTGAAGAGTTGGAAAAAGGAATGTTGGTCTGCCTTATGGCTGGGTGACTGAAGACCTTCCCGGTCTCTGTGGCAACTGATGGTTTGCCTTATTGTCACAGAGCATTTTGCTTCCATTTGACTGCAAAGTGCATCTGCTTTACCCTTAAGTAGCCACGACTGGACTTCAGCAGCCGTGGTTTGACAAGTTCTGTCGGGTGTCCATCCCTTCTGCAGCAGGTGCTTCTGTCGTTAAGGATTATCCTGAAGATCGCTTCAGAACGGCAAAGATTGAAAAACGTGTTTGGCTATTAGAGCTGCATTAGCAGCCAGTTCGCGGGTTTTAGATACGATCTGTAGAAATGTTAATAGAACCTCGCGTATTACTCTAAACATTTACAGTGTTTCCAGGTCGCAGCTGTTTGAAGTGCCTGCGCGTGTCCCTGTTACCCAAGGTTTAAATGGAACTTTTAAAGACCTAAATTGGACATGTGTAAAACCTGTCATTACAGTATTTGAAAAAATAGATTTTCAAGGATAGGCTTAAAACACTTGAAAAGAAAAGGTTCTTTCTTTTTATTCGTGTAAGTGAGGAATGGTTATTTTTGCTCTCTGGGAATGGGTGACTTGCATTAGCAAGTACCAGGAACATTATGGTAAGAGGAGAAATATTCTGCCTGAGGGTGTCTTGGGACCATTAATTCTTTGGTGAGAGATGTGTAGTATTTTTGGCTTTGTTTTATTTCTCTTCTAAACTGAGAAAGAGTAACATAGCAGAGAGACATCAAAAATAATTGATCAATCTTCGTAAGCAGGTGTCAAAATTAATTGACAATACTATGGTAACCTTGCCTTTCCCTGTAGGAGAGCTACCGAGTAAGTAAACTGCTTTGCAAATGTTGCTCTGGACTGGATGAAAGAATTGTGGATGGGGGGAAAATAGGCAAAGAGTCTGTCTAGCACCATTTTATCATTTTGTTTCTCTTATTTACCAATTTTGAATTTACTCTTGTTATTGTAGAGCCCGTGGTAAATCATATAGAAATGCAGACGTTGCTGTTCTTACTGCAGTGCATTCACATCCATGTCAGCCACTTCTCAGAAAGATAAAGGCCTCGTGTCTGCCTGGTGGTAAATTGTTTTACTCTGTCCAGATAGGATATTTGAATGGAACTCTGACTTTTTGACTTACCTTCATCTTTCTTAAAACCTTTATTTTCCCCCTTCCATCCCTTCACCTCTACTCTGAAATAATGCAAAACCTTTCTATAATCAAAATAAAAAAGGGGAATTTAGCTATAAAAAGAGAGGGGAAAGGAATTTTGGGAGGTGAAAGATAGGAAAGCCAATGGGTGAGCAGGTTCTCTTTTTATAGCAGGGAGCTTCAAGTAGCACAGTTCCCAAGATATAGACTAAACCACAAACATAAATGGACAGTGCACAGTTTTGGTTTTGTTTTGCTAGGCTGATTTATTAAAGAAGTGGAGCTTTTAATGCTACATCTGCCATTCTTTCTTCCCCTATTCTCTGCCTTTGAATTTGTTGATCAGTTGCACTTTTCATGATGAGTTTGGGTAGAAGGGAGAGGGAAGGGCTGCCTCAATCAGTTCTGTGATGAGACTCCAGGGAGTTCAGGGACACAAACATTATGAATGGCCTAACTGTGGTAAAACTGCTGTCACAGCTTCCATATATTTAGATGTCAAAGTCAATAGTCTTGAGATGTAGCAGTGCAGGAAAACAGGTTTCATTAGTTTTGCTACTCACAGAATGATTTCTTAGAAGAAAAAAAATTTCCTTCAGGTTGGAGCAAAAAGTTTCCCTTTCTCTAGCTCTGCTTTGCACTGGCTTGTGGAACAGCATTTGAGAAAGCTTTGTGCATAGAATTTATCTTCCTTTAAAGTTTTTGAGTACCTGAATGGCTGGAAATACCCACTGTAATATGCTGCCTTTGGAAAATGAGGTTGTGTCTTGGGATGTTTATGGTTATTTATTTGATAGCTATGAGTGTGATGTGTAATGAAGCAGAACAGGACAGGTGAGCACCTTTGAGGACCTATCTTCAGTTAATCTGCTTTACCTAGTCCTAGATATGCAGTTATTATGAAGTGAGTAAGAGCAAATGGATCTGTTTGATTATTAAGCCTTGCCTCCAGATGTTCTTATTGTACTTCTAAATTACCTCCTGCATGCTCTCCTTAATTTCTAGAGCTCCTGTTAAAGATTCTGCATTCTTCAAGGACAAAACAATTTCCAAGTACAAGTACATTCACAACTGAAATGTTTGAGGGTATCAAATTTTGTTATTTCAGGCAAAATCCTTATTTCTGTCTAAAACTCAGAATTCTGCTGTCTGCAGAATGACTCATGCAAGGAAAGTGTCCTTAAATTGCAGATTGCAAATTAATGATAACGTTGTGTAAGAAAAGATAGTAAGAAAAGAAGTTAGCTTTAGCTGCAGCCAGTTGAAGTTCAGAGTGCTGTGAAAGGGGATGACTTTATCCTTCACACATCTCTTTGATTGCATCTTGCTGGTTCTTATGTAAGCATTAATATTCCTGCTGAGAGTTGAAAAGTATCAACAGGAACAGATCTCCCCACCTCCCAGCCAATTTTTTTTAAGCTAGCTCAGTTTCCTCAAGTTACTTTGCTTGCATAAGGCTCCTGCTGATCCAAAGGAGTTGGAAGCATCAGCAGGTGTAGATAGGAAAAAAAATTGTTACTTTTGGAATTGGTCCAGACTTAGTTTTCCAGAACTTTAAAGTAAAACAACACAATTAAAGTGCGACTTCTGTTTCACAGGGTGAAATCCCTGAGTCATGCTATAAGTTGCAAAACTGTCTTTGTCATTGATGTGGCCTGTATCTGATCCAAGAAATATTTATTCTTATTGACATCAATAGGAGCAATTGAGTGTGAGATTTTTCATCTGCAAATTGTCTTTTTACAACTCAACCCATGGATGTTAATAAAATTAAACTTTTGGAAAAACATCAATGATTATGATTTTAATCTTACAAAATGTGGTCTTTATTTATGTATGGTGCTCTGAAAAACAATTTTAATGTAATTTATTCTCTCTGTCTGTATTAAAATTTTAAAATGCCATTACAGCTTATATTATAAAGATATTTTGAATTTCTAAGGAATAAATTTTTTGGTAAATCTTCTTTTGAATGTAGAAATGCCTCCTAAGTGAAGCAATGTGCACTGAAAAGCATTTTTCAAAAGGAAAGCAGTATTTTGCAAACTTAAAAAATTAATTTTATTGTATTGTGGGTTTTTTGCCTGTTTAATACTTGCTACGTGAGTGAAATCGTTTAGGTTGGAAAAGACCCTTAAAATCACAGAGTCCAACTACTGACCTAACACCAATTTCACCAGTAACAATTTCAGTGTTTTATAAGGGTTTTTATAGAGAAGACCAGAAACAAACTCTGATTTGTTGTTACCTCTTGCCTTATACAGGCCGTAGGGTAACTGAATTAATTCCTGTGTGAGTTAAACACATGCTTTAGAAAGCATCTGTCCATGTCTGAAAACACCTGCACAGACTCAAAGCCCACTCTAGACTTTCCAAATTCTTCCTTTGGTTAGTTATCCTCACTGTTTCCTATAACCGGAAAAACAAATGCAGAAACTGCTGGTACACAGATCTAATCTATCTTATTTTTTGTCTCTTTTAGTTACTCTGTCTTCTCATGTTTTGAGTCAGGCCTTCATTGTAGAACCTTTAGTAGGTGAGGTCTCTGTTCCCTGTGAAGGTGGAGATGTGGTCACCTCAGTGAGAATGGAAATTTCCTGGAGCCCTGCTTCATTGCTCTCTTGGTTTACAATCTCCCCTGTTTTATCAGTGTGCTTGTGCTCTGAGTGCCAGAACGAAATGCTTTTGGTAATGGTTGTGCTGGTGAAGTGTAGATGGCAGAGTAGCTTCTCCCCTGCTGCCTGGGGTCCTGCTGTGCAGCTGCAGCTGGTGCTTCTCAGCTTAGTGCTGTGCTGGCAGCTCAGACCATGATTTTCTACCTCCAAATCCTCTTGGAGTTGCTGCATCCTCAGTACTCAGGCCCTGCTTTTCTCAAACCAGTCTGAACTGAACACATCCTCCCCTGTTTGGAGTGGTGTGTAACTGTGGGACTACAAACATGTATGGGTTTGGGATGGAGCTGTGCCCTTTTAAAAACACTCCTCTTTCCCCCCAAGCAGTGGATAATTAACAATGTACAGTGTCCCTTCCTCTGTGTAAACCTGAGATCATCCATAGGAGTGAAACCAAATGCAAGTTAGGCAAGGGTTTCATGGATTGTGAGTCTGGTTTGTTTTCAGGCTAAGCAGTTTGCTACTTAGCCTAAGAAGTGTGGGAACAGATGGTTGATGACCCTGCCAGCCCTTCAGACAGCATGAAAGGCTGGTTGCCATTGCTGTGGGTGTGTAAAAAGCTCACTTATATCAATGCGTGCTTAAGTCGCTCAATAAACAATGCATAAATAGGTTTACAGGTTATAACATTTAATATTCATTATATTTTAAATTCAATTTGGCAAATAAATAATAAACTTGCACTTAGTTCCTTTAATGAGAGGGAAGGTATGATGATCATATTTTGGAAGGCATTACTACCATAGTTCATGTCATCTTTTTAAAATGAGTATGAGTAGTTTTTGAGAGCTCAGTCTATCACACTGCACTAGAAATTGATTTAATTGTATCAAAATGTAGGCAGAAGAGGTAGGAGGTAATATGAGATATTACAGGAATACCCCTGGGATATTCTTACACATCCTAACAAATGCTGGTGAAAAAAGACCTTATTTTGAAACATTACTACATAGACAACAAAAATGCATTGGAAAACTCTTGCAGTGCTGAAGAATAATTATCTGTCAGTGCCTATGAAATTTATTACTAGCTGTATAGTCTAGGCTTGGAAAACATGCTACAAAGTTCATGTAAGGAGAAATAAATGATGATGATGATACCTGAAAACATGAACACTCCAGTGAATTGCAGCTGCTAACAGGAAACTGTAAGCAAAGTAGGTATTTTCATATGAGGTGGGTGAGCAATGGGAATTTTCAAACCAGTTTTAAAGGTTGTTCTTTAAAATCTTAAAAACCTAATGAGTGGACAAAGCATTGTATTGATTTCCTTCATGAGGGCCAAGACTACTGAGAAATGATGGAACGAAGCTCAACACAGTTTGTTACTTAGTTAGTGTTCATTCCCCAGGTACAAGAACTGCATTTGGCTTTGAAGTTTACTCCAGAGAGAAAAACCTCAAGTTTTTAGACCTCTAAAAAATAACTTAGCCACCAGCTATGGAATATTCTAGGGTAAACATCTTAAACTCTCTGTTAATGCAACAGCATTTAAAAAATAATGAATTCCACTACACAATCTCTTCCAAAATTTAAGGCTTATGGTACTCATCTGTAAGAAAAGGATTGTAGGATCTGTTTGAATCAGTATTTTTATATTTCTTAGCTAAGGATGAAAATGGGCTGCTACCATCTCTGATGGCAAAATACCTACTTTGTTCATGCTGATGATGTTTAAAAACAAGCAGGCTGTAGAATATTTCCGGGTTTTAAGCAGCATATATCTGATAACCTTGAACTGGGCAGGGAGTTTTGAATCCAGGGTATTCTAGGATTACCTGGCAAAAGAACAAGTACTGAATTACTTAAAGATTGGATGCAGACACATGAAATGATCACGTTCAATGTCTACATTTTCTTATGGATTTCTTCCATAATTTATGTGCTTCAGTGTTTCATCTGTGAAAAGGAAATAACACTTCCTGTAAGTTTAAAGACTTGAGATGACCCATGAGGCACAGCTAATAAGGTAGATAAAATTTTAGAGATTGCATTTCTTCCTAGAATGTAATAAATATTTAGGGCATGAAGTACTGTTGTCCAAGCTATGCTGTATATCTCAGATGAGTAAAAGCACTTCATTAGGTCAGATAAAGCAAAACCTTGCAGTCTGTGTTATTGCAGAATAATATTCTCTGATTGTAGACTCATTGAAAACAATTGTGCATTGGCTGTCACTGATAAGATTTGGTTTTGGAAGTAAGACTCCCAAAGACCTAACCCCTAACCTTGGATTAAATATTATAAACAAAAATGCTGCAATGCTTAATGGGTATTATGCATAGGTTTATGTTTGTTCCCATGTGTTTGAGTTTTCAGCCACTTCTCTGTTATCTTGAAGGCTGATAACTTGCCTTCTATGAAAAAATGGTTCATGTTGGGTGTGTCATGTCATTGCTGGGATGCAGGAGCTGGGACTGTAGAACAAACAGCAGTGTCACAAAAGGACCAGATTTCAGCTGTGTTTGTTACCAGTTGTGGCAGTATAATATGAGCAACAGTGATTTTGGTCAAAAGCCTGGGAGGAGAGGTTAGTAATGTCTTTAGATATCCTGGTGAGCTTTGCAGAAACTTTTTCAAGGTGGAAGTAAACCTCGAGGCACTGTGGAACAAAAAGATAAATGGGCTTCACTGATTGCCACCCACAATCCTAGAACAAAGATAAATTAGAAAAATATCTTTCAAGTCATACTGCAGTTTAAAATACTTTCCTTCTTGTAAGGGATGGAAGTGACTAAAATATGGTGAACTTGATTTTCTTGTTAATTAATCTTAGCTTTCAAAACTCAAAGAAACTTGGATACATTCTGACTTCTGTAAAGGAATACTTCGATAATTTCAGCTTTATTACTAAAACCGAAATGCTGATCAATCCACCTATAGGATAATTTGCATCCTTTTTTTTTTTTTTTTAATCTTTAGAGTAAGAGTGTGTGTATGTAAAAGTATGTATTTCTCACAAGGAAATTCCAAACACAGAACAGCTCACAGTCGTGCTTGTGTGTGCAAGCCCAGTTGATGAAGACACTTTGGAGGACTCTTGCTGATCAAATGTGTATGTGGTGCATTCAGGGTGTCCCGAAGCAGGAGTGGGGAGAGGGGAATGAACTGTGAGCGTTTCATGGAAGTGTCACAGAGCCTCTGTAATGAAGCTGGATGCTTCTCTCATTATCAGCAGATCTGTTTTGTTTGTGTCCTGAGCCTTCTCCAATAGGTAACTGAAACCAAAACGTTGGACAGGAGCTGGAAGGTAGTCCTGAAAAATAAAAAATACTGAGCAAACAAATGGCTGCTTTTGAAAACATGTGGATTTGCACTCATGTGCACAGCTGTAATATCATATTAAGACAATTTTGTTAGAAAATATTTTTGCAGATGTTTTCTAAAACCTAATGCTGATAAAATTATTAAAATAAAAATTTGTGTATTTAAAATCCACACCTGATGGATTCCCTCTCACCACCCTGATGGTTTTAGAACTATAGCACTTTGTAGGAGCAAGCATCTATTTTAAACTAAAAATGGCACCATTTTTCTGGAGTTTTTAATTTCTAGTCTGCTTCTACTATTTTCACTTTCACAAGGCTGAAAACCCCATTCTGTATTCAAGAAAGGACTTAACCACCACACATCTGTATCATACTCTGTCTGGATATCTTATTTAAGCACTGGGTAGCTGCTTGTCACAATGGCCTTGGGAAACAGACACTTATTTTTTAAGCTGTTTTACATGTCGGAAACCTGAAGTTGTGTGATTGTCTAAGGTAACATAACAAATAAGTGAATTGAAATGGAAGGTTGGGAGTAAATAAAATTTTCGCTAAGTTTGTATCCATCCTCATTTTGGGAAGACTGAATTGTCTTCAATTCATATGGGTTTTTTTCTGCAAATATACAATATATTTTTGAAGTCCTGTGTTTTCTCAGAAGCTTCTATTGTGTAACGTAATTGGAAGCAAGAGAGAATATGAAGTTTATATATATTATTAGTTTTGTGATGGTATTTTACACTGACTGTTCCAAACACATACTGTGTGTCATTCAGTAATTATATAGGGGAGGCCTCTGTTAATGCAGGTATAAATGCCGATATAGGTTAGAGGTTGATGGATACTTAGAGAATTGATCTTGAAAGGTGGATCCAGGACATGAAAATGGACTAAGTTTGTAGCTGATCTATGGTTTGGTTTTTTTTTAAAGAGGGTGGAGACAGGGAACAAGCAAACCACAGCTTAATATATTAACTTCACCAAAGGTGTTCATAAACAGGAGTATTGCTGGATTATTTTATTTTCAATTTTATATACATCCTTGAAGGGTACTTACTGCATTTGGGCTTTGTATGCATTCAGAAATCTGTTCTCTACCATAAAACTCTGAAGTGACAGACAGCTGAACGTATGCAGAATATTGCTTTAAAGTTAGATTTGGGCTTTCCAGTTTAGGTTGGCTGCATTTCTAAGTAGCAGTTGGACTGAAAAGCAGAGCCAGTGCATGTTAGTTTCTCTTAGAATGATGAAATCTTGCAATGTTACACTGAAATGGAATATGAGAACATCTTCCTCTGAATTTTTCCTTTGAATTGTCTTGATAATTTTCAGGTCATGCTCAATAAAGATCTTAAAAATCCCTGCCTGTTATTAATAAAAACCCTGTGGTTGATCACTTCTTTTTGACACATCACCTGTAGCTCTTCAGTCACTATTTTTTAATCATCCTGATAAATGTGTCTTTTTATTTCCATCTGCTAATGAAAACCAAAGCAGATGAAGAACATACTTAATCTTAGTCCTCTCTTTTAAGTACAGCAATTGAGCTTTAGTCTGGTTGTCTGTGATGATCCAGGAGAGCACTGTGCAATGTGTGATACTCTATTTTATGTTGGAACTTTGTAATCTACAACTTTTCTCATTGTCTTTATGTAATTCACTGGGTATGGATATAAATTATTGTGCCTCAAGGCTTGGAGAATAACAAAAACAAATATGCTAATTTTGGTGACTATGGGTCTAGTCACACATGATCTTTAGTGGAACAAATATTCTTTCTTATTCTCATAATTATGCCATTGCAGGCCTGGAGTTCAGTGTATCATCCCTCTTATTCTGGGGCTACTTGAAGGCATGCTTTTTAAAATAAAACTACATTATTTGATGAAGGAAATTCTCAGGCATCCCATGTTTAGAAATCTGCAGCAGCAACTTTGGGGGTTTTCATCTCTATTAAGACCTTCTTCCCTTTTTTTTTTTGTTTTTTTTTTTTTGTTTTGAGTAGTCTAGAAGTATTGAGGAGGCCAGCTGAGTTGATGTGAAACTGTAAAATAGGATATTAAGCAAACTCAGGAAGTATATGTATTCTGGTCATGTAGTTTAAATGATAAGGTGCCTTTATTCTGTGTGTGTTTCTCCTTTTAAGAATTACTTTGATCACTCTTGTTGAATTCTCTGTTCTTTTCACATTACATTCTCCTTGGTAGGATGTACTTGCCTGATAGTTAAGGTTATTCTACTCTAAAAGGTCTTGTCATTGCTTCCACTGTAAAGTGGAAAGTGCTGTGAAAAAGCTGTATGGAAATGCCTGGGAGCCTGCAGAGCATGGCTCTGAAGGAATTATGACCTGAGGTTAGCAGGTTTGTGTGTGGGGCTGCTGCAGTGCACGAAGAGCTGCAGATTCTGGTCAATACACACTGGTGTGATGTGGTTCTTTCTGTGCACGTGCTCAAGAGCATCAGATGGTGATATTGTTCAAGGCATCTCTGCACTTGGTTTCAGTGGTAACTTGGGTTATAGGCTGCGTAAATCTGACCTGCTTCTTGCTATGGACCTTAAAGATCATCTCCTTCCAACCCACCTGCCATGGGCAGAGGCACCTTCCACTAGACTGGATTACTCAAAGCTCCATCCAGCCTGGTCTTTAACACAGGGATGGGGATTGATCCACAATTGCTCTTGGCAACAATAGTCTGGGCTTAAGACTGTCAGAAGGATTTTTGTTTCCCCTAATGTTAAATTTTACTTAGTCTCAATTTGCTTGTGTATTTCTATAGGGTTTTGTGCTCATGTGTGATTTTTGACTCTTAAATTATTCATTTGAGCAGCAAAGAGAAAATGAGCTGTGTGTACGTGCATGATGTCTGCAGATCAGAAATACTGTATATTTGCTCAGCTAATTAATCATGTTGAGGTTTTGGGAGGGTGAAATAAGACTTTTTCAGGAAGTAATTTTCAGGAGCCGTGTGGATAATGAGCTCAGTTCAGAGGTTCCACATACTTGCTGCACTATTTGCTTGAGGCAGAATTTGAAAGAAATGCTCTCTAAGGAGGTCACTCTGTGCAAAGTGAGGAGTGTTGTAGAAACAGGTGAAATTTGAGGATGTCCACGAAATAAGATTTGGGGCTTGTAAATGATTCAGGATGGTTTTGTAGGGAGGATAACTTTTATGAAGGCATACACCAACATGGACTTAGCAGTAGTTGTAGGATAAAAAATTAATATAAATATTTTATTAGTTACTTAATTATTTATAGGATTCTTAATAATAATCTGTAAAAAAATAAAATGACATTAAATTTATATATTCTCTATTAAATTAATATTTATGGTATAAGAAGGAATAATGAGGCTGTTCATAATTTTGCACTTGAAAGTAGACTGCAGGCCTGACTTTCAATTGCTATGGTCTTAAGTCGTATTTAATCTGTTCAGGATTTGTTCATTATGAAGGTAAACTTCAGGAAGCTCATAGAATGAAATGGATAATCAGAATCTTAAAAATTGTGTATATATGACAATGAATGGGTGGTGAAATGTTTGTTATCCTGCATTTTTTTTAATAAATAATGTGTATGGATGTACATATACATTGCCTTATGCTTTAGAATATTGTGTTATTTTACCTATTGTGTTTGATTTCATTTTTGTTTAAAATTGCAGCAAACTGAGTTAAAAAAAATTCCCAGTAAAAGAATGTCAGGATGCCAGCGAAGAATGATATTGATAATCAGTGTTTGTGACACTTCATGCCTCATGCTTTTGGAATTAGTGTGACTGGGTACCATCAGTCCTTTTTAGAGAGGTTTTAAAATGATATAAGTAAAGATTATTTCATCAAATTATTCTTTCACCCAATGAATTGTTGGGGACAGTATTTTTTGTCCCAGTACTTTTAGAATCAAGCTATTAAGGTGTTGTCTCATGCTAAGAATGCCTTTATATTACAAACAGTTCTCCTCTGAATTTAATTACATTAGCATAGCACTCAGTAATTATTTTCCCTTCTATCTGCTTTTAGTTAGGGTTGTGGTTTCAAATAATTTGCTTGAGTTATAGATGTCCAAGGGAATGTTCTCCTTAAGCATGTTTTATCCACGTGAAGAAAGGGAAATGTTAGCTTTTGTTCAAGTAGAATTCCCTATCCTCTCTTAAAATATTTTTAGCTTATCCTTGTCAGAAGATTCTTGAGAAAAATAAGAAGAGATGCTATTATGAAATCTCTGGGATCCTTACTGTGTTCAGATGCAGAAGAGAAATCAGAATCTTACTGTGGAATGGGCAATTTAAAAACAAAACAATAACTGAACTACCGTGTGTGACTTATTTTGGTGTAGTTGGGTTTTGGATTTATGCTAGAGAGCACTGAGAAAAATGTTTAGGATTAATTTTTTTCGAGTTATATGCTGAGAGGTAAGAGGAAAAATCAAATAAGTGTGGGGGTTTTTTTGTACAACTAGTAAAAAACCTGATATTTGATTCTGTATCTGTTTAAGCCTGTTTCTGATGCTTCATTGAACTAATGCAGCATCTTATTAATTCTCTTTCGGTTTTCAATAAAAACCCAGTCTCTGCATTACTCAGTAGTGGTGTATTTGTCAGAAATGTCTGAAGTTATTGGTATCCTGGGAGATACTTATTTCTCAACTAATATTTTCTGTTATTGGTACTAGACATTATTGATGTTGTAGGAATCGAGCGACAGTCTAACTGTTCAAAAATGTTATCAAAGTGCGTTTTTTTCTGATTTTGGACCATGTCTGAAGCAGAATTCTGCTGCTTGTGTTGTCTGGACTGAATTTGAATGATTGTGTAAGTAGAGAGGCCTTTTGTATCCGATAATTTGGCAAATGCATCTGGGCAACAAGTATCAGCAGTTAAAGCATGAAATCAGCAAGCTTTTAGTTAGAAGTAGAGGGCCATTTCTGATTGGAATGTGTGGGCACTGAACATCTTCCACGGATTTCAAGTTCATCTGCCTTGTGATGAAAAACAACAACAATGACAAATCAAACAAAACCAAACAGGTAGAAAAATGATGTTTATGAAGACCAATAGATTGGATCAGCTTTCCTTTTTCATACATAAGTTTATAATTGGGGTGCTGCTATCTGTATGGTGAAACCACCATCTTTGGCAGAAGGAGCCACCCCAAGGGTTCTTCTTCTGTTTAGAACTCCATTGGGGGGGAGCTGCTCTGTCCAGCTCAAAGGTTGAGGGAAGGTCTTTGCAAATGTCCTGTGACTCTACACCACTTCAGCCAGCCTTTCAGAGTGATTGGAAATTCCTCATCTGTGCCTCAGAAGAAGCTGCAGTTTATTTTATTGTGGACCAAAAGCCTCAGGCAAGGTTTTCATGTGTTGGTTGTGTTTTGTTCCCATATGCGACTGTGTTGTTCTTTAAGCATTGCACAGACCAAGTGGCAATGGCTAACATTCACTTGTGAGTCTGCATTCAATTCTGTTGCAAAATAATGATCATCAAATTGATTTTTTTTTTGAAAGCTCTGAAGTGAGTATTTAGTGATTGTTCCTGTTTAAAAGCTGCCCTGTGATAGTGAGTTTGAGAATTTAATTTCTATGAAAAATGCTCCAGAGGTTTTCTTACTGCCTTTACAATAAATTATATGCCTCTTTTCTTATATCTTTTTACTGCTCTATAAATCAGCAGAGAGGTTATGAATTTGTTTCATATTGCTGTGCTGCACATTTGTTGATGAAACAGCTTATTAGATCATAAATAGATGTAATTGCATAATCTAATGGGAGAGGGGAGGTGGATTGAAGAAGGGGAGGAAACATAAATAGCACTAGAAATTAACAGATAGGAGAAGACAAAGTTTTGTTACTAAGCTACAAAAACAATTCAGTACTTTTGAAATGCAGAACCAAATAGTTACTTTGTTTTCATTTTAACCTAAATAATAATTGTAAATGACAATTTATCTATAAGGGAAGAAATGTATAAATGACAGAAGACTTGGTGGCACCTTTCATATCATGGCTAAAACTTTATTGATCTTTAAGTTCATTTTGTGTCAGCTGCTGCAGTTCTGTGTTTTGAGCTGTCTCTTCCCCAGTGTGTCTATGTGCAGAAATAAAATGCTTTGCTTTGTTTATGATATAGATTTCTGTGACTCACTTGTGAATCTCATATAAGGACTCCTGCTCACCTCAGTTCTCTCCTAAATGTGAGCAACAGAAACTGTGCAGTCCCACTTGAGCTCTATTTTAATTTCAGTTCCTCCCAGTTTACGAGACTGACAGTAATCTTTAGATTATTTCTAACCTCTCATTCTGAAGCTAGGAGTTGTGTGTGTGTGCTGTATTTTTGTTGTTTAAATGAAGGGAGTTCTGTGATAGGGGAATGTGCTCACTCTGGATATGAGTTTGCAAGAATGAAAGATCATGATGGTCTTTCACCGCCAGAGCACAGTTATTTAAGCAAAATGCTATATTTAATTAATGGCTGAACTGTTATTAGTAGTAAGTTTAACAAAATGAATGACTTAAATTATTAATATGAAAAAATAAGTAGGATTTGTGAAATATGTTTCTAAGTTATATTTCTCCTGTTATCATTGAAGTTCTGGTAATTTCTTTTTAAAATTTCTTCTCTAGATGAACATTGCAGTTGTCTGAAACTGCTAAAACATTACAACCTTGAACAATGAGGTAAAGAGGTCTGGGCCTTATGGAGGAGGGAGTAGGGAGCTCTAATTAACAACAACAACAAAAAAATTACCAACAGTGAGGGTGAAAATGAAATAATAGAGCTGTGAAATTAAAATGAACATAATAAATGTTTTAAGTTTCTTTTATTTTTTCTGTTATGGTTCAGCCTTCCTAGGACATTATTTGGCCTTGCATTAGGAATATCAAATAGCAATTATTGTTGCATTTCTGTTAGATAAATGAAAATTATTGAGTCCCGTGGTCTCTTAATTTATAGTTGTCATTTCCAGAGTATTGTAATTTCCTGTTATCTAAATGTGAGTTTTTAAAATTAATACAAACTTTTGCCTCAACTTCTGTATTTTTATTTTAACATGAAACTTATTGATGATGTTCCTGAAGTATTGTATTTTTTTGTATTTCTTTTTTCTTTTTTTTTTTCTCTTTTCAAGTGCTTTGATTTTTTTCCTAAGGACTTGTCTGCCTCCTCAACATTCTGGCAAATTGGGATTAATTAAGAAGGCGGGCAAGTTGGGATTAATTAAAAGGCATGCTTGTAAAGCAGCAGGGATTTGTATGAGTTAAAGGTGAAGTCTTGCATATAAAACCAAAATATTTCTAAACCAGATAGGGCTGTATATGTGTGAGTGTGTGTATCTACTGTTGTTTCTATGTATATATATAAAAATATACTTGAAAATAGAATCCAGAGTCTACATGAGAATTCAGGCTCCATACTGATGGTTCTTTGACTTGAAGCAGCTCCAGGATTGCTGCAAACCTTCCCTTATCTGGGGCTAGTGCCTCTAATCACTGTGCTGCTGAATGACAGTGGGAATGAGGAGGAGGAAGAGTTTCATCTTCTCCTTATGGGCTCATATTTTAATATAAAATCACTGCCAGAGCATTCCTGTGAGCTGTGCTCCCAGATTGCCTATCAGGATCTCTGAGGAGTTAGCTAGGGAGATTCATATGTCTGCGGAGACATGACATCCAGCTTCATCCAACCAATTACAGCCTTTTAGGAATGCCTGGAAGTGCAGCTGCTGAGGAGTTCACAAGCTGCAGTGTGGAAAAAAATTCAGGTTCTTGTGAAGAATAGCTGCCTGCAGGACTGGACAGGAAGACTGAGCATTCTGAGTTGCAATTTAAGTTTGAATGCTGCTTTTAACCTACTTCGGTCCACAAGTTACTGTAATCTTAATTTCCCTCCAGATTTGTGTGACGTTACCAGACAGAGGGATTGAAATTGCTGGCTGGTGACATCTCTGCAGAGGGTTAATCTCTTCCCTGTTTTTCCTTCTCTATTCCCCAACCCTTGATGGATTGCTACCCTAGTCCATGTACACAAATATTTGAGAGGCAAAGTCATCAGTTGTTTGCAGGCATCTAAGAACTGTGTGAAAACATTGTAATATGCATCTGATTTTTTTAGTTCTTGTGTTCAAAGAAATTCTTGGCTACCTGTATGTGGCAAACACATGGTTCCCCATCATTATAGTCAGGGAAATTTTTGTATGGGGGGGATATTTTGTGTTTGAAAAAAAAAAGACAAAACAGGAGAACAAACCCCTACAACTGCCTCTGGCAGAACAACTTGAAACTTGAGCAGGCATCTCTTAGAAACACACCTTTGTATACATGATTTAAATAAAAGAATATTTTTTAAACTCTATATGCTATACTCCCAAACTCTGTGAAGCGAAATGGCAGTATTATGTAGCTAAATGTGCAATAAACATATTCAGAGCTTCTTGAATCTCACATTAGGGCATTGGAATGGGCTGCCCAGGGAGGTGCTGGAGTTATGGTCCCTGCAGGTGTTTAAGGATGTGGCCCTCGGTGCCATGACATAGTGGTGTTTGTCACAGGTGGGACTCAATGATCTCAGAGGTGTTTTCCTGCCTCATTGATTCTCTGATTTCTGACTGCTTGAATTTAGACTGTGGCTCTGAATTTGTTCATGCAGCCTCCTTTATAAATTTTTGTGTGCACAGCCACTTAGCCAGGAGAGCTGTTTTCTCCCCATTTGCTTTTCTTTTTGTCCTCTTTTTATGTACAGAGAGTGTCATATTTTTATTTCAGCCTTCATTATGCTAGGATAAGCAAGTGTCTTCTTACTAGGCTCTTATTTCTCCTAGTCATTCAAATAGCATTCTCTGTTCCAGTTTAATCTTCCTTCTTCTGTTTCCTGGATATGGCTTTGCCTGGCTCCTGTGCTGTGATACTGTTTTCTGCCTGCCTGCTTCTGGAAATCCCACATCTGGATCACTGCCTGATCTCTGGAAATCCCACACTGTAGGATCATTTTTCTTTTTCTGGAAGTGTTCCATTGGTGGCATAGAGTCATTCTGCTGCTGTTTTAATTATCTCCCTTCTCCAGTGGATTAGTTAAAATTATTTCCCTCACTTCTAAGTGCATGACTCTACAGACTAAATTAATAAATTTACTCTCTGTTCTTAGTACAGCATTAACATCACCTAGTTCTCTGCATGGGGTGTATTAATCTCTAATGGTGTGAATAATTTCATGCCATCAATAAATTGCACTCTCAATTTTGTGCCATCATTGTTAGGTGTATTTTTAAGGTCAGTTTTTGACTGCCTTTACTGAATGTTGATTCCTGTATAGGGTTAAATTTTTTCTTGTGCACAACCTGTTGGTTCCATTTCTGTCCAAATTGTTACTTCCATTATGGTTCTTGTATTAACTTGGTTTCCGACTTTAATTGCACAGCTTATTGTCAAGCCCTCTTACAATGGTAATTTTCTTTATAGTTCCTTTATCAAAAATAGTGAGTGATATTAATAAATTTATGATGCATTTTATTCTTCTTTCCCCTCACATCCATATTTTTAGATTAAACTATGGAATATGAATTGGAATAATGAAAAGCCAGACGAATAGGTTCTATTAATTCTCTCCTTTTTTGCATTAAATTTAGGTACAATATTTGCTAGAATATGACAAACGCTATAATTTAATACATTTAATAAAGTGCCTACTGCTTAACTTGCAAGTTAATGTATTGGTTCTTTTGTTTCCTAGGGCTCTTGTGTAGAGATTCTTGTCTCTGTTCTGGTAGGACAATAAGTTATTTAAATTTTTTACAGCTAAAAATGTGATATTATCCAACTCAATACACTTTGTTCCATGAGCTGTCTTGCTTTCCCAAGGTAACACTTTACATCATCATCCTGAGTCAAAATCACTGAACATTTTCTTTGTTTTGTGCTGTCTTCTATTTCTGTTGCCTCTCTTCCCGATGGTTTTGCCATTAGTTTGACAAGTTTGTAGTCATATAAATATGTACTCATACCAGCACGTGATCTAACAGACTTCTTTACCTCAGAACACTATTTTTTAAAAAAAAATTGAAC
Source organism: Vireo altiloquus (assembly GCA_013396875.1). Taxonomy (NCBI): domain Eukaryota; kingdom Metazoa; phylum Chordata; class Aves; order Passeriformes; family Vireonidae; genus Vireo; species Vireo altiloquus. The sequence goes on along the minus strand of VZRF01004648.1, from coordinate 695,005 downwards.
CCGAACTTACTGCTCTAGTGCTATTAATGTTATACATTACAGCTCAGATGTTTTAGCTTTATGGTTGATTGCCTTGTTGTGTACACATTTCTTAAAAAGCCTAAGTGGAATCAGAACAGGAGGTAGTGCTGACCAACTTATGGATAATAATCACATGATCTCAGTGTGTTTTATAAGATGTAATTAGATATTAAGTAATTTGAGGCTTGTTTAGAATTCTTTGTCATTTTAACCTCACTTAGAGGTCGGGCAGTATTTTAATTCTGACTTGAATTTCCTCCTCAAAGCAACTTTCATGCTCTAAGGTAAATAGCAGAAGATTCATCCCCATTTCTTCATAAATTTCCACTATATAGAAAATAAACTTAATTCTGCTAAATAGTAGTAGAATGCACATATTCCATATTACTTCTCTGTTTACCTTCTATCAATTATCTTAATTATTAATTCCATAAATGAATCTATGAAATCCTTCCGTTTATATGAATAGTGGCTGTCACTCAGGGAGCACATTCTAACTGGCAATAACAAAGAAATAATATTTACTTCTAGCAAGTCTATGATCCCGTGGTGTGTATTTTGCAAAGTAGTTTGTAAAGATGAATTATTTCTGTGCTTGTCTAGTTACTAAAAATAACAGTTTAATCAGTGACTGATCTCCATCTCAAATTACGTCTGGAGTGATAATGAGTATGTGAAGCTGCTTTGACTTATCCATTTTGCCCATATGGAGACTTAAATTGATACCATTACATAATGCATGTATATAATAGTCTTCCATCCTCTCTGTTCTTTTTTCCCTGCAGTAAAAAAGTAGTCACTGATGAAAAATTTAAGTGGAAATATCTAAGATTTTAGGTTCATACGTCCTGGCTTAAGATGTGCTTATTAGTTACTCTTGGTACTCAGTAATTATTCAATTTGCCCAATATGAAAAGCTTTGGTGCTCTTCTATGCTTCAGTAATGATCTTATTGTTAAATACTTAACACACCTGGTACAGCTGATTTAGCATCTCTGGTTGAAATGGTGTCAAAATAAGTATTTTTCCATAATGATGTGGTGGAGGAAAGATTTATGATGCGTGACATGACTTTCAGCAAATCCCTCCCTGAGCACCAGTAGTGTTAATACAGGAGAAGGTATTAAATCCTATATGTATCCAACAGTACTGCTCACAGGTACCTGATTTTTATGAACATCCCTCTGTTGAAAATACGAGTGAAACAAAAATAAACTTGCATAATCCTTTCATACCCCAGGCTTTTAAAGGATTAATTTAAAGGTTTTTCAAGAGAGGTTCTTCTGTGTTTACTCACAACTAATTTAAAAAAACAAACCAACCAATGCTGCATAGTCCAAAGAAAATGGAAGTTTTTATATCAGTGTACAGCTGAAATGCAAACTACCTTATCACTTCTTTTGTGTTTTTCTGTTAGCTTCAATCTAAACTTCTTGTCAAAAGCAAAGAGATAGAACTTATTACTACAGAATAAGCAGTAATCCACACTTGTAAAGAGAAAAGAAATGAGCTTTGGAGAGTTTTTAAAGTTTGTTCTTGATATATTTTGCATGTTTATTAACCGTGGTGTTAAAATTAGTATGTTAGTAGTATTTTGTGGCTATTTTTTTGTTTGTTTTTGTGAGACTGAGTTGTGTGTCACTTAGAGCTGTGCATAGCAAGCAGCTTTCTGGATGATGATGATGATTTGTGTGTTTGGTTCACCAGCATTGTCATTGAGTCTGTCCTTCTGATAGCTTTATCTCATTTTTAAAAGAGAAAACCCAAAATAATACAGAGAAGAGTAGGATATTATGTTGTTATGTTGTTTGCCTCTTTGTGAAAGTTGACTAACCTTCCTGGATGCTGGAACTGGGGAAGAGCTGTTCCTGGAGTATGGAATAAGTACAGCAGCTGGACATCCACTGGGAGCACAACATTTTGAGTCTGAAAGCAGCTGGATTAATTCTCATCAAATCTCTGTAGATAAAGTTATCCCTCCATGATCATTTAATTGAAATATTGGGAGGAGTGTCCATCTTTTCCCTGAGATGAGAGGGCTGGGCTGACTGTACCTTGTTGCTCTAGTTAATCAGAGTGACTTCCCTTTCTGGACCCTTTTGGGGCCCATTTGTCTGATAATATAATTTTTTTTTTTTGCTTGCAACATACTTCCCATGCTGAATTCCCAGCTGGCAGTGCCAGTGTTGTGCAGAGAATGCACAGTGTCCTGCTTAAATATTGTTGTATTAACTTGGGATCAACAGCACTTGCAAAGCTTTGCAGCCTGTAAGTGATATGTGACATAATCTGCATGTCACAGCCCCAAATAGGTAACACTTGAAGATTTCTGTAACCTCATTGTATTGTTGAGTTCATTTTATAATTATTTTATTCTTAACATTTTTTAGGAAGGCTTTGTTTTTGAAATGAGAAAAGCAAATGCAGACATATGGTTGTGTGAGTCAACAGGTAGTAGATGCTGTCATTGGCACCTCTTTCCATGTTGATCCCTGCAGGTCTTGGAGATGGGAACTTGTTGGCATCTGTCTGTGCAACTGGGGAACAGTTGCCTGTGTTGACCTAAATTAGAGCATTCATCTTCTATTAGGATGGACTTTTTGTTTAATCTTTTTTGTTGTTGGTCTTTGAAAATAAGTCTCCTTCAGGGTGGGTTTGGATTTTTTATGTTATTCTGCCCTCACTGTTGTGTGGTTTCCTTGAGTGTTTTTTCTCTGTTGACTTTGATGGTACAAGTCTTTCTTGACTTAGAACTCTCAACTACTGTAACTGCTCCTCCAGTATCTAGTTGCTTTATTTCCTTACTAAGGAGTAGAAAAACCTTTAAAACAACTACTCTTTATCCTTTTTAGCTGTCATTCTCAACTTGATTGCTTGTCTGCGAATTGTCTCTTGCTGCTGACTTTAAAATACAAACTCAGCCTGTTTTATTTTTTTAAATAATATTGTTCATTCACTTCCTGAGATAATCAAACATTTTTTAAAGGCTCTGGGACCCTAAATATCCAACAATTATTAGGCATTTCTTGAAACTTAGATGTCATTAAGATAGTCTTAGTATACTGTTTTCCCTGTAAATTAATCCAACTCTTGCACCTTTACGGCTAAAAAATTATTTATTTCTTGTCATATGAGTACACAGTTCAAGAGGCAAAAATCTGCATATAGACATAGGAAAAATAAATCATTCAGATATTCTTTGTGTGAATGCTGAGGGAGATGGCTCCCTGATGAGTGATTACCATACCTCACTGATTGACTCAGTTCATGGATAACTTTTATTTTAAAATCAGTGAGTGGATTACAACTCTATTCAACTTTATTCATAAGAAACGTAGCTGTGCCTTCTGGTCTGGTCTATCACCAGGGACTGCTTAAAACTGTTAAATTCTTTTTATGCAGACACTTATGCAAGGTAACCTTGGACCTAACAATATGTAGCCATCCTGTTTTCTCATAGAGTAGCAGGTGGCTACTTAGAGCTTCCATATGACTTATTCATATGTCCCAGTATTTGCTCGTGTCAAGATATTAAAGAGAGTTCTTTCCTGTTTGAAGCAGGTGGATGTCACTGACCTCATTTGGGATGTTTCCTTATCTAGTGCTTGCAGCAAATGTATCAATCTTTTATGCAGGGTGATGCTGAGGGAATCCAGAAGCAGATGAGTAGCACAGAACTGAATGGTTGTGCAAAATACAAAAAAAAAAAAAAAAAGAAAAGAGGTAAAATGTGGGAAATGGCGAATCTATAGAAATTACTTGGAAAGCTTACCAAAGGCATGTTTCCTCCCCTCCCCAGGCATATATTGTCTGCTTAGTAGCTTAAATTCACTTCTGCAGATTGATGCTTTCTCTCTTAAATGTTTAGCTACCCACTCAAAGGACAAGTCATTCAGTTTAATTTTCTCCAGTTTTCCCAGCAGTTACCTAAAGGATCCTTCTTTCCTCCCCTGGCATGTGCAAAGTTAGTGATGTGTTTATCCTACTCTTCTCTAATGAGTAGTAAAAACACTAATTAGAAGAATATCTGGAACTACATCTTGAAAGTGTTGAAAGCCTTCCAACAGGTTTCTGAAGCTGGGCTTTGCCCTCTCTTGGCTGTTAGACCCAATCCTGTATCCCTTCTATATACAACAGGCAACTCTTGAAGATTTACAGCAACACAACTTAGACAAGGACTATGTACATTTTTATGCTTAGTAAAAATTTTAGATCCCTTCAAGTTTTTGTGACTGTACAGGGTATATATTGAAAGTCAAGAAATATGAGTAAATATTTCCTTAAAGCTCATTTATCAACTAAAAGCTTTTTAAAGCAGCCCTGTCAGTTTAAATTCCCTAGAAGTATCATATGTAAAATGATATACATGTACTCTATAATCCTATCTTTAGTAAATGGATTTGCAGCCTAAGAACTTCTATGAATTGGAACACTCAGATCCTTAGGTTCATTCAAGAAAAAGCATTTTAAAATGTAAAGGGATTAAAAAATTGTATTCCTAGTGATTTTGTAAGCAAAGATTTAGCTTATTTTCCAACTAAATGCAAAAGCTGACATTAGGCTGGCAATTCCCAGTCTTAGGCTGAAGAAGACATCTCAGTCTTGTATATTCAGATAACTTTTAGAGTTGGTGTTTAAAAAATAGGTATTTTATTAACATAGATTTGAGGGTGAGAAAGATGAAAATCACGTTGAACTGGAGTGTCTCCCTTGGTCAGGAGATGGATCCTGCTGATTGCCCTCTGGGATGTGACTCCCAGCTCCCCGAGCAGGGTGGGTGCAGCCTCTGCTGTGCTGGCCAGGTCAGTGTGCTCACACCACAGCTCGTGCCTGGCTTCCATTTTGGACAGAAAACTCAAGGGGAAAGGGCCTCTGCTTCGTTTATGGTTAGCTGGGAGGCAGAGATGGTGCAAAATAACCTCTGTACAAGATTGTGCCTTGTTCTGCTTCTATGGCTGCTGGTGTTTCATATAGCCTGTTCTGTATCTGGCACCTTTTTTGGGAGGGAATACATATGCCAAAGTATAAATGCAGCTGTGGATTTTATGAACAGCTGGCAAAAATGAGCCAATTCACAGATCAAAGTAAAACTCTTTCCACAAGTATATAGTTAATGTTCTTTATTTGCCTTAATTTATATAATCACTGAAACTAAGGTACCACATGTTTTGATGAACATGTTTTTCCCTTTCAACTCTTCCCTAAATAATTTATCAATACATCTATATTTATAAATCCTAAATCTTAAGCCTTTTAAAGCAATGAATGAAGCTTCCTAATTGTCTAGTTTGAGATGCTGTAAAATAAATAATTCTCTTCTCTTTGGAATTTCTGTGATTTTTTTTTTTTTTTCCTTTTGAGAGCATACATCCATAGAGGTGTGTTTTAGATTTTGCGGTTTTAAATAAAAGCTTATTTTGGGATTCAGCAAGCCCTTTGGATCTTTTAAGGCTGGTGATAACCGTCAGCTTTCTTACTGAAATGCAAGCCCTGCTAGAATTAGTTTGAATTTTGCTTTAGCTGTACTAGGTTCCAGTTTAATGACCTACTGGGAGTCCTCTGCACAATGCTGTCCTCAGAGAGCTGAGGTCAGGAGTGATTGAAGCTCAGATTAATGATTTAAGAGCACCTTCTGGTGACTGATCAAAGACCAAAAAAAATGTTTGTTTTGACGGTGGGGTGAATGTTTAGAGATGTATCTAGAAGTATGTCCTGAGAACAGCTTTGATTAATTTTACAGCTGAATGGACTAGAATATTAGCCTTTCTGCTCTTGAAACTTTCCCCCCCTTCTCCCCCAGCTCTTAATCTCTTCTGCTTTTAAGCATTGCTGAACAGATGCTCATGCAGGATAAGATCTAACAAAGGAGTAGCAACAAGCAGAAACTCTGTTAGAAATTGAGGTTCAACTGTGGTCTTAGGTAAAGCAGATTTTTCCTGAAACAGGAGGGAATGTTCTTTTGTCCATAACTTCACCTGCACTTGTTTTGATTTCTAACATCTTTGATTCTGGTAAGGCCTTGGTTTAGAAATAGTCACATGTTGAAAGAAGACTGTTTATATATTGCAAAAGTGTTGAAAGCCTTTAAGGTCAACTGGAAGTTTAAGGAAATTTGTTTCATTTCCTGTGACTTGTTGCTGGTATTAAGCTGTTAATGTTGCAGGAATTTATCTTTGAAGAGATTTTCTTTACAAGAGAAATTATTTTGGTATTGATAAGCATATAATCAGTATTGATCATCTACCATTGATATGATGGAAACTTTGGAGGCATAAGTTATCTGAGATAGTAGCACAAATGCCAAATTCTAGACCACAAATCAAGAACTGAATAAAAGTTGTATTAAGACTTTTGTTATTGTGAGGGGTTTCTTTTGATCTGGATTCTAAACCACTTTTGATGTTCTTGAGGAATACTACTCTCAGACCATGCCAATAACATAGAGTCTTTCAAGGAATATTTGATGAGTTTTCTCCAATAAAAATTAAGAATTTATTGCTGTTTGTGTGATTTTCTAGGATTTAGAAGGAGAACTGGTTTTGTTAGTTTTCATATCTACTCACTTATTTTTACTTGTAGTGAAACTTTCTGAAAAGCAAAACCAAGCATCCAAAACATTTAAAAATAAATTATTTTTGCTCACAATTAAAAACAAACAGGCAAAAATGTTTATGGTTGAATTATTGATGATATAGAAGGTTCTGCTTATGTCAGTGTATACCTGTTATTTGGAATAGTGGACTTGAAAGGTACTCAAGGAACCATCCACTAAAGCATGTAAGGTCATGTAGGCAAGGAAAGTAAATTTTATTTAACAGGATTCGTTTTAATTGGTATCCTTGCAATAATAGTCTTCTTTCAACTGCTAATATCCTTTCAGATGTCAGTCTCTTCTGTACGCAAAGCAGTGCACTTCTTTCTGAATTTGCTGTTTTCCAGTTTTGTTTAAGCCAATCAAAAAAAGCAATAATTACTCTGTATTTGTTGTATCTTTCAAAGGCCTTTTGGTAGGAATTCTGCCATTGCCAGGAAATTTATTCTGCCTTGACTGTTAGATGGCTTGTTGGGTGAGGTGACCAGAGCCATTTAGATTTCTATTTTGCTGCATTCTGAAAAAATAACTAAATTATAGTTGAAGCAGTGAAATGCTGACAGGAATACTTGATGGAATGTTTTTAAACTGGCATATTAAATAACAGAAGTATCTGTTTGAATGCTTCTGTATGTGTCCATAGTTGCCAAGAGCTGGGAAGGCCTGTCCTGCAGCATGGCCCACGGAGGGTGTGCTGCTCGTGCTCCTCTGGAATATGATCCATGGAGTCTGAGCAGGGGCAGCAGCAGCAGCCCACCCTTCTCATTCTGCCTGACCGTGCAGCTGAGTTGCAACAATTCCCTGCTCTAGTGCATTTTACTACCTGAATCATCACTTTTTCCTGACCCTATTCCAGAGTGGTTGCTTGCCTTCTCGTTTCTTTTCCTCTCCTTGTTTCCAACAGCCTAATTTACTGTCTTTAGAATTCTGTGTATGGCTTTGTTGAATCCTGCTGGCTTGCGAGCACTAAGCTGTGTGCCGGTAGCTCCTCTCTCTGTACAGGTGTAATCTCTGTTTACACTGTCTTGATCAAGAGTGGGTGGGTCCTTGTTTCCAATCCATTCTGCTTTTTGTTTGATCTGAGTGAGAGTAGATCAGCAGCAGCTTTGACAACTTCCCCTAACAGAAGTTAGGTTGTCAGCCTCTGAGAGCCTGTTATCCATTGGGAGCAGTGATAAGAATTGCTGCTCATCGGTGATGGTCCTACACTCTCTGTAGCTGCTCACTGACCAGGCAGGCTGGCTGTGTCCCCCCCAGGCCTTGCTCTGTCCCTGTAAGGATAGCATGAACAGGCCCATGAGGGTTCTGGGCTTGTTAGGTGTGTGTTTTGCTGTTGTACTCTGTTAAAGTGGGGCGTTCCAAGCAATGTTCCCCTGACCTGTATTCTCCTGTGGGTGGAGCAACAATCCCAGGATAAATTTTCATATCTTCTCTTTCTCTGTTCCTGAATTTCACTAAAATTGCTAAAAACCTTTTGTTTGTCATTTTAAATTTGGCGTCAGTATTTCTTTCGTTCAGGTTTTGCATTTACATACAGAAGAAATTACAGGCTAGAGATATCCTCCCACTGTCCCCCAGAAACCCCAAAACCAAAAAACCTACCCCTGCAGACAAAAACACCTCCAAACCCCTCTACCAGTATATGAAATGACTGATCCTGGGAAACTCGGAGCTGTCACAGTTAACACTCAAAATATCATAGTCTCTCTTTCTTATACCTCTTCATCCACTCCTAGAGGAAGTATTGGAGGTTGCTAACTGTGTTTTGACATACCCATAAATTATAAAGTCAAGCAGAAAATATGAGTGAAATGACACCTGCCATATGAGTAAGATGTATTCTGAAATGATGCTATTTTATTACTGGTAAGAATCTTTCATTTCCTCAAACAAAAATGCTTTGTAATACCCTAGAGACATGAATGCCATTATTCCATTTCTTTACTGCAAACAGAGGGATGTGCTTTGTATTTAAGGCAGACATGTAATGTCCTGATAATTGCTACAGCCAGAGAAATTGGAAGTGATTATCTATATAATTATTTGAAAGACAGTACTTGAAATCTACTCAGTAACCAGTAACCTTTGAATTTATTAATCAATTAAATTTTTAAAAGAACTATTACCTCTTCTTATCTCAACATTTGTGCTGAAGTTGTGTTCAGAGACCAGGAACCTCTTATGAAGCTGCATGTGTGCTGATGGGAAAGGGGAGAGAAGAAGGAGTTGCTGTTTTTTTTAATATATATATTAATATAAACAAGTATAATTTTATATATATATAAAAATGAATTTTAAAAAGTCTTGAAAATCAAACAAATAATAAATAATATAAAATAAAAAAAAATCTCCTATTGTGGTCTTTGGGTGGGATGCTAAGAGACTGATACTTTTTTCCTTTGGAAAATGTGTGTGTGTCAAATTTTACCACATTTTTATATTTTCAAAACTAATACAGCTTTTGGGAGCTGGTGCTTGCAGCCTTTTGGTATGAGGTAGTTTCCTGCCATGAGAATTTTGTCCTTAACAGACATGAAATCTAATGGTTACATATTAATCACTCTAAATGATTGGAAGGCAGAAATAGGTGCCTCTTGGTGAGCATAGAAACTTGATTTAAATAGTCAAGGAGAAATTTAGGAGTTGGTGACACACTGGATTTAGAGCATTTGCCTGTTACCTCAGGAAGCTTAAGTTAAAACCCTGAACTAGGTCACAAGTGAAAATGAGATTTATGGTGATGTACAGTGAAAAATTGGCACAGTGCATTACCTTGTTGCCAAGTACCTCAGCCTGCCTTGCCTAGATACTTTTTGCTCCACATTTTAAAATACTGTAGCATGTTTGATTAATTATAGAGGTGTTATAAAATACATGTATGTGGCCCAGTATATAAATATATACATACATATGTTTAAAGTATATCCACAAATGCATAACAATTCATAAATAACTTTATCCTTCACTCATGTTGATCCTGTGATTAGATCAAAACCTGTAGCCAATCTTACTTTAATGTAGAAACTACTGAGATTGAATTCTATTTAAAGGTAAGGGAAGTAGGCAGAGCAAGAGACACCCTTGGCTTTACTGTGAGCTTCTGAGTCTGCTGAAAAGAGAACTGTACCAGAGACAGAAAAGCAGACAAACACCTGGTGAGGACTACAAGGGCATTTCCAGGGTGTGCAGAGATGCAGTCAGGAAAGCAAAAGCTCAGCTTGAATCAAAGTTGACCAGAGGTATCGGAAACTACAAGAAGAATGTTCTTCAGGTATGTGAACAAGCAGAAACAAAACACAACATTGCCTGTTGTTGAACAGGAGAGGTGAATTAGTCACCAACAATGTGGAAAGATGGAGCTTCTCAACACTTGGTTCGTGTCTGTCTGTACTGGTGCTGTTGAGCCCCAGGCCTTGGGAAAAAGGTACAGGATAGCACAAACACAGACCCACTGTCAGTGAAGGAGCTGGTATTGGATATTGGGAACTATTGGGAGCTTGGGATATTGGGAACTCTTACAGGAGCTTGACCCCTACAAATCAGTGGGCCGTGACAAAATCCATCTGAGGGTGTCTAGAGAGCTGGCTCATGCTGTGACGCTGCTCTCTGTAATCTCTGGGAAGTTGTGGAGATTGGGGGATGTTCCAGAAGACTGGAAGAAAGCTCATCATAACTCCATTTGCAAAAAGGGCTGAAAAGAGGGTCCAGGTAATTATAGGCCCATCAGTCTTACTTTTGTCTCTGGGAAAGTTACGGAATGAATTCTCTGGGGGGCTGTTACAAGTCAGATGAAGCACATGAGTGGGAAAAGTCAGCAGAGAGTCACCAAGGGCAAAATATGCTTGACACACCTGATTGCTTTCTAGGACAAAGTAACCTGCTTGTTGCTGTGGGGTGAGACATTGTCCACCTGAATTTCTCCAAGGCTTTTGATATGGTTCCCCACACCCTCCTGGTACAGAAATGGATGTGTTAGGGTCTAGAGAAGGAATCTGTGCAGTGGATGGGGAACTGGTCACCTGTAAACAGCTCCTGTCACAAGTGGGATCCCCCTGGGATCAATATTGGGCCTAACCAGTGGTGATCTGCAAGATGGGATGAAGTGTACACTGACAGAGCTCTGTGATGTTAGCAAAATGCCAGAACATACACTTCAGCATGTTACTTTTGGAAATGTAGGATGCCTTGTGGAAAATAAAGCTTAGGAAAAAGAGCTCTTGCTGGTAAAGAAGCCAGAACTGTAACTTTTTTTTTGTTTGTTTTCAACATGAGGAACAACATAAGGATAATGTGTTACTCTGAGTGATCTTAAAGTAACATAAGGGTGATCTTAAAGTAACATAATCTATGAAGGTACAGAACTTTTCTAAATGAAATAATAACAGTGTTAATGTGGTAGGAAAAAGTAAGTAATAGGACCACCTCAGTCTGGTGGAATGTGTTCTTTTTTTTTTTTTTTTAATTAATTTATTCATTATCTTGGCAACATTTGGCCATAAAAATAACTCTTGGCTGAAGCAAACATCGTAAAATGTTAGAGCAATGGGGTGTCTCCCTGCTTCCTGGCAGATTCTTTTCCGATTCCTATTTGCTTCTAATAGTAACTGTCTGCATACATGAGAAAACTTCGGTATTACAGTTAATATTCTTCTGAATCACGGCTGAATTATCAGAACTTTGAATATTTCAAACATTGCACTTTTTTTGAGAAAATGAGTTACTAAGATAGGAAACTGTGAGTGCAAGAAGTTCAGTCAGTAGATTGGGTAGATGGTCTGCTTCTTACCCAAAACAGGAATTATTTTTATATACCTTTTTGACCTTTGGGATTTTATATGCGGAGTAGCATTTACAGCCATACCTAGGTGAGATGGTGATACAGGGTATTATATCATGTCTTGTGTTTGTATCAAATGCCAACTTGATTTTCTATCAATTCTTAATTTTAAGCATGGTGGCAGACCTATTTATAGGCAGAATTTTGGATGCCATCTATGAACTAGCCTGAGCATTTCTAATAGAGTGTATGCCTGTCTCATATGACTTTGTCCAACCATGATATTAAAATAGGAAATATGAAATGTCTGTAGTATTCCAGATAAGAGAGGTGAAGCTACATTTCTTTCACTTCATTTTTTTTCACTAAGTTTTTTCCAGGATTTCAGTGGAGGATACTGTGCTATTTGCAGTCTCTTTTAAAAGGCACTGATCTCCAAGTTGAGATGGAGGACCACTGCCACCTGGAAAATATTGGCAAGATGTGAACTGTTAATTGGTGGAGCGATTCTGTAGAAAATATGGAGTTTTCTGTTGAACTCTGTAGATTGATTCAGCTCCACTCAATTTTATAGGAAGTTTTCATAAATATTGCATATAAATCCATCTGTGTAAAACTAAGTAGCATAAAAACTTTCTTGGTTGTTGATAACTTCTGAATATTGGGGGTGATACAGTACTTCATAGTGGTGTATTTCTTTGCTTAGATTCAAGGCAATCAGCATTTGGATTGTTTTTTTTAGATAGTTATGGCTTCTATTCAAATGTTTTAAGCAGTACATATGCGTGCAATCTGAAGAAAAATCTGAAGACAAAAGTCAGGATGGCTTTTTTCAAGATCCATTCTATGCAGCTATACTTTCAGTAGGGTTATTTTCTCCCTTTATGTATCCAGCTTTTAAATGAAAATACTCCAATCATTTGTGCAGTGGGAGAGATTGCTGTGCCTGTTATTCACCTCATCTCTTGGACTCTATGCACCTATAATTCTGTGAATCATTTTGTCAAAAAAAAAACTTGAAATGGATCATTTTGACACATGTTGTTACTGGAAACTGAAGGGGAAAATTTCTTTACATGAAGAAAAAGTAGACTTTATGCATCAGTACTTTTCTTTAGACTTAATATTTAGAACCATGATGAGGAGGAAAACTTTGTTTTAGTGCCTCTAATTTACAGTGCTTGTGTCTGGAAACTGCTTAGTTTTAACCAACACAAAAAGTGGTGCTGTGTGGTAATTGCTTGAATGACTTGCATTATAATATACAAAATTAAAGCATCTGTCATGATGGAAACCATGAGTGCACTGGAGTTCTAATTTTTGCTAGTACTGCCTTTATGTTAGTGCTTTATAAGGTGAATGAATAATGAATATGAATATTCAGAAACTGTTGACATAGTTGAGTAATAGAAAAAGGGCTGTTATGAAACAGGAGTTATGAATGTTATGAATGCAGGAGTTTTTTGAAGACCTTTATTGCAAATACACATAAACAGAATTTTTTCTTTTCTTGTGGGGTTTATTGCTGTTTAAGTAGGGTTCCTCACTAAGCAGTGTGGCCAGAAGTTACTATCTTTTAAATGAATGTTTATATCAGAGAAAATAAAAAAGATTTTCCTACTGAGCAAGTGATTATAAATGAAATTTTCCATGCAGCAATTTCCATGTGAGCTACATTTTCTTATGTGAGCTACATTGATCCCATATAATACTGCCTGATACTGGCAGAATTGGATTTGAATTTCTACACTTGAGCAGGCATGATTAACCTCAGTAAGATGAACTAGAGTAATACCATTTAGTTCCTCCTGTGGAGGAAGTTTGCAGTCTTGGGGAATTACAGGTTGTACACAAATCAGCATAAAAGGTGTTTTTTGAATGTTACTTACTTCAAGGGAACTAGCCACATAATATATATTAAATAATTCTCTGCTTGCTATTAAATAATTCTATTCTGGTTGCTGGTCAGGCTACAGCTGGAGATGGAGGCACCATTTTGAGATGCAGATGACTTGGAAAAGTTCTAGAGGAAGGAAGTTTAGAAAATGACTTGTGAGGATTGCTAGATTACATTGCTGTATTCAGAGAAGAGAAGGCTGAAGGTAGATGGTTGTGAAAGATGAGCAGTAAGAGGAAGAATATTACCTGATTTCTGGGTCTGCCCTGAGGAAATATGTTTAAGTAAGAAAAAAAGCTGAACTAGACATTTAGAAATACTTTCTAATAATAAGTCAGTACTAAAATAGATTGCTTAAGAAGATTGTAGACTTCTGTCATTGGAATTATTAATATAAGATTAGACAAATAATGGAAAAAATGTTTCAATATGCTTGGGGATAGGTATTAGGGCATGTTGTAACTGAAATGGCAGTTTAAGGGGTTTTTGGTAAAAAAGAAAAGTCAAGTACCACCTTGTGAGGAGGTAAAAGAAAATTCTTGAGTAGTTCATACAGTATTTTCACATCTTAATTTAAAATAGAATAAATATTACGTTTAATATTGTAATACTGTTTTTATCTTCTGCACCTGGTTTACCAGGTCTTTAAGACTGTTCCCACACTCTCTTATTTGAAGTCACTCTGTGGAATCCCTCAGAGTCACACATTCAGATATCCTACTCTAAACAACCTGTCCTGCTCTGTGTTCTGTGAGCTTATATAATGTTGTGCAGCCTAAGCAAGGGAACAGATTTCTTTTATGTAAGTGAAAATACATTGCATAAGGAAGATGCCATATAAGTTTGGACTTTGGAAATAACTTCTATAGCATCCTTTCAGTTGTTTTAGGGACTATTACAAAAATGTGCTATAGAGTAACAACCTTTTTCAGAAACAGAACACCTGCCAGAGTAAACCTTAAATTAATGTTTTGCACCAATCAGATTTATATCTCAGCTAAATTAGGGTTTTTTAACACAAGTATTAAGCTTCTTGGAATACAGGATATATCCTTATGGGGAAAAATTGTTTATGTATTCTAATTCTGATTTTACTTTTCTGGGAGTTTTGGAGCATGGTTTTGTTTAAAATAATTTAGGAGGATGAACTCAGGATGAACTGAATTAATCACTAGGATCACTTTGTCAATGAATAAACTGAAACCTATTTAAGAGCAGGCCTGTGATTACTTGGCATGTGAGAAGTTGTCGTGAATGTCCTTATTGTGTTTCTAAATATACCTTCTTCTATTAGTGCAAGCAGTATGTAACAAGTAGAGGAGTGTGATGGGCATATGCAAATTTTTTTAATGTATTAAATATTTCTCTTGATTAGTCATTGAAGAAAAATTAGAGCTACAGTATGTTCTGTGTATCCTGTTTTCATATGTGCTGTGAAAAAAATTTACCAACAGCAAATTATACAAAAAATGTAAAAATATGGGAAAATCACATACAAATTCTTTGGATTTTTGTCAGGTGCTAGTCAATGCTTTATGTCTGGAAAAGAAAAATCTGGCTTTGTGGGTTTTTCAGAACATATTCTTTTTCAGATATTCTTTTGAGAAAAATACTGGAAAACCTTCGTAGTCTGTCACTTAATATTTTGGTATGAGAAGTGGCCTCTTGATCATTTCTGCATTTCTTTCTCACTGATTCAGGCTTGTGCTGTCAGGTGGTCTGAATTTTTTTTCCGATCTCTATTAATATATTTGGCTGATCTCAGATCTGTGCAGTCTCTTTCTCTGCTGTAAATGTTAGGCACAAGGTCTCAACTAGAAAGGTTGCCAGCACTTCTATTTATGAAGAACTTGATCTTGTAACTTTGAAGCACAGTTATTGATTTTTATTTCTTTTTAATAAAACATATTTTCATAAAAGATGAAAAGGAGCTGGAGCAAAATTTTTCAGCAATGGAGAGAAGAGCTTTTGATTGGCACACCAATACTGATACTGAGATGGATCTATAAAGCAAAATATATTATATATTTAGATACATCTGAAGTAGGAATTGCAAAGTAATCCAACATTTCATTAAAATTATCAGTAGAAATGTGACACTAAGTAATACAGACATGAATGAATTTCTTCATAACTCTTTTTTTAATAGTGAATATTTGTAGTATTATGAATATACCTTATGCTTTGTTTCTCCTCAAGCACCAGTATTATAAATCAGACCTCTGTCCGTCTACCAGCAGTTTTGTAGATCTTCATGTTCTGCTGATGACAGAAAATAGCCAATGACTTTCCTGGTTTAAATTAGTGCCCCTCTCTGGAAGATACAGTGATATTATTTTTTGCAGGAAGATACAGGAGATGACAAGACAGCTTTTTCACAGATCTATAAATATTACAGCAGGAAAGGCCATTTTAATAACCTGCTCTGACGTCTTCTGTATTGCAGGGCATAGATTGCATCTGACTACTCCTTCACTTTGGACCAATAATTTGTGACTGAACTAGAACACACTTTTCTCTTTTCCTGAAATGCATCAGTCTTGGTTTAAAGTCTCTGCAGTGGTAAATATAAACATTGCCGCTGTATATTCTAACTCAGTTATATTTGCCACTATTTTATAGCAGTGGTAATATGTTGAATTTAGGTAGGGTGAATGTAGATAACCTTTTGTTGCACGTTTTGGTTGCCCTGTGTTGGCTTTAGCCCTTGCATTTCTGGTGTATTTGTGTGCTGACTGAACCCCCCTGTAGTGTCACACATCTTTCATGGAAGCCATTGCTGGCTGATTACCTTGGTGAGTGACTGATCTGTCACTGGTGCTTCAGAATGCCTTTAAGTGTGCAGCATCCTGATTTCTTTCTGTTATTTGGTAGATCTGTTTTATGTGAAACTGGTATAGATTTCTCATCTATACAAGATGGGAAATGTTCTCTTGCCATGCACCCTTTAATTCTTTATAGGCTTTGATTATAACCCTGCCAACTAGAAAAAAATATTATTGTGCTTATGAAAGCTGATGTGCAATTTCAAATGAGTAGCATCAGCTACTCCCCTGTGTGTTCTGTTTAGAAACTTGGAGTCTAGGTGTGACAAACCTGTGGTGCCTGAGCAGGCCACACAAATTGTTCTGGCTTCCTCTTGTCACTGAGGCTTTCTCAGCAGTGTGCTAGGAGTGGGGTGCAGTGCAGGCACCTCTGTGGCTAATGAGTGCATGGTCAGGTTGGCTCATCTGGATTGTGGTTGTTGGACAGAATCACTGCTCCTCACCGAGGAAAACTGTGTTTTATATGAAAGTGAATATTGCCCTTGATTGGGCAAGGGGTTACCTGAAAGTGGTACTGCTTATCTTTGTTAGTTATGTGATTTGGTATTGGAAAACACTTGGAAGGAAAAATAATACAGAAAACTTCTTGCTATGACTCAAGAAATTTAAAATAATTCCAATCTGTCTTGCTATGTATTTACATTAAAGAGAACAACTCCTTATCATGCCATTTTCTACAAACATTATTGCAAAGCAATGTTGTGCTCTTATTTATTAACTTTTTTTTTCCCGATAGAGTGAAATGGCTGCTTCAAAGGCTATCTACTCTTCCAAAAGAAACTACTTATCAAAAAATTATCAGCCTAGGAGACAAGGGAAATTGTTTGTACTTTACTAGTACCAAAGGGCTGATCCAATAAAAACAACTCTTGTAAGTCACCTCCATTGCGCTGTACAGCTACTAAGAAGGCAATGGTCCTGACTGCAAATGAGTACTTGTAATATTTCACACTTCTTCCAGGAAAATAAATGTTCTCTGGATTGCTAAAAAAGACTTTACCTCTGTATATAAATCATATGACAGCACTGAAATGATTTTGATTGGAATCTTACGTATTACTGCCTTTTATGAAAAAAAACCCACACAAAACAGACAAACAAAGCTTTTATTATTCAGTGATACTTATTCTTAATGATTCTCTTCCAACAGTGTAGTGAAAGAAATGAGTGTTTGTGAGGATGTATTTATGTTTGTTATTAAAGAGGGATGGTCTGTTTCCCCAGTGGAGTAAGGCCACTAGAGATGTGTGTTAAGGCCTGAACATAATCATAAAGGATGCAGAAAATGGAGTGGATTAGTGACAATACAGTGTGCTGAAGATACCAGGCTCTTTCAGAAAGCTTTTATGTTAATAGATTATTGAATTTCATCTGTGGTTTTATCACTTCATAGATTAATACAAAGTAATATATATGAATGGATGAAAAGAGTTCTCTTTCTACATTAAAGAAATTTCTATATGATGAATATGGAGCTATTATCACTCAAAAAAAAAGTTACAGCAGCTATTTCTGCTTCAAATGTCAGAATAGTAGTTGTTGAAAGAGCAAATAAAATCCTAAATGGAAATGGAGAATAAAATGGAAATAATATTGCTACTGTACAGATTCATGGTTCACTTGCATCTTGAATACAATATGCTGATCTCTGTTGCATCTCAGCAGGCTCTAGGAGAATACAAAAGGTATATTAAAAGCAGGGAGCAAGGATTTCTCAGGTTGGAAAAGGGGCAGAGGAGGGAAAGAAGGGAAATAAGGCACAGATCATTACATTTTGAGTGATATAAGGCATAAACCCAAAGGCACAGCTGTGGACTGAAAGTGTCCCTGAGCTGCAAGTCATTGAAAGTGGTGTAATGCTGTGTGGAGAATCTGGAGGGATTTCAACTCCTTCCTGGTTAATCACTGGAGACCACTGTGAAGAGACAGGGTACTGACTAGGAGTAACAGAGGAGCAGGCTGACAGATATGCTTATTTAAATTTATATCTTAATTTGCCTTGATCTAAGAGAGTTTTCCCTTGGCTGGTGTTGTCTAATTTCAGAAGTAAGTCATAAGGCAATGGCAAACCAAATAAGCAAAGCAAACCAAAATGCTCTTAAACAAAACCCCCTTACATTGGCTTGGATCCATTTTGTGTGAAGGATAATTTAAATTATTTGCTACTGAACTAGAAAAAATACAAGTGAATGCCTGGGGGAAGAAAGCAAATCAATGATACAGAATAATCAGAATTCGGGTTTTTATGAGCACACACAGTGTGATGAGAAATAGAAAGAGAGACTTCACTGTTTTCCCTACCCCCAATTTTCTTTCCAACCAGAAAGATTCTATTGGTTTGTGATGATTCATGTTCTGTTGTGTTGTCTCTGGTTTATTACAGCACTGTTTTTCCTCTTGTAGGTTAACAGAACCTTCTGGATATTTAACAGATGGACCTATAAATTATAAATATAAAACTAAATGCACATGGTTAATTGAAGGATAGTAAGTATCTATTTTCATAGCTTAAATTTTCTGAATGGTTTGGTACTGTGTGTTCTAGAGATCAAAAGAACTCATGTAGAGACTGCATGAGGATACAATGTGAGCAGTTTAAGTGTTTTTTTAGTTTGTTTTGGTTTTGTTTAAATATTATATAAATTTTTTTAAAAATGGCAGTAGGATTTTCAGGATTGCTTAGAGTTGGCTGAAGTCCATTCCCATTCAAATTGCTGGCAAAAATTAGGCTGACATTGGTATTTGGCCAGTGCTGCAGGCCCTCAAAACCCAATGATAAATTTGTTGCATATTTGAGTACCTTTATATAAGTTCCAAAAGTAGTTACAGAATCCCTTTTTTAAACTCATTACCTGACTTATCTTATTTAACTCATATGGGTGATAAATGAGGAATGGCCTCAAGTACAGAATACTTACTCAGTTATGTGTTTCTCAAAAGTTAGTGCTTCTAGAAAGTATTTTCTTTTGCGTTCTACAATTCCTCATGTGCTTAATTTTAAAATAGTTTTGTGACTACAGTTTAGATATCTCATGCCTGTTGCTAATTTTTCAGTTTATGCAGCACAGAAACACACAGACATGCCTGAAGATATGAGACACAGAAATTAGTATGGCTGAGTGTTAATGGCACAAATTGGTTACATTTCAGTGGGATTTTTCCCCCTCAGGGTATTGGGTCAGGATTTTGCTGACTCTAGTTCAGAGTTCTACTAACATTCTAGAAGAAAATTAGCTCCTCCTGTATTTCCTTGTTGTCATAATCTCAATGACCTGGTTTGTTGCTGCGGTTCAGAAGTGATGTGTCTGATCTAACTTTGGTCAGCTTATATGCAGACAGTAATTTAAACAAAGCAGAAGTGAAGTTACAGATAGTTTGCAAAATAATTTAAAATGAAGCTTTGATATCTAGATGCCAAGGCTGAATATGTTTCTGACCTAGCTAGACTTCTGTTTTTACCCAGGCTAGCTCAGGAATATTTGCACTGCACTGCACTAAAGTAGAAACATGCCTCAGGACCATAGGCAAACTCTGCTTTGAAGCTCTTCCTCACTGCATTCCTCCTGTTCTCAGGAGATGGCAGAGTGGGGAGCTGGAGGAATCAATGTGCTGCACAGTCTGGGGAGGAGTGAAACAACCCAGGAGCACCGTGCAAAATGTCAGCACACAAGGAAGTCACATACGTGTATAATATTCAGTCTTAAAAAATGAACAAAGAGCTGTCTCCGAAGGATCTGTCATAAAAAACCCCCACATGTTTTCCAAATTGACAAGTTGCACTCAAGCCTGACAGTGGCGAGGAGAAGTAAAAGAAAATAATCATTATGTTTCATGGGAAAAAAAATATATATGTGTGTGTATGTCTGATAATTCTGTGATATATGAAAATTCCCCTTTCAGAAAGTTTACAGATCTATTTGGACCTCAGCCAAAAACTGGTGACATTTCCCACTTGCTGGCAGAGGGGAGGAAGCAGGTGCTTGCACTAACATTGGTTGCAATTTTAGATTTGTGTTGTAAGATTTTTATTTTCAATAATTAGTGTAATATTTGAAAGAGGATGTATAGCTGATTTTATCTTGAAAGACTCTTTAAAGTTCATAGTCCTGACACTGTAAAATAAAGCTAGTGTATTAAAATGAGATATTTTAATTGCTCTAAATTTGTGATTCTCAACACTGATAAAATCTGGTGAACTTAAGCCTCTGATTAACTTTAGGGACTATTAGCTTTGGACTGAATATGTTATTTTTAAATTTTCTAAGATAAAGGATAATATTTGCTTGCCCTAGCTTTTGTTATTTAGCACTTTGAAACGTTTAGTTACTACTCAAAATGTTTTAATAGAGTTATGTTGGCATGATCAGTTCTATGTGAGGTCTTTATCTTATGAGCTCAGTAATTCTGTAAATAATGTTTTACATCAATGTTCTTTTTTTTCAGCCCAAATGCGATACTAAGATTAAGATTTAATCACTTTGCCACAGAATGTAGTTGGGACCATATGTATGTATATGATGGAGATTCAATATATGCACCTTTAATAGCTGTATTTAGGTGAGTGGATTTATTAATCTTTCAGTTCAAGTAGTCATGTATGGTCATTCTCAGTTATTGGGGAAAAAAGTAACATTAGAGGCTTTAATATGTTAACTACCTTGCTGTCTTATCTTAATATTATGTGAACATGTATGTAAAGTTTTATTAGAATGCATTCCAAAATGTTACAGTTTTAGTTACATAGTCATAGCAGAAATCCATTATTTGGATACTTACTTTTGACACTGGAATGTTATGCTTATGCAGAGGCATAAGGAAACCTCTGCCTTACCTTGCAGAGACATGGGCGAGTTTTATACATGTTTTATGACTTGTTTTTTAAAAAGAAGTTTTTAAATTATTAGTTATCTTCTTAAATTCTCTCTTTCCTTTTTTTTCCCCCTAATTATGCCAAAGACTGCTTAACAACATTTTTCTCCTTCTGTTTTCCAGTGGTCTAATAGTCCCTGAAGTGCGTGGAAATGAAACTGTTCCTGAAGTGGTTACTACATCTGGCTATGCATTGCTACACTTTTTCAGTGATGCTGCTTATAACCTAACGGGATTTAACATTTTTTATTCGTAAGTATTTTTGTACTTTGTTTTTTCATACTCTAAGAATCATACTTAGTGGTGTCTAAAACCAGGGAGCTGAGCTTGTAATAAATTTTTAAGGTATGAGTTAGGGGAAAAATCTCCTAGAGATTTGAGTGAAGTCACATGGCCATTCCCAGAGTGTTTTTCCTATGCCATATGGAACTAGAATGTATCCCCTCCAGTGTTTATCCAACACATATAGTTGTCATATGGACTAGAAGGGAGCTTATATCTGCTGTCATATAAATTCCCTTCTCTTGAACTAGGATCATCTGTTGCTTGATTTTTCTTGCTGAATGTACTATGGGTTTTGAAACCTTCCCGGCAGTTCCACTTGGATTTTTGTGCCAGTCACAAAGATTTTATTCCATTTCTTTTCTTCTTCTTGGGTATTTCCCCTCCTATTTTCCATCTCAATCTGTATTCTGCCTCTGTAAATCTTACCTGCACTGCCTATCTTTTAGTTTCTCTGATGGCAAAGTGTAATCTGATATAACCATGATTGCTTTTGTCCAGCCTTCTGTTCTGTGTCAGCATCTCTAAATACGCATCCAGCAGACCTGAACCTTTTCCTTTTAGTATACACAAGTTGTTTGCAACTTCTGTCTCATTTGGGATGTGCATGTGACACAATGCAACATCTCTTCATATTGGATGCCTTGGTTCAAGAGGGAATTGCTTGGTCGTTTTGGGCCTGTTTCTTCGTGTGACAGTTTTTCCATGGTTGAAGATAATGCCTGTTCCTTTCTCTCAATCCCCTGAGATTCTGAAATACCTGTTATTGGGGTGTGGTGGTCAGCACTGCATTTCTTATGTGGAAGTACATGTAATATTTTTGTCATATTATTTATTAGTTTAAAATTCCTGTTTGTGTTTCTGACCACAGCTTTGCTCTTGGCACAGTACTTGTTGAATTGTCTGTAGGAAGATTGCTGTAATTTGCAGCAGATTGTCCACATTTGACCAAACAATAAATAGCTATTTAAAGTTTGGGAAGCTTTACTATATGTATTGCATTGGAAATGGCAGCCTTAGAAGACTGGGTATTTTTAATTTTTGTCAGTTGACATCAGTAAAATGCAATCACCTGGCAGACTTTCTATTGTAATTAGATACATTTTTCAGTTATCCCTGAAGCTTTTATTACACTTTTTTTATTTGTCTTGGGAGCAAATGGCAATAAGACTCAGCATTCTTAACATATGAGTGTATGTGCATTCTTTCATTACTTGGTAATGTGGTGCATGCTACATATCATTACCTAATTTTTTTCTGTAGATTTAAAATAAATGAAAAAACTTACCGGTGTTTAATTCCATTACATATATAACTCATGAAATTCTATGTACTCTGTTCTCCTGTGTCTTTTATTGCAATGGATTGTTTTGAAATTTTTTTTAATGAATCAACAGTAACAGGTTTTATGATAAAGAAGTACCTACAATTACTTTTTATGGCTGCATTAACTTTACTTCTGTCACTGGTCTGTTGCACTCTGCTTCTGTTACCCTCTTCCTTATTTTTTGGCTTCACCTTGATGGACCACTTGTATTCCTTTATTTTGGGGAAGACAGAAACACAAAATCTGTGACTAAAGTGCCAAGTAGCAAACAACTAATTACAGTCTGAGTAAATTTTTTGTTCCTTGGAGTCAGGCAACTTGCTTCCAAATCTGCTGATCCAGTTTTTCTCATTTTGTTTGAATCCTTAATGAACCAGTTGGTGTGGGAAGTGGTCTACTTTCAAACTAATATCTGCTTATGGAAAAACTTAACTGTTCACCTTCCTGCAGAACACTCTCCCTGAGAGGTTGGGGGAGAGGTTCCTCACAGCTGGAGCATACAGCTGTAAATGCCATCAATGGCTTTAATGCCATGTGTGTTACCAGGAAAAACCCTCAGGACCTTTGCAGATCAGATGTGGAATTTCTTATTTTAGCAGTGTAACAGAATCAGTCCTTTGAGATGTGAGTCTCTAGAAGCTAAAGATGTGTCTCTTGACTGTCCTACCATAACATCTTGTCAGAGGCCAGCCTTGAACAATTCATTGCTAACTTTTAACAGTTCTTTCTTCATTTGGTAAGAGCAAGGAAGGCTATGAACAGTATCCATCTTTCACATCTACAGGGAAATGACATCTGTATTGTCATTAGAGGTTTCTAGTAACACTTTTTTCTGAATTTCAACCCAATCCTTTGCTGTAAGACATCAAAAAAAGTTTCGAATCCCATTTGGATTTCATCAGGAACTTACTGCCTGCATTCATGGAAACTCTTGGATGCACATGCTGCCATGTCCTGCATCTCCCCTCATTTCCAAGGAATTACCTGCATTTCTGGAACCACTTTGCTTAATTTTGTACTCCAGTTGCTGTGATCTCAGTGTTTGGTAGGGTGTATCACAGAAATGCTCACTCCCATAACAGTCACAGGCTTCTTTCAGCCTAAGCTCTCCTGTTTTTCCACCTTGGACTGCAGAGTTAAGGTGGCTCTTTTATTAAGGATTCAAAGCATGAAAGTAAGTAGTTTCAGGATATTGACCATCTTGTATTTTTCCTTACTTGCTTTTCCCTCTTTTATTCTCCCCAGATGTCAGGCATACTGTTAATGCTGTGGACTAAAGCTACTCAGGAGAACCCTTTCACTGTATGCCTGTGGTGGAGAGTTTAAACTCAATTACTTCCAGTATGGTTGTTTCTAGAGGTAACAAGCATTTGAAGGGACTGAGTGCTTATACTGAAACATAGGAGAAAACTAGGTGGTAATCTGTCCAGGCAGGGCCTGTCCTTCTCCTTGATGTCAATACTTGTTGCAGTGCTAGGTATTTGTGATCTTGAGTGCATCAGACTTTGTATGAAAGACTGGATGAACACCTTTTGAGCTCATTTGCCTGTAAAATCACCATTAAACTTGTGTTTTATCAGTATATGGAAATTTTTCAGGGTAAAACATACTTAAGTACTGCTTGACTACTGTCAGATGAAACCACTGCCATCATCTCATGGGTCATCACTTATGTTATGTATTTATTCTTTTCAGAATTAACTCTTGCCCTAATAACTGCTCAGAACATGGCAAGTGCACAACCAGTGTGTCTGTGCCGAGCAGGGTGTACTGTGAATGTGACAAGTACTGGAAAGGAGAGGCCTGTGACATCCCTTACTGTAAAGCCAACTGTGGGAGTCCAGATCATGGCTACTGTGACCTGACAGGAGAGAAGCTCTGTGTTTGCAATGACAGCTGGCAAGGTAAGCTTTTCTTAGTTCAGTGTCTAGGTAATTTGATTTTCTTCCCCCACTCCTTTTAAGGTCACATCATTGAATCATATTATTAGTGTTTCCTGAGGTAAGTATCCACTGTCTGGTTTCTGCTGGGCATTACTTGTATCAGCTTCTCAATGAAAAAGGAAGGGGAACTGCTTTGTTATAATGGTACAAGAGTGTCTGTGTGGACTAACGGATGTGCTGCAGTTTTACTCCCAGTACCATAAATCATGGT
Source organism: Vireo altiloquus (assembly GCA_013396875.1). Taxonomy (NCBI): domain Eukaryota; kingdom Metazoa; phylum Chordata; class Aves; order Passeriformes; family Vireonidae; genus Vireo; species Vireo altiloquus. Next base: position 670,261 of record VZRF01004648.1, on the reverse strand, counting down.
TTCTCATTACAGATAAATTATTAAGATCCTAAATGTTTAATTCACTTACTATAATTATGCTAGATGCTTGTGGATTTTTGTTTTTATCATTTACCACTTCTGTTACAAGTCTCAATTGGCTTAGCTTGCTATGCATAGAAATTGCCATTCTTCTTAACAGAAATGTTAAAATCCCTCCAGATTACTCAGCTGCTATGCCCTCTTCCCATGACTTCCTGCCTCTGTTCTGGTTTATTGCTGTTTCTTTTGGCATGTCAAAGGAAATGACTTTTTAACTCCTATTAGCTGTCACACCTATTACTCCATAGTCATGATGAGATTTAATGCATTTCTCTTCTTAACAATTAATGAGTTGTTCATTAAAAGGCAGTCAGTGCACCCACAGAAGGGAAGTGGTTTAGCAATATGGTCATTGAATGGAAATAATGTAGACTTATTACTGAGTCTTTTAAAACCTTCCAGGACTGCAGTGTACAAAAAGATCCTGAAGGCTTAAGCTCTGTGTAGAAGTTGTGAATGGAATTTGCAGCAAGAGTATCACCCTTTCGTTTGTGTGTGGATTCCTTGCAATGTCAGATCACTGAGTACGAAATGGGGAAATGTCACAAATCTTTGGAAATGCTTTTTAGGCTGTACCATCAGACACAGTGCTATGAATGTAATTAGAAATACCCAAAATAAAAGTAAAAATCTGACTTCCAGTGCTGGTACCTTCCTTTCACCTAGCATTTCTGTTCATACTAGCTTCTCACTCTTTCCTGCAGTGCATGGGATCATCCAAAGATAATTTGCTTCATTGTTCCTTGGATTTTCACTGAACCTGCATAGATTTCAATAATTTTTTTTAATTCTGTCACAGATGAGCTGGCTTGAATGCATGATTGTTTTCCCTTACTAAATACCAAACTTTCCTTAAGCTCTCTGGGAGACTACTTTCTTCTCTATTCTTTTTCTTGATTTATTTACACCTGTATTCTCTGTAATTTCTACACCGATCTTCTGTGCCGATTATTTGCAATGCTGGAATCATAAATTTTTCTCTTGCTGTCTGACAAGTTTTTCTTATGTTTGGTGATTCAAACCAAGTGGCTGAAGGGTCTTGAGCTGTATGCTTTAGGAGGGAATTTCATGTTTCATTTTTTATAACTATTTTATTTTTATATTTTTTTGAGTAACTTTATTGCCTGTATTAAAAAAAAAAATCATTGAACTGCATTGATTTGGATGTATAATAATTAGAACCCGTGATTCAGAACATAAATCCCAGAATTTCCTATTTTAATGCATGGAGTTTTTCTTTTACAATGGTGACATCTTGTGGCTATCGTTGAAGGAGCAGCTCTGGAGAACATTTCACATTTGAGACAAGTATTCTGAGAAAAGAGAACACTTTTGAATATTCTTTGGGATGGAATAACTTTATTCAGTAGAAAGTAGGTTCCTCTCATTATTAGATACCTCTTGTGGAATCTAATGCAAGGATCCTTGCAGCTGACTGCCAGTTGTACAAATACAGAATAAAGTTTCAATGAAAACTTTTAGACTTAGAAGGCAAATAATTGACGTATTTTTTATTTTTAACAGACGTTATATTTGTGCACAAATCATGCACTAGTTAAATGTATTGGTTTTTTAAAATCAAAGTATTTTTAAATAATGCTAGTAATCTTAAATATTTCTGAGGTGGTTGTTGTCATGTAAGAACAAAATTTAGTATTTACACAAGATCTGGTTAGTTTAAAATTTTCATCCAGCATAAGGGAGGCTGAACTTTTCCCTAAGGAATATTTTCTTTATGAGTTCTGTACCACATTACATGCCCCATTCCTGGCTGATCTGTCTTGATATTATCTAACAGAATGTGTCAATGCATGCTGATAAAATGCCATGGATGTAATTCAGGGAGGAAAAAAAATGCCTTAAAACTGCTGACTTGCTCTCTTTCTTTTTGCTAGGCACATGTAAAAGAAAAATGGGAACTTGGCTGAGACCAAAGTGGTGGCTCATGCACAATTTGACCTATTTAATAATTTTATAGAAAGATGCTTTTGCTGAATGTGTTTTCACAGCCAGAAGATTCTCTTTGATACCAGGAGCACCATGTCTTGGATTGTTTCAGGCTGTAAAAGAGCAGAGAGATTTCCAAACAGTTTAAAAATTCAGTGACAGGTGAAAAAATTCAGGATGACTGGAAGGATAGCAAACAGTTCCACATTTTTAAGAGAGTTAAGTGGACTATCTTTAAAAATGCTGAAAACATTGCTTACTGCTGGGTGTAGACGGGGAAAAAAAAAAAGAGTTGAAGGCTCTCTTGAATTTAAGAGAAACTTTATTGATACTTTGATCATTGAACATCAGCACTGCAAGCAAAAGGGGAATCTATTAGGGAGGAATTACAGGGTGTGTTTAAATTAGTCTATGAGAGGACCAGTAGGGCACCTTCAAAGGAAACCTGATCCTTCATGTTTGTTTTGTTTTGGATTGCATCGAGAGATGATTTGGAAACAGAGGAAGTTCATTCCTTTTAGAAGGAACTACACCAAAAAATGAGCTCTAGGGTTGCACATAATGCACACCAGCCACAAACAGGCATTCAGCCCTAATCCAAAGTTAAAACACCAATAAAATTTCTGGAACGAATATAGTTAGTTGGTTCTCCCTACAGATCTGCTCCTAGCAGACAGAGATGTAGCAGAAGACCAGATTCTGAAATTAAACTAATTAACTTCTAAATAAATCCATTAGCAATTCAGGCAGCTTGAATTTTATAACATCTCTCTTGGGAAAAACGAGCCTTTATGTAAGGAGAAGAGTAAACAATGGAAGTATAAAAGGAGCTATGACTACTGCAGTGTAAAATCAGTGTTTTGCTTGCTTGGTACTGTGGCATTTATTGTAACAGCATCTTGAGTATGTCCAGAACCACTCTGTCAATGTGTGTCTATGCTCAGCTTAGGTTATCCCAGAAGGGCTCAACGGGAGTTGGGTTTGTTCCCAGTGCTTCAGTGAAAGGATTTGATGTCAAACTCTCTTGTTTGGCCTTCCTTATTCCTCAATGGAGAGATTTGGCAAAGCTGTGCTTTGTGGTGCTGGCAAACTGATGGAGAAGGTTTGAGATGGGGGCTCAGGCAGCAGCAGATGAAATGCAGCACTTGAAAGAGCTTGTGCCAAATGCCCAGAGGTTTGAAATGTGAGATTTTGGCTCGTTGTGCTTGGATATTCTTGAACAGAAAGCACACAAGTCTGTGTCTTTGGAGATGAGGACCTGTGATGTAACATTTGCTTTGGACAGAACTGTTTTTGGAAGGAAAAAGAAAATAGAAGCAGGTTTCTTATAACTATTCTGCCCTGTGATAATGCCCTCTTTGTCTCAATTTTACTTTTCAGGTTGTCTCCAGGCCAAGTATCATTTCAGAGAGGAGAAACTGCAGTTTTACAGTGTGGGAAATGTACTCTTAAATATATGTGTATTTATACTCTATAGGCACATACTCAAGGAATACTTTCCTCCCCCAATTTTAAGTTAAAATCCAATTTCTGCACTCCATATTTGTAGAGTTTTTAAACGTTGATCATAGAAATGACAGTTGTCTAAGAAAAGTTTCCATCTGTAGAACTAGTAGGAAGGAATTGTCTTGTAATGAATGGTTCTTTCATATATACTGGAAATGTTCTTCAGATTTAGCTTCAACTGGAATTAACAATTTGACAAGCATCCCTGGAGGACTGGGCAATTTGTAAACAAAATATAGCTATCAGAAATTTAGTGTCTGAAAACTGTGTGAGAAAAATCAAGTGTCCTTATTGCAAGAGAAAGAAGATCACAGGTAAATGAGGAGCCAGCTTCAGTTTTAAATACCTTTATGGTGTCATTTGACAATTAGTGAAAGCAAGTTTAGCAGAATTTATTTGATGCGTTTCACTAAACGACTGCATTAAGGGGGTTGATAATGCTCTCTATATCTAATTAGGATGAGATTTAGCAACGGAGTCCCCTGCTATTTGTGAGTTTTAATGAGAAATGTGATCCATTTAAAGTAAATCTATGATATAAATATTTATTTAAAATGCATATACTTGAATGTAGTGAGATGGAACATGCAAACACTTGATTAAACTAATGATCCCATGCAAAACTGTGTCCTGAACATAAGAAGGAGACAGTGCTGATCTCCCTGATAAGGTAAGATAGTAAATTTAGTTTATCTGTAGCACTTTCATTTAAGATTAGGAAGAAAGTGATTCATGGAGCTCAAAACCTGTTAGCTTCATTTCAGCATTGTGTAGAGTTCTAGACCATAACTTGAGGACAGAAATAATTAAACATATATTGTGATTAATAACAAAACAATTGAAATCTGAATTCATCAATGGAGTTAGTACGAAGATAGTCTGTAAGAAAATTGACATGAAAATGCAATATATTTTATCTGAACCTCATCATCTGATGACCAGAAATCATTGAGACTGAAGAGTGCAGTGCATATTTAAGGAAACAGTAAGGGGAACTTGGCTGCTTCATCATGAAGTGTGAGTGGGTGTGCTGAACAAGTATGGAGAGATATCAGTGCTCTGTAAAGGCTGATCTTGGGACTGATACTGTTACATAATTTTTATAATCTACCTGTAAGGCTGCTAATGAAATCTGGTAATACAAAGGTGGAAGCTGCTTTAAATATGAAGGGGAACTAGAATATCCTGCAAAAAAGCAATGTGTAGGATGTAATTACTTCAGTATAAATTGTAAATTAATACATTTAGAGACTAAGATTATTAAGAATTTGTTTTATAATCTTGGATTGAAATGTGGAAGGTAACATGGGAGAAAACTTGCTTGTCTATCTCAGAACATGAACTAATTAACATTATTAATTTTATATACTCTGTAAACTCCAAAGTGCCAAGTGCACTGGTAGGATGATCAGTCACAGAAACTCCAGTTAAATATATGAAAGTATTAGTAGAATGCTTCATGTTTTGCTAGTACAGTTTTATGAATACAAATAGACACAGACTCAGAGGGAGAGCCATTGGGATGGTCAGGGCTGTGGGAGGCACTAACAGAGCATGGTTTGGTTAAACAAGTACAATCAAGGCTGGGAGGGAAGAGTGTTGCTGTTTATAAACATTTGTAGGCTGTATAGACACACCAGGTCTTTAAGTACAGTAATATCAACACTGGTAGAAGAAAAATTGGGATAAACTGGCCATCAGTTTGGGAATTGGAAGGAGGCTTTTGTCTTAGAGCCGTGAAGTTTGAGAAGTTCTTAGCAGAGAGCTAAGGAGCTTGGTACCTTGCTGCCATTAGCATGGAGTCTCACAATCTCTAGTCCAATGGATGTTGTCAGAGTCCTTGTTTCTTGTAGAGAGTGAGAAGCAAAACCTGTTTTTGTTTCAGATGACAAATCTCATGCAGTGTCTACCAGGCACTGTGCTTGTTCTCGTCACGAAAGACTAGGAAAGCTTTCCCTGCAGTGTGCTTCTAGTAAACACTGCTGTGACATCTGGCCTTATTCTTGGGTACCAGCCTTGTTGAGCTCGAGTGTGGGATCTGGGGCTGAGCAGTTCAAGGCTGCTGTGGAGCAGTACTCACCCTTGGCAGGCCCTGCAGCCCTTCTGGCTCCCCTGCTCAGACTGACTCTGCACATTCCCCATGGCCAGTTAGCCCTTGGATGATCCACTCTTCCTGCCCCAGTTGGGTGGCATTTCAAGAACTGCAGGAGCCACGTGTGCATTAGGATTTGTGTGTCATTCCTGGAGGAGCCTGAGTCCTGGCACAGCTTGCTGCTCGGACACCTCACCAGGATCTCTCTGCCTGCTACTGAGTCTCATTTTCAGCAAGACTATTTGCAGGGTAAGAGAAATAATTACATCCAGTAGGGATGTTGCAGAGCTGTGCAGGGGCAGTGTAGGGATACATGGGTACACCTGCTGTTGGAATTCCTAGAGGGAGTTAGTGAGCCATTCCAGCACAACTGCTCTGACTGTAGGACTGGTTTCAACCACTGAGTTACAGTGGTTGAAAAATCCTGTTGAAGTAATAATTCTCAACTCAAATGATCAGGCAAACAAAACCAGAATAAACAACAAATACTTTTAAAATCACTTTGAGTAGATTGTATGAAGAGCACTGTGAAATTTATATTCAACACATCAATACTTCTGTTTTTTTCTCCTGTGATCCCAAAGGAAAAGATTTGGTTTGAAGACAGTAGATGATGTTTAGTCATTAGGTGGAAATTGATCTTATGACTTAAACTACTGGAACAGATTGTTACTTTGGCTTTTCGTGAAACTCCTCAATAAATAGAAATTAGATTCTTTCTCTTGTGTGGTGGAGATAAATCACTTTTTTAAACCTATAGAATTTTTTCCTACCTTAGAGGATAACGTAATTGACTTCCAGTTCAGGTTTATAAAGTTGTTTGCTGTTTTTAAAGCCTTTCCCCCTCCCCTCCCAGTGGATTGACTGACACATTAGGAAGATAAGAAAGAAATTCAATTTTAAGTGAATGGAGAAAAGTCATATTTGCATAAAACATAACAAAACATATTTTTCATTATCTTTGTTCTGCAGCTGTAGTGCTCTTTGTTGCACAGAAGGCACATATTTAGTGAATGTGATGTTTCTGAAGAGAATATGTATTTTTGCAGAAATATTGGTATATGTATTCAAGTAGGAAAATCTATAAATGATATCTATAAGTCCTACATTTACCTTGCTTTTATAAAGTAATAGCCGTACAAAAGAATTTGCTTTTTAGATGATGTTTTGGTAGAGGCCAGTATTACTCTATTGTTTTTCATTTTTGCAGATCTATATTCAATATTTGTATCGACTGGTACATAACGCGGTGAGGCCTTGCCCGGGGCAGTGGGGTTGGAGCTGGATGGTCTTTAAGGCTCCTTCCAGCCCGAGGCTTTCTGTGGCTGTGGCACACGAGGTGTTTGTGCTTTTTCTCTCACCTTCCCTTCACTCAGTTTGACAGAGCACTGCCACTGGAAGAGGGCTGGCTCTGACCTTCTTTCCGTCACTGATCTGGTTAAGATTTTTGCATTCTTAACTTAGTGTTAGGTTTTCCAGTGCTGATTTTATGGCGCTCGGTGCCGGCTAGCCGCAGGAGTTGCTGCCGCGGGAATTTGGCTCTGCTCGCCACTCGCCACCAGGGGTCACTGCTGGCCGCGACATCGCCGTGCCCGACGGCTCCTGGGGACAGCCGCCAGGGACGCGGCTTCTTTTCCTGACCTGCAGGCACCCTTTCCATCATTTTAAGCTCTTCCCTGATCAAAGAATACTTAATCAATTGTTTATTTTAAAGCCGTTTTATATTCAAATTGAGGATTTCCTCCAGTGATTTACCAAATCACGATTTTGCTGAGGTTACAACTCTATTACAGTATCAATTATTAATGCTTAAGAAATAATATACTGAATTGTTCATACTCTCATTAGACCTCATTGAAATACCATTAATCTTTTCTGGGTAGAAGGTATAATGAACTATGGGAATTGAGTGTCTCCATCGTTTAGTGAATGGAAAGTAATTTGGATACAAGTGGACATTATTTCTTCTGTAGTGTACTAGGAAAAGTTGACAGCTGGTTACATTTGGATGCTTGGTTGTTGTGTATAGGAAGTAACTGTAACAAGTTGTCCCCAAAATGACAATAAACATTGGAAAAACATGATCTCCCTGTGCTCCCATTCCCCCAAGATAATGTTTTAAAATTATTATAAACTTGATGTACATTACTTATTTAGCTCAGTAAGCTTCAGCAACTCTCTCTTCTAAAATTATGTCCTGTCTCCCCTTGACACATCTAAATCTCTGTATCCAGAGCATCCTTTGCCAGGGGAGTATCCTTGCCAGAGAGATCTGATACTTCGTGCATGAAGAACTGTCTCTTGTTGGTTGCTTTGAACATGGCTTCTTCAAGCTGCATTTCATAAATCTCAACTCCTTGTATTTAGAGAGACTGTGGACTCTTTATATCCACCCTCTTGTTATCACTTACTTTACAGACATTTATTATCCACTTCCGAGTTTTCTTTTTTTTAGAAAGTCAGTAGTTCAAATGAATTCAGTGCTTTCTATAATTGGAACATCCTTATTACTCTCTTGTAAACAGTCTCCAGCACTAATCTCTTATTTTTCAGTAGGACACAGTTTTCTAAGGTTACACAAACCACAGATTTATGCAGTGGGGTAACAGTATTCTCTTTTCTGACATGATTCTTTATTTTGATCATTGCTGAGTGGTGATGTAACATTTTCCTGAGCTATCCTGAGATGATCCTAAAATGTAACTTACTTAGTTTTCAATTTAACTATTGAATTTTGTGTATTGTTTTATTGCTCAGTCACATATGTGCATATGCATATATTCAGGTTTTAAATAAGATCTAGAGCATAAACCGATGATGAAGAGATCATGTTTTTGTTATTACAGAAGAAATAAAAAAATAGATTTTGCTGTTTGTGATTGTAATAGTCTTATTGACTTCAAAAATTATACATTTTTGCTGACTTTTCCTTATTTGACAAAAAAAAAAGTAGTTGTGTTTTGTCCAGAGGTAACATACAGTGCTAAAAGTTTTAGACCTGATGACAGATAATTTAAAAATGTGATGGTTCTGCCTTTCTATCAATTTGTGACTCATACAGTCTGTTTTCTGAGAAGAATGCGGAAATGGATTGTTATTATTTGAGCTGATCTAACGCTTTCAATTAGATAGACATCCCCTGTTGTCAATTTTTTCATTGAGCATCTGTTAAACATAAAAGTGTACACCATATTTTATCAGAATGAGCAATCCTGACATCTGTAATTAAGCCTCCCCTGTTTCTGCTTTATTGACTTTTATGTCCCCGTCTAACAGATTGTACAAATTGCACATTTGTTTACCAAACAGGTCCAGATTGTTCTTTGAATGTCCCTTCCACGGAGTCCTACTGGGTTCTGCCCAACGTGAAGCCCTTCAGCCCCTCTGTGGGTCGTGCTTCCCACAAGGCCATCCTGCACGGGAAGTTTATGTGGGTGATTGGTGGATACACCTTTAACTACAGCTCCTTCCAAATGGTGTTGAAGTAAGTGATTTCTCCTTTGTCATGTCCTTTCTGATGGGGCTTAGGGAACACAGATCCTACCAGGGAGGGAGCTTCTATCTTATTTAGCTGAAAGGTTTATATCTCTTTTAGAGTTTTTATTAATGGTCTTATTTTATGCTTGTAATTTTCTTATGATTATAGACAGTGAAAATACGGGCAACTTCAAACTGTATGTGGTATTAATATGTACTTCAGTTTTATGAAAAACTACAAAACATAAAGAGGTTTGTGGTGATAAAACAGTGAAAGAAATTCACTGCTGATGTACATACAGTGCATTTTGAAAGCCATGTGCATTATCGATGTTAATTTATGATTATAGGAGACTTGTATTTAGGGCTTGCCCTTTGCCTGCTGGTGCCATGCCAGTAGGGTCAGGCAGCTCACCTGTATTCCACTTTTTTGTACTTGTGGCAGTTTGTGTGTATTTGACCACCAATTGAAAACAAAGTTGAGGCAGCTGTAAATAGTACCCAAGTGATGTGGATGGTAACTTCATATGTAGAGGCCTTAAATGTGGCAAATGCAAGTGTTAGAATATATTTATTAGCATATTATTAGCATGTTCACTTCTCCTGTTTTTGTCTACGTTTCTTCCACATGTTTGCAATCATCCAAAATGAATCCTATCATCTTTTGGATTTTTCTTTTCGACCTTTGTCATTTATTTTTTTATGTCTCTTATCTAATGCTGTACGTTGATTAATTAAAATATAATGGAAATTAAAATCAACCATATAATTAAGTGGATGCCCAACACTAAGTCTTCAAAGTAGTGCAAAAGCATGTGGCATGAGCAGTTTAGTGGGCTGGGGGTTTTTTGGGACTGATAACAGAGCAAGTCTTGTTATTTTTCTTAATTACTCCTATTTTTTAAGATTGTTGATGAGTGCCTTAAAGAGCTGCTCCTGTTTTGCTTGGAGAATGTTTAGTGCATTATCACAAGTTAGTGCACTGTTGCAATAGTTCAAAGCAATGGCAGTGATGTTATTGCTGCTAACAAATTACCATTTGGCTGATCAAATGTGCCAAACAGGAGTTAGTTTGAACATACAAGCCTCTCTATTTCCTCTGCAGGTTGAAAATGTTTCCTTTTCTATTTCTCTTCTAGCTACAATTTGGAAAGCAGTATATGGAATGTAGTACCTGTATCCAAAGGGCCCCTCCAGAGATATGGACACACTCTTGCTTTGTATCAGGTTTGGACTTCTCAGAGTTCTGTATAATGGATTTCTCTGTGTGTGCTGTTAGTGATCTTAAAATGAGTCACCATGAACAGAGACTTTTGAGAATAATTTAATTTCTAAATTTTTTGTGTTAATGTTTTCTTCAGTACTTAGGTGTTTTGCATGGTTTTTGGAACAGAGATTGTGCAATAGTTCTCAGTCACTTTGCTTATCATAAACTTTCTGAGCTAAACCTGCCAATATAAGGTATGAATGCGTGAGTGATATGATTGGGAGCGTGGCAGTGCTCTTGCTCACCAGACACCATCCCCAGGGGCTGAACCCTGCAGGCAGAGCCACGTGCTGGTAGCAGGATCCTTTGGCAGCCCCACGACAAGTGGTGGCCCAGGTCTGGGGACTGTTGAGGGAATCCAGCCAGGAGCACAAGGAGTCGGGACTGGAGGGAAGGCTCCAACATATGCCTAAGGGGTCTATCAGCGAGACAGAGCATGACAGACTTGTTAACTGTGACAGAGAAATACAGAATTTGTATTTCAGATTTTCATTTGTTTGCATAAGGCAACCTCAGCCGGGAAGGACAAAAAGGATCAAGTCAGACCAGGGTGTTCATCTCGCCTGGTAACACCTCTTGAATAATGGGTAACAGTGAATGCCTAGGGAAGAGTGTAAGAAAAAATGACAGCAGCTTCCTCAGAATACTGCCCTACTTTGCAGCTGGGATTTCCTAAAATAGGATAGTATTTTTGTGGAAAAATTATGAACCCATGTTGTTTATTTATTTTTATTTTTTCAGTTTTTGGGCCATATATTTATTTTAATGCTGACATCATCCTATGCCTAAGAATTCCAGAACATTTTTGTGAGAAATAAAACCTTTCAGAAACTGGTTTGATTTTGATAATCCCTACTTCTTATTCTTCATTTATTTTCTCGTACTACTCATGATTTTCTGTAAGGCCATCATATCCTCTACCATTTCTTTTTCATTTCAAACACAAGGAAAATTCCTTGTGTTTTTAATAATCCACTGTAAGGAAGATACTTCATACCTTGGATAACGTTTTGCCATTGCCTTTACCTTTTCTGATTCTGTTATATATTTTCTGAGAAAGGAGGAATAACAGTCTTTAGAGTGCTCCTACCTCAGAGATTGATGTCATAGCAAATTAAGGGTCTAATTTTTTCCTATTAATTCTTTAGGGTATTTTAGCTTTTTCAAAATCTACTGTTTGCTTTGAACTGGTATTTTCACAGAACCATCAGTTACAACCTCAAAGTCTCATTCTGGGCAATTCAAAACCCACCCCCTTATGTGTAGACTTAAAATTGATTTTTCCACATAGGCATCTTTTCATCCTTATGTACATGAACATTTATTTACCCTTCAATTTTTTCTTGTATTCCACATTCAGTGTTAGGAGATTCTTCTGCAATTACTTGCTTTTGACCTCAGCTATTTTGAGTAACATAATATAGTCAAAAAGTATTGCTGTTTTTGCACTCATCCCTCTGCCAGCTTGTTTGTTAGTATATTGAACAAGCAAATCCCACTTGTAGGACACCACTTGTGCCTGTAGGACACCACTAATGACCTTTATTCATTTAAGAAGTGACTATTTTTTCCCCGAACTTTACTTTATAGACTTAATTAGCCTTGTGTTATCTGCTTTCCCTGTTCCAGAACATCTTAGTTCCTTTAGGGCATGAGGAATATTATCAAGCATCTTTTGGAAATTTCAGGTAAATGCAGTGTTTGGGCCTTTGATTTCTTCAGAACTTTTATTTGCAAGGTATAACTTCCCTTTTAAGAAATATGTAGAACTTTCTTCATCTGTTTGTCTGTTTCACTCACTGAATTCTGTCCTTTCTGCCTCTTCCTTGCCACTCTTTTGGTATGGACACATTTTTAAGCAGTAATTCACATACTACAGACACGGTTTAGCTCTTTAATTCTTTCAGAACTGATTCCAGGGACTTTCTTTGCCAGGTTTGAGGTTATTTTTTTCCTACTATAACTTTCTGTTTGTATTTTTTGCTATGGAAATACCTGTAAAGTCTACCATGGAAAACCCATGTGGGAAAGTTAACCCCATTTTATTGCTATGACTTTCACTTCTCAGAATGCTCCTTCAGACAGCATTGGCACCACAAAGTATCTAGTTAGATATATTGCTAATACATTTCAAAAATTATGTACTAGTACTTTATGTATAAAATTTGAGGCATCTCATTGAGATGTTTCATGGCTTGCCTTTCTGTGTGTCTCTGTTTTCATCTGAGTTTTGGAGCCTTTGTTTTGAACTCTATTTTTTCTTCTAAGTCTCCATTATCCTTCTGTTAAAATTTATTTATTTTGTTATTTGTAATGGAAAGTTCTGGTTTTCTTTTTAAATAGGAAGTGTTCATGTCATCTCTGAGCAAAATGTCTTACAATGTGTTGGAATGTCTTCATATTTTTACTAAAGGTTTTACTTTTTTTAGTTGTACATTTTAGTTTCTTCTTATGTTTGGTCTTCTTTTATATAGTGAGTGCTTCCTGTAAATTCAGAGGAATTGAAGGCATGGGCTGATACTTTGTTTTGTCTTTTCCTGGCATCTGTGTGTAGCATGGTGAATATTGTAGAGATGTTTTCATTAGTAACATGAACTAGATTTTGTGCATGCCTTAACATCAACTCAAAGCTTGCTTTTCTTCCTGTCAGTTCCCTGATTAATTTTTAATGTATTTCCTGTTCTTTAAAAGGTCAGATCTTTTTGACCAATGTCTTTGATTATTACTGTTCTTGTAGAATGTGGACTTTTTAGTCAAAAAACATTTGAGTAATGTATCATTTAGCAGTTCAGAATAAAGGTTTAAAATAAAATTTAACCTTTTTATTTGACGGTGCTAATATTTCCTTGAGACATTCCAGACTAAAGGGTAACTGTTTTAGAAATGCTTTCACCAGCAAATATTAAATATGATAGACCTGTGTTAATTCAGATATCTCTTTGGATCTCAGTGAGGAAGTGCAACTCATGTTAATAATAATGAAAGCTGCATCCAAAGGTATAGTGAAGAAGCTGTGGCTGTTGTTGAAGACACATATTAATTAGCAATTAGGATTCACTAATAATGAACCTATGTGAAATAATTAACCACTATGCTGCTTGTACTAGTGATTATGTCAAATGTCAAAAGTTACATGGGCTGAAAAGAGCTGATTACCCAAGGTAAATTTCAAGGGGAAAAAGTACATCCTTGTGAAGTAAGTTCTTACATTAACTTGTTAGGATAAAGTTCCTTTCAGATTTTCAGTCTGAAATTTTTCCTTTCAGATTTTCAATCTCTTTAAAAAAAAAAACAAAACAGAAAAAAGAATTGAGAGTGAAGAGCAGTAGAATATTAACGCCTAGAGATGGCAGCTTTGAGCTGTGTTTTCAGCTCTCTACTAGTAATTGTGTAATGTTTCCTTTATGGTTGAGAGAAAAAGAGTATCCACAGAGATGAAACTAGATTAAGGTTTTGACTTGAGCTCCTGAGATTTCAAAGCCTGGTGCTAGGCTGGAGTGAGAGCACAGAGCCAGTGCTGCCCGATGGTGGCACAAGGTAAATTGCAGCTGTAGGATGGACTCTGTGGAGAATGAAGTGACTGTGCCCATTTCCCTCAGAAAGCTTCTTTAGTAAAAACTGAAGTGCTGTTCTTCTTTATTCTGAAGAAAAAAAGATCAGAAGACTCCCACTGATGTATAGTTATAACAAATGCTTAAGACTTTTTATGCATTTATAGAGGAGAGAGTATAAAAGAGCTCTTGCTTTTAGACCAAGTAAACTGTTGGGTAGTTTTACCTTCAATGCCTCCTTGGGCTGGTTATTGTCCATCTCTGTTAACAAGTGGTCCTACTGCATCTCAGAAATTGTATGTAGCTCCTGACACCTTGATACTGAAAATATCAGCATACTTTGAAATGATTTATGTAAGAAATAGGCTTATGAAGAGACTGAAGGAAATGACTTGTGAGGTTTCTAGAGTAGGTACATATAGCTTGGAAAAATGGTGACTAGGGAGGGAGTTAAGGAGTAAAGTGTAAATACTAGGTCCCTGGAATTAGGGAGTTGCCTGCAAGGTGTATATGTGGTCACTGCTGGGACTTTACTCAGTTTTTGGTAGTATCACTAAAATTGGTCGAATTAGGTCTCGTAATTGAACTGTTGCTGCTGGTCCCAAGAGAGTGGAAGGATGGCTGGGCTTTGAGATTTGTTTCCTTCGAGACTGACAATAGAAATGAAGCAGGCAAGCTGATGCAGTAGTAACAATAAAGATGTTCTACAGTATACAGACCGTTTTATACATAGTCAAATTTAATTTAACTCATTTGAGTTTTATGAATGTTACTTTCACTTTAAAAATGTTATTAAGAAGGGGTAATTGTTTTGATTCCTTTTACAAATTAATTGGTATTGATGTTGAGTCCATATATATCTTCTGGTATTTTTATTGGTCTCATCAAGAGCTAGCGTTAACAAAGTAAAAAAGAATAAAAACTTTTCCTACTTCAGTATGAACAAGATAAAATCTTTCACCAATTGGTTTGTTATTCTTTTAATGCCTATTTTTGTTGGCCGTTGGAGTATAATTTGAATAGCACTAGGAATGTAAAAGTATTTTCTAACTATTCTATTAGTAGGTTGTACCAACAATTTCTATAGGTTTATTCTATGACTTTGAATTACATCTTATGCACAACTTGCACTCTAATTCTGATTTGCAGATCTCAAAAGTGTGAGCAGTAGGTGAGATGAGCTGCCATACACTTTTTTCATGTAGTCCAGAGAAAAGCCTGTTCAGAGTTCCCTTCTGTTAAGTGGCCCTAATTCGTCAAGGGATTGGTTCTTTATGTAGAAGTGTAATATTTTTCATTCCTTGTTTCAAGGTTATATTCCAATTGGTTGGAAAGTGAAGTCCAAGTAAGGTCAGCTTAATTAATACCTTTGACTAAACCCAGCAACCACTGGAAAACTGCAAATAATGAAGAAATAAAGTGACAGCACTTTTGATTAGGTTGACCTCCTGACCTATAATGTGGTGCAGTATTGTCTCGACCTTGAGTTTGGTCCTGTTGGGAACTTAAGTTAAAATGTTCCTCTCATGTATTCAGGTTCTTTTTCAGAGGGGATATTGTCTCACAGTAAGCTAAGAATTAAAAAAATCAGGCTTCAGGAGGAAGAGTTTCCTGAAGACTGCTTTCCAGTCTGTCAGACCTTGTCTGATGGGAGGATTACTGGATCAAGTAGAAATGTAATTAATTTTCAATTTTGATATAACACATAGAATGTTCTTGATACTGTTAACTATACTAAAGGAGATAACAGTTTGGGGAAAGGAAGAGGAGGTGTTAGAAAGCCCTAAACCAAGTGGTACATGTTGAATGCAAAAATCAGTCTTGGAGGGGATGAGTAATTGCCAGGTGACATTTTGTGAGACCTACATTTTGCTTGGAAAAAAAAATTGAGAATTTCTTTAATGGCCTGCAGATTTGACAAGACTTTTAGAAATTTCAGGTAAAGTATAGAGAACAGAAATCCTAATAAATGTCAGAGTCCTGATAGTTTACGTAAAGTTAATTTCAATACCAAGGTGTGGATACAGTCTAGGGAAGAAAAAAGATTGATCTTGTTTCAAGAAAATAAGAGAATGACTGTTCATGTAGTTTGTGAGGAGCATTTCTTTGGCCAATTCTTCACAAACAGTTTAGATGTTTACAAGAATTAAGGCAGAAAACTCATTTCTGAGAGATAAATTTCCTGTGTAACCATGATATAGTTAAAAAATACAAAATGAAAATTATGTGGTTATTTTAATGTGAATAACTTCCTTCCAATTCATTAGAAATGGATTATGAATTACCCTTTTGTTGTGGTTTTTCACGCTTTTTTTAGTGGTATCTACCAGATAAGATTCTTTTGGAATGCAGGCAGGATTTGCATAAGAGTCATTCCAAGGTACAGCCTGAGCAGCCAAGTATTGTTCCTTTAGGAAAAAAAGAAAAATCGTAAAGTCTAAGGAATAAAACTTTTGTTAACTTTTAGAAGTCTTGAATTACTGCATTTATATGAAATATAAAATCAATATTAACACTGAGGTAAGATGTAGGAAAAAGAACATGTCCAAGGTCAATGGAACAAATGATTTGGGCTGTCTGTTACTCCAGGATTCAATGTGAATTGTGTACAGTCTATTGACTGAGACTTAACAGGCAAGTGGGGGCTCCTGGGCTTTTGGTGGTCTTTTAAAATATCCTCCTTGGTCTGTTTTATTTTTCCTCACTGTAAAATGCTCCTCTGTCAAGGATCTTTGAACAACCTGTTCCAGTCTTGACCATTCTCAATAAAAAAAGAGAAATGTTTGTTTTTATATTTAAATTGAATTTTTTGTAATCCAAATTGTGTACCCATCACATCTGGTTTGTTTGCTGGATTACCTTGGGAAGAGGTCTCTTTTTTACTCTCTCCCATCCGGCATTTAATTTTATTCAAATTACTTGGTTATTTAACAAACATCTTCTCCAAAGATAGTGATGGTATCAATAAAATGAAGAAATTAGGAGGAGTTTTATTGCTGTAAATTGCATTGATTCTTCCAACATTCAAATTTTGACAGTTTACTTTTTCTCCTATATTTGAGTTATTCTCTTGGTCTTACTTTGTCCAGTCGAAAATGTGTATGTCAATCATTACTCTGTAAGAGAAATCCTAGATCAAATGAATGTTTTCTTCTTCTCTTGAGAAAAGTGATTTAACTATTTTGTTCAAATCCTGGCTTTGCCCTTATCATTCCTACCTTCTGCTGTCATCCTCTCTGCCCAATATGCACACTCAAATATTTACAGATCATATACCTTTTGTCATCTTTCTTCATCATTATCGTTCATCAAAATTTTCCACTGAAGTAGTTTTTTCAGGGAAAAAAGTGCAGTGTGAGAAAATGGAATCATTTATTGAAAAGTTTTGGTTCCATTGAAGCAAACAGGAGCTGCACTGGCTTTTTTGTTGGGTTAGACCTGAACACCTGCCAAGAAACCAGCTGATGTGATCTGTAGGTGGGAACGTCATGACTGAGTGAGCTGTCAGCCTGCTCTGGTTACAGGAAGAAATTTCTCGTTTTCCTGTAATTCTCTACTGAGCAGGAACTCTGAAGTTCAATAACCAGTGTGCTTTTCTATACTTTAATTTGCATATAGTAATATTTATATGAGATTTTGATGTAAAAACCACAAGGTCTTTCAAGGTTCCTGTAAGTTCTTAGATAATGGTATTCACATGATGTAATACATCTAATATGACCAATACTGATAATGACCAAGGTTCATTTATTGAGTAAGTGCTCAACTTTACAGTCTCACACTGTGATTGAAGGTGTTGCTTTTGACACCTGGTATCAAAATTTTAAGATATGAATGTGTTGGAGGCCTTGTGCCTTCTTGCTGCTTACCTACCTGTTTTTGTTATCTCTTCTGTGGAAAAGTCTGCCTCTTGACCTTCTCTCTTCTCTAGACTGAGGAGTAGAGCTTTTAAGATCTTTCATCTGGGCCAGATTATTCACTTTTTTTTTCACTAATTTCACAAAGACTCTCAATTTTATATTTTAATTTCTTTTTATTTTACTTTACAGTCCTGTTTGCTTTGCTATCTTTTAAACAAATTTAGGTTGAGCTTAATTAATTGCAAGGTCAGAAGTGTTTGTGTACTACACTTTAATCTCTGTGTCTTATATGTTGTGTCTTCCAGAAAGCCTCACCTTTTAGCACATACCTTGATTTATATTTAGTATATAAGTAATTTATAAAGGTAGTATAAAGTCTATACAGGATTCCTTCCTTTCTGTCACAATTTTTATGCTGCTTAGGACCATTTGCTCGAGTATCATTCCTACAGTTCCTTACTGGTTAGGCTTTTCAAATAAATGTCTGTCTTTATGTGCTTAGGAGGTTGGGTTTTGCCCTTTAAAAGTATGCATGTAACATTTTTTAATTTCAATTCTGTATTTCTTCCACTGACTTTGATCTCTCAACCTGTTTTTTTTTTCTCTGTGTTCAGCTGATCATCACTTACTTTTAAAGTGTTTTTCACCAGCACTAGGAACTTCTTAATCTCAGAAACAGCCCTTAGCAAAGCTTAGTTAAATCTGTTTTTGCGGCTGATAAAGCAGTTGTCATGACCTTCTTGTCTTTTTCTCTGTGAATATTCTTGTATACAGGATCTGCTGTGTCACCTAAAAGATTGCTCCTCACAGAAGTGTTCTTCTTTCTGAACTTTGAATCATTTAAGCAGTGAGGAGGAGTTTCCTGTTGTCAAGTGTCTGAGAAATTATTTCAAAGTTCATGCAGCTCTTTAGGTCACCTTTTTCTCAGTGTTTCCTCAGTGTCAAAAATATTTTTTTTTCAAATACTGTTGTACAGCCCTTGCAGCTCCCTAATTAACTCTCTCTTTTTGTCGTAGTTACTAGCATTTGAAAATAAATAGTTCACAATTTTAGTGATGCTGATTTGACTTTAAAGATCTATGTGATATTGCAAGGAATGTGCCATGTAAGATCCTTTCAAGAAGAATATTTGTTCAAGCCATTCCCGTGGATCAGTGCACATCCTTCTGTAGTTTTTATGGGTCTTTACCAAGCTCTTTGAAATGTTTTATCTCATAGGAAAATAATGGCTTCAGATACATTATTTCTGTAATCCTACTACAGAGTCCTTCTGTGAGCACCTTTTGTTCAAAGAGCAGTATAGCACAGAGTATTCCTGCATAGGAATGATTTAAATTCCAAATCAAGAAATGTTCTCCTGCCTCAGATGAAAAGAATAGTTGAAAATTTTGCAGAAATTTCAAGTGTGCTGTTGAAGACATATCGGACAGTTTGGTCAGTCATTTACTGACTACTTCCTCTGAGTAACAAGGAATCTTTTACTGTTCTGGACTCTATTCCTTGCCATTAACCACAGGTGCATGGGAGGAGAGCATTATAACCCTCTAAAGCCTTGGTTTTGCTGGACTGAAAAGACTTGTCATTCTACTGATCACCTATATTTGCCATGCCTGCCCATTCATAAAGAGCCAAGAGCTCATCTTTCTTCATGTGTAGGATGAGAATAACCTGAAGTTTACATTTCTGTGTCAATCCATCAGCTCCCTGTACAACGTCTGAAATTTCTGCATGCCTGATACAAACTTCTTAGGTAGTTTCCTTATCTTCCAGCCTCTTTTTCTGAGACTCAGTTTTTTGTGCCAAGTTACACTTTGCCAAATGTGCTAAACCTGCAACTTCCTTTTTTAAAACTGAGTCTAGGGTAAGCTCCAGAATAGTACATTGCAGAATGCAGAAGACAGCTGCCAACTGTACAGCATGCAAATGGGATGCAGAGTGCATGTGGTGGTTATGTCCTAGCAAAGAATGAGTATCGGTCTCAGAACCAGAGGAAGTTTTTTCCACACAGTATAAACTGTCCTTGAGCAAGTCTGTGAAGCCAACGATCTGGAATTTGTTCTGTGACTTTGCATACCTTGGCTTGCAAATCCAGATGAAGTGAAATTCAGTAGGATTTGCTTTCAGTCAATATTTAAGTAAATCACTCGTTACTTACCAGAACAGATGGCACTGCTGTTTGAGGTATGTGGTTCATGATGACTGGAATATCTGTTTAGCATTCCTTAGAAAGAGCTCAAAGTACTCCTTTTGGGACTTGATTTTAGTAAATGTGCTCAACAGGAGCCAGCCACATTCCTGGGCTGCATCAAAAGCAGCACCACCAGCAGGCTGAGGGAGGTGATTGTGCCCCTCTGCTCCACTCTCATGAGCCCTGTGCCCAGCTCTGGGACACCCAGTGTGAGAATCACTGTTGGAGCAAGTCCTGAGGAGGGGCCACCGAGGTGATCAGAAATCTGAAGCACATCTCCAAGAGGACAGGCTGGAAGAGTTGGGGGGTTTCAGCCTGGAGAAGAGAAGGCTCTGTGGACACCTCATAGCACTCTCCTGTGCCTCAAGGGGCTGCAAGAGAGCTGCAGAGTGATGTTTTACAGGGGCATGGAGTGACAGGACAAGGGGAGATGGCTTCAAATGGTGTGAGAGCAAGTTTGGTTTAGGTGCTGGTAAGAAATTCTTTAGTGTGAGGGTGGTGAGGCCCTGGCAGAGGCTACCCCATCCCTGAAAGTGTCTGAGGTGAGGTTGAGCAGGGCTTGGAGCAAGCTGGGATAGTAGAAGGTGTCCCTGCCCATGGGGGTGGAAAAAGATGATCTTTTAGGCATCTTCCAACCCAGATCCTTCTATGATTCCATACACACATTGTCCCCTTTCTTTCAGTTCTGGTTGACTGAATTTTCTCAGAACTTAAATCACTTTGCTAGTAGGAGAGAATGTGCTCTCTTGTGCACGTGCTGAATGAAATCTCCGTGGACTGAGTGTGCGGAAAATCACATTTTAATTCTGTGAACTGTTCCTTAATAAAACAATATAATATCCTTTCTGTTTAGCTTTTTTAAAATAGAATGCTGCAGTATGGATTAGAAAAGCCATGTAATTAAAGGTTTTCTGGTTGAAATAATCTCTTTGAGATTCATTTTGGTGTCATTTTCATGGCTAGGTTTATTTTTCAGAGAAATAGACTCCTTATCATTGTTGGTTTAGTTTAAGTATAATTGTCTGGGATTAGTGTCTGATATTGAGCTGGTTAATGTAAGATTAAATGTGAAGATTTAAATCAGATTGTTCAGTTATGAAATATTGCTCAGCAGAGCAGTATGCAGTTCAGATATTATCTTTCTGTAATCCATTATTTGCTTTCTCCCCTCTCCCATTTTTACAGGAAGACATCTACATGTACGGAGGCAAAATCGAAACAAGTAATGGCAATGTCACTGATGAGCTGTGGGTTTTCAACATACCCAGTCAGACATGGAGTACCAGAGTTCCTGCAGTGCTTGTCCATGGCCAGCAGTATGCTGTGGAAGGTCATTCAGCACACATAGTAGAGCTGGACAGCAGAGATGTGGTTATGATTGTAATTTTTGGATATTCTTCCATATACGGTTACACAAGCATTGTGCAAGAATACTACATCAGTAAGTCCCTTTCAAATTGTTATGATCCCCTACTGATACATAAAGTGCTGGATTTTTTTAAGTGAATATCACTCTTATTTTCAGAAAAAAAGTGTTTTCCAAAACAAATAAAGCCTCACCTTTTTTTATTCCAATTATGCACATCAGATTTCCTAATAAGAAGTAGCATAAGCAGTTAAGCATGTCTTTGGAGCATCATGACTTTTTCCATTGTGTACATGGTCATGGTACCCTAAATGAGATAAAAATTGGAACCAGAAATTCCACACTGTGGTAAATTTGATGAAACATAGTTTTTTTAACACAGACTTGCTGTGTTTACCACAGAGTAGAAGAGCAAAACCAACAATAATTTAGTTATTTTAAAGGTTCTTTAATATTGGTGTATGATTTTCATTCTATTGTGTTCTTTTTAAATGTAATAACTTAGTTCCTCATTATATGTAGGGTTCTCTCTAAAACATATACATGTTGCTGTTAGAAGTAATAATTGAAAATGAACTCTGACTTTCTGTAAATAACCTACCATATCTGTCTGGGTTTCCCCTTGCAAACTGCAAGCTGTTCCTAGGCATGATTTTAAATGCTAAAATTAAATAAACGAAGAGAAATATTTTTATCACATACATGGCACATCTAATATACTATTTTAATGGAATAATAATTGAAAATCTACACCTGATATATGCCTAGCAATTCAATTTATAGTCTACTTTTTAAAATTCCTTTTATCTGTTGAGTTTATCTGTCTCTCAGTTATTTATGCAGTTGCAGAAGGCATAATATAATATTTCACAGTAATACCTACATGTTAAAGGATAATAATTGCTTCTAATTGTTCCATTTAACTTTTTTTTCATGTATGTATATTTATATAAACACTTTTTAAGCAGCTTTATAGGTTGGGGAAATCCCTTCAGAACTCGGATGGTTCTTATGCTCTCTGGCATTATCTCTGATGGCAGTGTCAAAATTATATAACAATGTTGAAAAAGGATAAAAGTGAATGGCAATAAGAGGAAGAGCACCATGGTGTGCTTTATCCAACTGAAAAATTCCAATTTAACAGCATAAAAACTACTATAAAACTCTGATCTGAGAAATATATTTCACAACAGTGTTCTGAGATTTGTTAACTATTAAAGACCATTTTTTGGAAAAACTTAATTTCTGAAAGTTGGGTTATTTTTTTGACCTACCAGTGATGTTTTTTTTTTCTGTGAAGGAAACAATATGTTGTTCTAGCTTCTGCATGCTCATTCAGTCGTCTGTTGGAACTTTAAATTATTAGCTTCTTCACATGCTGCTAATTTAGTATGGAGTAGCAGTGCCAATTTTATTCTCACCTATTGTCGTTAGTTTAATTAGGAAGAAGGGAACATGATTTGTTGTGTAAAATTTTCTGCGTGGCTGATTTTATTGATGGCCTTATGGTTGAAATGGACAGCTTGTTCCTATTTTAATTTTTTTTTTCCATGTTACGGCTACATTTGTGGAGGATTAAGAAAAGAGAGTATAGCTAAGCATATATAACACAAACAAAAAAAAAAAAAATCCCAAACCTTTCCTATCATGGTGATAAGCTTGGAGTAAGAGGAAACACTTCTCTGTCAGTTATGTGTCAGTTATTCTCAAGTTTTAGTGTCTCCTTTCTGAGGTTGTATTTTTATCATAATCTAGTGAGAAATTTAGTTTATTAGAGGAAACGTGCTTCACTTGCATCAAATACAAAGGAAACTTGTAACAATATAGGCTGTTGGTGTTTCAGCCATTGACTTCAGTGAGTCTGCTCGTCTGGTGAAGGATTGATTGTTGGGGCTCTCAGTAGGACACTGTACCTGAACCCTGGCTGCCACAGAGACTTCTCATGTTTCATTTCACCTCATTGCATCTCCCTCCTTTTCCCCCCCTCTAAGTTAAATGAATTTTGTGGTAAATTTTCCGGAATTCTGTGTTGACTGTGGCATTTATCTACAGTTTTGCAGCTGTAGGAACACATTTTTAACCATAAAATTCCAGCTGGTGGTTTGAATTAAGAATGGCTATTTTTGGGAGGGCTTTAGCAGTTCAGGATCCAAACTTAAAAGACAGAGGAAGTGAGAAGTATTCCTGTGCACTCACCTGAATAGGGAAGGAAATTTCATAAAAATAAGGACTTCTGACATTATAGAAGGAAAATAAGAACCCAATTTTTTTCTTTTTCTGCTTGCTTTGAAAAACATATTACTTTAACATTTCAAATTGTACTGCTTTATTGTTTCTACATGTTACCAGTAATGGCCTTCAGTGCTAATGAAGGCTGTTTTTCAAGCATTTACCACATGCCTGCTGAAAGAAAGATAGAAAGAGGAAGCTTATCCTTGGATTCACAGGAGCTCTAAGATCATATGAAACCTCTAAGATCAAGTTCTTTGATGAAGTTCTTCTGGTGCTAAAGCCTTCTTTAGTTGCTGTGACCATGATTTCCATTGGGTCAAGGTTAAGAAACATCTGAAGAGGTTTGAAATACTGGTGGAATCCCTAGCTTTTCATGTAGGTGTGTAGTTCTTGTTAATAAAATGTGTCAATCAAAGGTGTACCTGATCTGAAAACGTCTCTGGCATAGTTGGATTAGGGAAGAAAGTAATTTCTTTCAAGGTAAAATAAATTCTGGAATAATTGGAGAGGGTTTGCAGGCAGATTTTCACCATGGTGGATTTATTTCTACTCCAAAGGTGTGGTGGTTGCTGCAGGAACAAAAGAGCTTCCTGTTGTCCTTCCTTGCTGTGCCCAGACTTACGACTTCTGAGGAACCAGTAAATCCTCATGTGGGAATTATGTGAATGATTTTACTAACTTGAACCATAAAGCTTTTCTGGGTTACTCCCCAGGGAAATTTATTTCCCTTTAGGTTAGCAGTACCTCATAAACCTTCTAAGAATCTCAATGTGAGTCTCAAGGTGAATATAATAATGGTGTTTTGTTTTAGCTGAGGTTTATAAAGGCTCTTTATATATTAAGAAACTTCTGAATAAGTCTTCTGTGATTTTCATTTTATTTCTTTACAGGACAGCTTTCTTTGGATTAACAGAATATCACTGTTTTTTTGACTGAATTTTTTTGTGCCTTTAGAAGTAGGTTACAGATTGCTTTTGATTAAAAGTATTTATTTGAATTAATGTAAAAAAGAAATGGCTTCATGATGTAACATGCCTTCTCTTTTTTGTTAAAGTTAGCATAAGCCTCCTGGTTACTTGAAAAATTTTGGAGCTTGTCACTGGGATAAAATGAAGATGGCACACCAAGGTGCTTCTTGGACATTTTGTTCTTTTTACCTGATCTGTCTGAATGTTGAATTGTGATAAGGACAGATCAGACCAATGTATCTTCCTTATTTTTACACTGTGTACTAGCCTTGAAATTTAAATCTGGAAAAAAATTTTTAAAAATCCTATTTCCTTATTTCTGGCTTATTTGTTCACAAAGCTCTTTCTTCATTTGACTTTTTAAGCTGTTGGGAATGCAGTTTCACATGACTGATTTGGTCAATCAAGTACTTCTTATGATATAATGATAGAAAGAGGAGGATCTCTGAGTATGAGAAGGGTTATGGAAACACTTCCAATAAAAATTGAATTTTTATTGAAAAAAATAGGTGAAGATTTATATCAATAAGCTGCTTCAAAAAGGCAGATCATATGAATAGTGATGCCTTTAAATATAGACAGGATTGTATTTTTTTCTGAACGATGCACTATTCAAGATGCTGAAGCGTGAATGATATCAAAACTGTTTGTACACATTTCAGTATTTGAAATCTAGGCAACTCAGCTTAGTTTTAGAATGGGAAGTAGAAGGAGCATCTGTAACACTGCTTTTGATTTTTATTTCAGAAGGATGTTGCTGGACCTCTTTTCTTGAATTTAGGTAGTTACTCATGGCACATGGTTTTTTATTGTTCAAGAAGGAACAGCTTTTCATGTAAAGTGATGCAATATGCAGTGTTACTCTGACAGTGTTCTAAATGCTACACAGAATCATAGACCCATTTAGGTTGGAAAGGATCTCAGGATCATCAAACAGTGACCATTGCCACATAAACCATGATGGTCTATAAATGCTACATGAACCAGTCAGTTATAAATGCACAATATTCTATTATGCATATTATCAACAGCACTGTGCCAGTTTATGTGGAGAAATAGTTCTTCCCTGCAAAGCATATATGCCAACCTCTAGGATTGGTCGTTGAATAAATAAATGAAGATGATGTTGGTAATGGAGAGGTGTATCTGCAGGCTAACTCCTCACTCTCTTACATAAATTTTATCAAGTAAATCAATTTGTTATCAAAGTAATATGGATGTAATATACAGTATTATCGTACAAATTTGATATTTGTGTTCAGAATTGCACTTCTTAATAGCTTGATAATATCCAACGTGGGGATTGAAATAAAATACTACATTACACTGCACATAAATAATGTAAATATTCTGTGTCAGCTATAAATAGTGTATTACACAAATACCAACATTCATACACACCAAAATCATCACAATTCTTTAGAATCTGTATAATTTATAACTTGCCATAAAATCTTGTTATTGAAAAAAAAAAGTAACTTGTAGAGGCAGTGCCTGGAAACTATTTAATGAAAATATGATAGCAAAAGTAATAACTGATAATCATGAGCCTCTTCATGAGAACCTGGAGGAAAAAGAGTTAATCTAAGCTACCTAAATAGTATCAGATAAAACCTGGAATGGAATTTAACCTAACTCTCAGAGAAAGCGAGGTGTATGGTGTTGTGTGCCAACCTTGGATAAATAACTTTATAATGGCAGCCAATTGAGGTTAAGAATTGGGAGACTGCTCCGTTTTGGATGTCCTTGTCCAGACTCTGTTCTTCTGCCATAATCTCCAAGAGACTGGAAGTGAATTACTTCTGCTGTTTCACATCTGTAGAACTGAGTCTCAATCATCACAAGCTCTTCTGTACAGGATGCCTTGTGCAGGAAATACCTCAAAGCTGCCATGCTCTTTTTGTGACTTATATCATCATCTGGGAAGATGGAGGGGGAAAAAAAAGACATTTTGGGGCTACAGGCAGAAAGAACTCACTTAACAGCTGTCTCTTTTTTTGCTATGATAAAATATTTTCCAGTCGTGTTCTTCTTCAGTCGTAATAGCTATTGTGGCTGGTTTTATTTGGTGTCTCTTTGCAGTTATTAATCATGTGATGTAAAATGTGGATTTAAATGCCAATTTAATGAGCTGCTATCAAATTATTCTTTTGTGAGTGTTCAGCAACTGAATGGGTATATTTGCAGTTAAATAACTAAGAAGCAGTAGTTGGAAATGGATTTTAGCTCAATAATTTGATGGTTACTCCCAAAGTGCCTGCCCATATCTGTACACACTTTGAGCTACCTTATGTTACGTGATTCTCACAACCCACTGCAGTTCAGTTTCTGCCAGGCTCCTCCAGACTCCTCATGACTGAGCACAGGTGTTCCTGCTGAATCTGAAGGAGCTGGAGCACTGAGTTCTCATCAGCCATCTCTGGCGAGAATTAATCATAACTCATAATTTCATATTTTCAAAAAGCTTTTGGCTTTTTTTTTTTTTTTGTTTGTTTAGTGGGAGTGCTGAAGTCGCGTGAGAGAGGATGAGATACTGCCTGGCACCTGTAACAATGATGTATTTGTGATTTAATTAAGAATAGCAGATAATAGTCCAGCAACATTATCTAATTGCAGATATTTTGATACATTAGTATAAAACTACTTAAAACAAATTCCAATGGTTATTGCTGTATTTAGAATTAGAGTGGAAATTATTTTATATACTTAAAACTCCTAGTACTGTATGTTAGCTATAGTAAGCCTTAAAATTATGGTTTTTTTATGTCTCTTCAAGGGTCTAACTCTTGGCTTGTACCAGAAACGAAAGGAGCAATTGTTCAAGGTGGATATGGCCATACCAGTGTCTACGATGAACTGACAAAATCTATTTACGTCCATGGTGGATACAAAGCATTGCCTGGTAATAAATATGGATTAGTGGATGATCTTTACAGATACGAAGTTAATACTCGGACATGGTAAGTTGGATTTATGATGCAGGAAACCAAGTTACAGGTTAGTAAGGTTCTAGCAAAGTCATGCAGATATTTGGCTATCCTCTGCATGAGGCTATATCAGAGAATAATGCGTTCTCTGCACCAAAATGGAAGAATTGTGGTGAGGGTCTAGACTAGTGGATGGATTAGTGGAGCTGTACATTGAAAGGATGGCAGGGAGGAAGCTTTGTGTGTGTTCTACAAATGAGGAAAAGGTTCTCCTTTCCAGACATAAACACTGCAGAAATAGCACATGTGAACTGTTTCCTCATGGTGTGAATATACTGCTGTTGTATGTTAATGTGACTGATATTTAAATAAAACTGTAAAGGTTATTTTTCACAAAACTATCAGAAATAAGAGAGAAAACTTCTGGTATTATGTAGGGATCTTTAGTTATGAATGCTCTTGGTGTTTCTATTTCTATCAGTCCTTGTTCCTCAAGTTTATTGTAACTTGTGAAGGCTACTTGTATGTTATGTACAAAAAGTGACCTTGAAAGTTTTTTCTTACTTTAGAGATTACTTGAGATCAAGAACTGTTTCTTGGAACATTTTATTCTTGTGATTTAATATTTGTGTTGAGTAATAATGGCTTCACTTTAAGCACCCAAAACTTGCTCTCAGGTGTTGAAAACATGGGTTTAATTTTGCTGAGACTCTTAACACTATTAACTCATTGCATTTGGAAACATTAATACAAGAATTTTTTGTTCTTTTTAATGTATTTTTAAATTTCTGGAATTTTAATCCTTCCTCATTATATTCTATTTTTGGAACAAAGTGATATTTTTTCCTTTGATCGTCTTCAACAATAAAAGAATAATTGTTGGAATATTGTTATGCATTAATCATATAAAAACGAATAAAGAATACTTTGGTCTAATGTAGGATTCTCTGCAACTTGAAGAGAATTCAAGTCTTTGTTTTGTGAGATTTAGACTGTGAGTGAATTTTACCATGGGACTGAAGATGGGGTCAGGGGATGGAGTATTACATGTAGTAATACAATCTTTAATCTTTGTTTACTGTTTCTGTGACACCTTATATTAGCATTCAAAGCACTCAGTGAGGGAACAGCCTGAATGTGCCATTGGATAGGTGTGGTATGAGGAAGAGCTGGAACTTTGATGGCTCTCTCATGTCCGTGTCTATGCCATTTGCTGGTCCTCACTGTTTTTCTCTGGCACTCATTCCATTTCTGTGGCTGATCTGGCAGAGGTTCATAGGCTTCACTGAGTTGTGATATACAAATCTGATTACCCATTCAACTCAGTGGCATGTAGGTTTTCATTTCTTAATATCAGTTAAACCAGCTTTATGTTTCTTGGAATGTGAGGGGGCAATATTTTAATTCCTAGCGTGAACTGTATTCCTAATACACGCTGGGGAATTACAGTGTTGGCAATACCTGCATTGCTTTGCATTACTGCCCTGCTGCTGCAGCTGGGGTACAATGTAGAGCTGGGCTTGGATAATGGCCTGGAGCAGTGGAAGCACCTGCTGGCTCCTGGGTATTTCTGTTACCATTACGGAGTTTTGCTGCTGAGTGCAGTGCTTGGCATCGGCATAGTTAACACAGACTAATGTCTGCAGATACACCAATATGAGCATAAATAATGAATTCAGCGTGCTGAGACTCTCACAGAATTTGCATGGGGTTGGTATGTGTTGGAGAGTTCTCTAGATTGCCCTCATTAGTGATGCTAATGAATAGTGAAAATTATGGCCAAATTAACAAACTTCAGTTCTGCTGAATCTTGAGGAAAAGTTGCTGTTACTCGGAGGGATGAAACTCAGCATACAATATGCAAAAATTATAGGAAAAGAAACAGCCACACTTGGGTAGGGAGCAGGAGTGGGGCAACACAGTTGGGTCACAAGTAGAAAAGCGAGTAGCCCAAGAAAGAAAACTTGTGGAGATTCCTTATATCCACTTTAGAGAGGAGAGTCCTCAGTTTTCCCCAGAACAGTGTATTTCTCTTTAGGCCTTTAGTGATCAACACAACTATTTGTAGACAGCTGTGAGGCAGGATAATCAAGGCAGAGCCTGTGTGTAGCAATTAGTGTAGATTAGGCAATAGGGGCTGTAGAACACTGGAGAAGCAAAAGACAGAAAGGTATCTATACTCCAAATGGACGAGCCTAACATGTTCTTGGGATATTATCATTCCTTAAGTCATAGCAGCAGAATTCCTCCATTGCCAATTGAAAATAACTTAAAAGTAATGTCTTATTCTCTTTCCATGTAATTCCCGATTTTCTGTGTTGCTAACTGATGAGTTGGACCCAAATATCACATTTATCTGGGGGTACCATGAGTATCCTGTATCAAGCCAGTTCCTGGTTAGAAAAACACACTTAAGTGGTGCTCTCTTTTCAAAGTATGTTAATCAGAAATACACAAGAGAAAATCAAGTCGCTTAATAGGACAAAAAAAAAAAGGGAGTCAAAAGCAGAAGCATGTGAGTGGGTATGCAAGTAGATTGAAGGAATTGTCACATTTTTAAGCAATAAAAAAGTTCATTTATTTTCATTTAGTCTTTGATATTTCTTTTGATGTTACTTTCTAGGGCTAGGGGGGAATTTATTTAAATAATAATATGAGAATTTAGGTTTGATGCCTTCCTTTCAACTTGTTTAAACATACAGTCTTTTATCACTTAAAAATATCTCATTTATTGATTGTTTCATGTCATTCTATAAGAAAAATGACATGAAATAAGAAAATTAAACCCTCTCCCTCAAATGTGATGATGATGTAAAAATACTGAACTAATATTCCGAGTGATTCAAGACACTCAGTATTCAATCAGAAGGAAAGATTGTTGAGTCAGTGTGTTACAGGAAACTAATGACAAACAGTTTAATTGTAGATGTGAGCAGCGTGCAGTGACATAAATGAAAATGAGAGTCTAAACTTGTAAACTTAGGTTACTGAGACAATGAAAGGTTATTAGGAGAACATAAAAGGTATTTTGTGCTGGTGATCTAATCAGCTCTTCACAAACATGTCTACAGCTGGTGTGCTTAACTAATTCATCTGGCAAACCCCACAGATGGTTACTCTCTTCCTTGGTAAGATTTATGTGCTGGGATTGAATCAAGTTTGTATTCTGTTCTTTCTGCTGGCCCCACATCTGCCTGCCACTTTCAAACTGTGGCATTGATTGCTCTTGGCTACTGTTGGGCTGTGCTGTTGCTCTGGCACAAAGCAGACCACACACACAGAGGCTGAAGTGAATAAAGAGAGAGATTAAAGGCTCAATGTGCCTGGGCAGTTCTTTTTTCCAGTACTAAAGTTCTCTATGTGTGAGTTTAGCAGTCTGAATAAGTTTATGAAGCAGTGCAAGTGTTTTTATCATACCTAGAATGACTTCTACCATTTCTTTTCAAAGTCTGAGTGTTCCATTAATTAGGAAAAAAAAAAAAAGTTTTTCCTTTTGCAATACTTAGGCTGGTGTAAAGATTATTTTAGCCTTCTAGAGAGTCTTTTATTGCACTTCTTGAGCAAAAAACCAACGTGGCTGAGGATATATAAGAATAGGAATTAGGGCTATAAATGAGTTTTCTTCAGTTCTGAGTAAAGTTTGCCATATGAGTAATAATTTCTGAAGAATGTAAACGTATTAAAATTTATTTCAGATATATTATTTGGCAAACTGTTTTCTTTTAATTAAAAGTGAGATATTTTAAACAAATGATGAATATATGTTTGTTGTACCATGAGAAAATGGATAATCATATAAACAATCTGATTTAATTTCATTGAATAGATATATTTACTATTTTCCTTGTTTTGTGTTGCTTTCATCTATAGATTTTCTTGATGCCCCTGTACAGTTTTTCACATGTTGGTATGTATTAATTTGTTCTTATGTTTTGTAGGACTATTTTGAAAGAGAGTGGCTTTGCAAGATACCTTCATTCAGCTGTCCTAATCAATGGAGCTATGCTCATTTTTGGTGGAAACACTCATAATGATACTTCCTTGAGCAACGGTGCAAAGTGCTTTTCTGCTGACTTTCTTGCATATGATATAGGTATGTATTGTACTAAATTTTTCTCATTTTAGTTTTAAATATCACAATTTCTCTTTCTCAAGTCCAGCTAATATGATTCTTTAAAGTTTTGATCACAAACACCTTCAAGTTAGTTAGAAATTATATAGATTTCTGTTCTGTTTTGTCTAATTTATTTTGTTTTGTGGGACAAGGCATAGCAGCATTCATACTATTCTCAAGGCCCTGGATATTTTTGTAGTGTTTTGGCAATACACTTTTAAGAAAGACAAACTCCAAAAAGGCTCTGCATGGCAAGTGGTGTTAAGGCTGAGTGAAGCATGAGGAGCCTTTAGGAGATGATAAAAGGATGTGGTATATTTAATTTCACAAGAGTGTGGCTGAGAGCAGGAAAGATTGTTGTTTGTAAATATATGATAACAATACAGTTTGGATGAAAACTGTTTGATAAGACTAGATGGGTGTCAGCTTTCATTCTGTAGAGTGGTTCCAAGCCTTTGAGCTGTACACTTAGGGAAAAGCCTCCCTATAGGATTGTGGAGGCTCTAAATATAAGAGAATTTAATGAGTCCATAATCTGTTTCCTATCTTGTGCCACTGCTGTTCTTACCATAAATAGTTTTTCCCTGCCCTGATGTTCATGTCCATATTTTATGCATAGGCTTTAAATATAAACATACAGCTCATATTTGGGCTTTAAATATAATCATACAGCTCACATTGGGGTCAAAAAGCACAGTCACTTGTCCTGGGAGCCAAAAAATGGGAAATGTGTCAGAGCAGTCTGGGAAATGGACTCATGCATGATGCTGCTGACAATAGCCTGTGGATATTGCCTGGATCTATTTTTGGCAAGTGTTTATCAGCTGCCTGCAGTGGTAGAAGAGGCTGAGACATGATCCTTCTTTAGGACTAGTTAATGGCTCTTTATGGCATCCACTGTAGATATCAATGCAATGTTTTTGCTTCAGTACAGAAATAATGGCTAAATTCAGTACATGGAACATATATGGGTTATTTCCTGCCAGTGTGCAAATAATCCCTTTGCAAAACAGTTGAATTGTTTTACTGTACCCCTCTATTGCATATCCCATAGCTTCCCATAGGCTTCTGATGGTGTGAGCTGTTGATTTTGTTCTCACTTCAGTTTACATGTGAGTTTAATTTTTAATGAAGCAGAACTCTGTTCTCATTTTAGAGCATAATATTATTTATTGGTCTACATTTATTTGTAGAATGTGCGCTGAGGGATCAATAGTGTTGAGTCCTAAGATCTGAATTAGTGTAACTTTCTGACTTTTGCACACCAGTAGTTTTTAATCATTTGTCATGAAAATATTTTATGCTTTTTTTTTCTAAAGTAGAACAATACTTTTATTTGTCTAGTTGTAATGTTTAATAATGGTATTTGTATTCTCTTGCAAGTCACATTCTCCATGTGTTATCAAACTGATGAAGTACAAAAGAAGTGGATGTAGTAATTACTCCTTGGATGTAGTAATTAATCCTAAAAAATGGAATATATGAAGATTTGATTCAGACTTATTCTTCTGTAATATTCATTTCACCAACTTAGAAACAAATCTCACAGCACACATTAGATAAAGACATACTTTTTCAGAAACCTTGAAATATTTTACAAAGAATTAAATAATTACACAATGGATATATTTCAGAATCTTATTTACTTTGTATCATGAGTTTTTGAACAATGCTTGGAAGAAAAAAATATGATGCTATCAGCATCACATTTCCTAGATACCTTGCAAGTGATGAGTGTTATGCCTTGTCTTGTAAAAAATGGGTGCTGTCTGGAAACCAGCTGAATCCTGGAGATAGAGCCTATGCTATTTATGTTCAAGTTGGGCTAGAGAGTACTTTTGATTATCTCTCTTATTATATGTGACATAGTCCTCTGGATAGATTGCTTCAGCTTTTTATTACCCATGAAAACACTGTTTTTCATATTAATGTGGAATAACTGTTCGTGTGGCTTCACCTCAGCTAAGCTTGGCTTTCTAAAAGGTTGGTTTCTAAGGCAGTTTGGTAATCCACATTCCTCCTCTAGTCCAGGGATAGAGATAAGGATCTCCAGAGAGCAATTAATTTTACCAGTCTTAGGACAGAGTTACCTTTTTTCCCCTGCTTTTCTGAGTCAGTCATGACTCTCTAAGTTCTCTTAGTCTATAACAAGTTTTAGACATTTAAATGTGTCGTGAGCCAAGAGCTCAGTTCAGTAACTTGAAATACTGCATATTTTTAAAGCTGGAGACACAGAGATGGAGAGATTTTATAAAAACTGCTTTGGTGCCACAATTTTCGTACCTTAATATTCCTTGATGTATTTACTTACAGAGCAGTAAATATATGATGAGAAGCCTTCTGCATTAAAAAAAAAAAGAAAAAGAGCTTTAGAAATCTGGCCTTGGTATGCTTTTGTCCTCCTTTGATATTTTACCACCAGGTTGCCCCTGGGTTGCTCTGGCAGCTCCTTAAAGATCCCCAAAGGATCATTCTTGTAGAGGTCAGGTATTTTCTAACCTGTGCTCTTACTGCTTCATTAATCTGAAAGAGGAACCTTGGCAATGGGTACAGTCTTGAATGCTGTGGTTGACCTGCAGTTTTCTAACTGATGTTGGTTATAGCTTTTCTTTACGAGGGCCTCCATGTGCTTAAAACTTACATTAATGTTCCAATCAGGTCTTCAAAAACTAATTTAGATTATGAGTATTCACGTGCAAAATTTGCAGATAAAAATAGGTTATTAGACACATAGAACCAGAGTTTTAATCAGATTTTAACTACTGAGACCAGTATTAAAATATAATTAAATAAAAGCTTTTTAAAAGAGTGAAGATGTTTATTTTAGTTTCTGGTGCAGTTAGTAAATATCTCTGCATGCCTAAGTTCCCTAAGTTTCAGTTTATGAAGTATTCAGTCTCTTTCCTTTTGTTGCACATATGCCAGTTCTCAAGGTGTCTGCATACCCATGATATGTAAGAGAATGACTGACAGGGAATCTCTATAAAAACCAAAACCTGAAATCCTGGGAACATGGCAGCTCTTTCTGTGCTCTCTCCTAGTGGTGGTTGCAGTTCTGCATTGTTTGGATCTGTGGGAGAAGTGCAATAAGCCATATGTTTACACTAATAATACACTCCACAATATTTCTTTTGTTACTATCTGGATTTCACTTTATTATTATGTATTATGTAGTATGCAAATTCAATTGCTTATGAAAGACAATATTGCATGTGAAATATACATTTTCTTCTAGGGTATTCCAATAAGGCTTAAAAACATTTTCCTTTTTGGAAAGACGTTTCAAAATTATCTCATGAGATTGACGTTAGTTCCACTTGTAATCAAACATATTTCACGTATTTTGTAATAAAATGAATTGTTCATTCATAATTTGTTTGCTTGTAAAATAAGTTGTTTCACCTCCAGTCTTTGCCATCAGCAAAATAAACAGATTTAAATATCTGTAAATTTTTTTTCCCCTGTATGAAGACATCTATTTTTGCAGTTCTCCCTCCTTCTGGAGTTACAAATGGATTATCAATGTGCCATCACAAAGAAAATGTAAAGCAGTGCCTGTGAAAAATTAAGTTTTATGCGTTCCTGAGCACTTAGGTTATAAATGTAGTTTTGGTGCAGTCTGTAATAGCAATTACCTCCATATTGCTGTGCTATTAGAAGAGCAAAGCCATAATAATATACTGCACTAATTGCTTCATTTAATAGCAGAGCTTAAGGTTGTTGATTTCTTTATATTGCTTGGGGAGTCACTGTTATGTGTATAGACTCTGTTGTAGATGTTGGTTCTATAGTTTAAATTCGATTCATGCTGTTTTGAACATACTTGTTGTTGTGTTTTCCTGAGAGTAAGGAGATTTTTATTATCTGATTAAAGAAAAATATTTATGCAGTGTGGAAAGACTCTGAAAATAAGTTTTCTGCTAGTACATAACTTTCACGATATTTTAGTTGTTTATGCTCAGTGTTTAGTCGTTCAGAGTCATAAATGAGAACCAGACAGAAGTATAATGATGTCCATATGTTGTGAGCCAGCATTACTTCTTTTACCAAAGACAAATGAACTCAGCAATTATTAGAAAGATATAAAGAGAAAATAGAAGCATAAGCTGGCATTGGGTTCTGTGTAGCACATAAGGCTGCACCACAGTGTTGCAGTGTGATTGAGCAGAATAAATGCATTGGCATGGCAAATCTATTTAAATAGTTTGAAATTTAAAAATGATTTGATAAATGTGAGCATAAAGTAGGTGGTTTCATATACCTTCTCTTAAAACAAACCTCTGAGTGCAGTAAGGTTGTCACTAAATCAGGCTGCCAGTGCAGAAGTACAAATGTGGTCCTGGATGTGAAGTATGGAACATCAGTTGCCCCTGTTTTAGAGACTGTCCTAACAACTTTTGGTTCCTATTTTTACCAATACTATTTTTTTCCTCTCTTCAGTCACATTTTATTTAGCCTAATCTTAGTTAAATTTTTAAAATCAAATCTATGTTCAGGTATTTTTCTGATATGACAATGTTTGTTAGAAATTATTTAGTTGGTTTTGTTTTTTTTTTTTTCTTCTATAAAACCATACTAGGAAACCTTCCAGTAGTGTATGAGTACTGTTGCAGCATTGAGAGCTTTCCTGTGAAATGTCCTGGTCATCCTCTCTGATATCAGTAATGCAGTGTTGCCAGTAGGTTGTAGATGAGATGTGTTGAGGCTTGACCTGTTGGAGTGTGGGCTCTGGAGAGCAATACTCTGTGCAGAGTTCAAGTGGGGATTTTCTCTGCCAGCATCAGCTGGATCACTTCAAATCCATTGCTTTCATCACAGAAATGTGTGTGACTGGCAATTCACTGTCAGAGCCACTTCTGTTTCATCTGGTAACCATTTAAGCTACATCAGGGAGGAGGATGAACCTTTTTCTTTTAGTGTTATAATGTCGTACAGCTTGTTCTTAAAGCAGAAGCCTAAGTAGTAGAAAGAAAAAAACCTTTCTTCTCCTTGTACTTTTCAGTGACTAAAAATTCTGCTAATCAGTTTGGGATGAATAGGATTGTTTCTTCATCTCCTAAGTAGCTGGTTCTATTAAAAGCAGAATGTGCTTCCATGTGCTGTACCTGGTTACAGATGCAACAGATACAACTAATACTGTATCTTCCACTTAATATTTGTATAATTCCTCGAGGGCATAACATTTTATGGAGGAAAGTATTTTACTCTTTACTGCACAGAGCTTACCATCATTATTAGACTTAATATAATACACACAATGCACAGACTACTATAATATTGATAAATCATGCTGTAAATAATATTGCATTTGCCACTTGTCATTTTTTTCTTGGAACAGTATAATGGAGTCTGGAAATTTGGGTACTTAGAGGTGTTCAAAAGGAGTTTGAAGATGGTGGGCAGGGATGAATTCTATTTGATTCTTTACTGAAAAGCACCAGGAATCAGCTGGCTAGCTATCTGTATTTTGTATTAATCAACTGTTCAGAGAAACTCACATCAGGAATTGAAAGCTGAGCAAAAGTATTATTCTTGCACAGTGCTCTGTTCAGTGCTCAGTAGTTATTGAGAAGACTAGGAGGAGATAAGAGGGGAGGCTATTTGTAATAAGCTTCCCTCCCTCTTTTTTCTTGTACTCTATTGAAAAGACCTGCCAGTTTGAAAAATACCATCAGTAAGAAAGGAATTATTATATCTCCAGCCCTCAGGGGTTCCTCATCTGAAAACCAGCCTTTATTATGGTTTTATGGTCTTCCCTTGGTGTTAAATCCCACTTTTTCTTAAATAAATTTTTAAGTACAGGAAAGACTATGTATTTATGTTCATAATGTATATGTTTGTAAAAATAAGAAAGTTAATGTCAACACTTCGGAAGATCAGGTGAAAATTTGGTTGGAGTTTTAAAATCAGATGGAAATTTAGTGTGGTTTCTTAAATGGTTTTCTTTACCATCAAAGGCACACTAGCTCACACATGCGATGTCTGTTAATGTGCAGTGACTTAACAGCAGCAGGAACTTGATTTTAAAGTGTAACAGTAAGATTTTGCTGGTCAGTTGTGATGTTAAAATGTTTGCTTTTTGTAGCTTTTAAAATGGAAGTATTTTTTTGAATTAGAATTTGAATTAATGATTGGATGGTTGATCCCTTATTTCTAATAAATAATATTGCTCTTGATCTGAGTTTCTTTCATAAGTCAAACACCTTGGAGGCATTGAATGCTAGTGTTATGGATGGATATGGGTAATTCACAACTTCTCTATTTAATACTACTCCCAACTTCATCAGAAATTTATGATCATAAGTAGGTAGTTGGTGTCCTAGTGCTGGGATCTCTTTGGCTGAAACTATTTCAGTAACATCTCTCTGGCAGGTACAGATTTTCACTGTTCTATTTAAGTAGAGAAAATAAGAAAAGAACAACTATGAAAGATGAAGTGTATTAATAATTCCATAGTGTTAGTGTATTCCATGCTAATATAATGTTAACAATGATGGTGACAGAAGGTAGAAGTTGAGAAAGAAGTAAGAATTTTGGGATGTGTTGCTCCCATAAGACAGTGAATTAAACCTGCTATACTTTCTTCAAGCTGCTAAATCCATTCTGAGTCACATCAAAATTATTGCTGTTTGAACCATCTGTGTTACTCCTGTAATGATGTACTTTTAGTTTCTGTTTCCAATTTGTAAAGAGGTGTAATTGATTTATTTATCACAGTCTCACACTGACTCTTCATGGGCTGAGGCTGTGATTTGGTGGAAGTCAGAGTTGATTCAGTGGCGTTGCTGAGGTAGCTGTGCTGTCCTGTCCCCTCCTGTGTGCAGGGTCCATCCTCGTGTGACCTTGTGCTGAGCTGTTCCAGTGGTTTGCTAACAGGATGCTGACTGCACAACGTGCTGCTGTCAATAATTTTCTGCTGTGGATAATTTGCTGCATTAGAAGTGCCAGAACAGTAGCACTAGAGGAGCTCAATGTTCTGACAGTGGGAATGAGACCAGCCTGGAGCACAGTTTGTTCCTCCTGGATTTCCTGATACCCATGTCTGTCATTTTAAGCTAAGGGGTGAGGTGTTATGATCTGACTATTGAGAGCTGTCTCTGCCCAAGTTAAGGTGCAAATCAGACTGTATGCCAAATCAATAGCACAGATTTTATTTAACAGTAAATGTGAGGGAGGGAGAGATGGAAAGAAGCAGGAGAGGGACAGGGAGAGAAGAGAGAGACAGATCTTTGTTTGCCACAATGGGAATTTTTCTGTGGATGAATTTCCCAGGACATGCTAGCCGGACTTTGCCAGGCCCAGAGCCAGCACCATTCTGTGCTTATCTTCAGGGCAAAGTCCTTCTGTGATCTCGATACTGTTTGAGGCAATTGTGGTCTTTAAGTCTCTTACAGGAGGGAAGATGATTTTTTGGGGTTTGGGTTTTTTAAAAATATTTTCCTCTTTTTCATTTGTTTTTTGAAATATGTGGTCTGATGGTGATATTTATTTTTTAACCATATCCATAACTTGCAAAAATGATCTCAAATTTTAATATTAACTGTATATGTATACCTTCCTTAGATGTGACTGTCATTGGAATCTTACAGGTAAATGAATTCAGCACTCTTATGTAAAACCTCTCTTGCATTAAGACTCTGGAAACAGGTTTCAGATGTGTTCCCAACAGTCTTCCTGTCTGCCAGCAACCTTTTTCTAATTGTTGATCTCTTTAGGACACTTCTGTTTCCTTGTGTTACTAACTCTGACTCTGCAGCTTCTACAGGCAGTACTCTACTATCTACTTCTCTGTATCATGGAGAGTGTGCTGAGAAAATAGGGGTTTTTTTCTGTCTTAATGTCCAAGTTGACTTGTGTCCATCTGGCTTAAATATAAATTGTCTCTCTGTATAAATAAAGCCTTGCTTTTATTTGGAATGAATTGGAGAGACCTCTTTCCCTTCAACTCCTTTTCAGCTTGGATGTAATCCTTTGTGTGTATAGCAGATTTTTTTTAAAAAGCGAAAACTTTCATTTTTTTCATTTAATATTAGGGTTTCAGTTTTCCTGAAAGTTTGCCCTACCTGTCTCCAAAACCTGTAATGGTGACAAATACTAGGAATGTTTTGCTTGCTGCATAGAAAAGTATTTTCTTTACTCCATTTGAAAGGAATTTCCTGGAAGTTTCAGTCTGTAGGTGCTCCTTATTTCTGTTACTGTGGGATTTGAATATTTGAAGTTAGTAAAGTTTAAATAAAAGGAAATTATGAAGAAAGGACTGATTGTTCTAAAGAACTAAAACCCTAGTCAGGAAAGAAAAATGAAACCACACTAAAACCACATTTGTGTACAGCAGTTCTAAAAGAAATGGGCTTGAATAATTAATTTGATGTGGAGATACTGATACAACATTTCTCTCAAATATGTGGAAAGTAATTAGTAGCTTACTTAAATCAAGATACCAAAAGTAAGACAATAATGAGATGGGTTGCACAGCTGGAGGAGTGATAGTTTATCTTAAAACACTTATAAAAAGAACTGAGTTCACTGCCAGAGATATTCCATGAAATAGTTATAAATTGAAACCCTTCATCTAATTTGAGAGTGTGTAAACATTAGGGCAGTATTACTGATCCCTTGATAACAACAATGGCAGTGCTTGTTGCTGTGGGTGTTGAAACTGGCTGTGAAGGCAGAAAACTGTATGTGTAATAAAGTGACTCTTCTATGAATGTCCTGGAGTCCTGATAAATGTCAGGATAGATCAGTGTTGCTGACAGCTTCTTGGAGCATTTACTCACAAATGCATCTAAAAGAAGTAACCTGTTGATTTATCTTTGAGCAGTTAAAATATAGTTCACATGTATTTTGCTGAAAACTTTTCAAATTATTTGATGTATGCTTGGTTTTTTGCCTTTCAGCTTGTGATGAATGGAAGATTTTACCAAAACCTAATCTGCATCGAGATGTCAACAGATTTGGTCACACTGCTGTTGTCAGTAATGGGTAAATGAAGTGTCTCTTAAATTTTCCTTCCCATTTTTCTGAAGGAAGAAACTGTAGCAGAAATCAGATTTAAGAGAAGTATGGTTCAATAACGTAGAACTGATGTAACTTATTAAAAGGAAAAGTAGTGCTCATCAGGTAATCAGTAAAGCCAATCCCAGTCTGCCAGGCTGTGGGATCTGTTCAGTGACATTTTAGGTGAATGTTCACTGAGGTGTTCTCTCAGTATTGAGAGCGGCACTGAATTTGATATTTGGTACCAACTATAACCCTCACTTAGGTGTGATGAGAGAAATCTTTTTCTCTTAGCAGCATACTATAATTCTTCCTTCTTCTACAACCATAAAATAACCATGTAACAAAAACTAGCTGTGAAGAGGGAAGATTTTGATGACACTGATACAGTAATCATGTTTAACCATGGGAAGGAGGAAAAGCCTGCCAGCAGCTAGATGATGCTAAGTTGGAAAAGTTGTAGAAAACAATAGTCAGGTTTAAAGAAATGTGTATTGTTTGCTTGTCTCAGCTTTCCTGTTGCTGGTTGCCAACTGGCCTAGTATCTGGAGCTGCAGTACTATAGGTCACTGTACCTCTTCTGCATTATTCATCCCACTAATAAACTCAATATTTAAGTATTTGTGGGCAACTTAGGGGTCCTCTATATAAGGATCCTGTATAGGATGGAAATGAGGCAATCAGTAATGCTACAAATAAGAGTGTGACTAATTTTAACAAAAATACCACTAAATTGTAAGTGTGTACACAGAGCACTTGACATTAATCAATGAACAGATTTATTTATTAAGACA
Organism: Vireo altiloquus; assembly: GCA_013396875.1. NCBI lineage: Eukaryota > Metazoa > Chordata > Aves > Passeriformes > Vireonidae > Vireo > Vireo altiloquus. Next base: position 628,912 of record VZRF01004648.1, on the reverse strand, counting down.
AAATTGCTTGGAATTAATGAATTCAACAACTGATAGTTTTTAATTATGATTTGTGTGTTTTATGACGTCTAAACCATGACTGATACTTTGAGAACTGTCACTTTCTATGAATTACATTCAAAATGACTTTTTATTTTTTTTAAAAAACGTAGTGGTATTTTTGGTAGGGTTTTTGGTACCAAAAAGATACTCTCCAGATTTCTGCTATTGGTGACTCTGTAATTAACTCTGTTTTAAGAGAATATATCATACAACAAATACAGAGGTTTTCTATTACTGTATTTTACCCAAGACTTTTCTTAGTTTAAAAGAAAAGGGTGAGGACTTGAGTGTAGTCTTTTGGTTCCTGTGTCAGCAGCTACTGCACTGGAAATGTTGCCAAAAAGAAATATCCATCTTGCCAATTGTTGCTGCCTGTCTTTGAAGTCTTCTTGAAAAGAATGTTCTTGTTTTCTGCAGGCCAGTGTTTCATGCTCTGTTCTCAGTATCGAACTGCAAAAATGACTGCATTCTTCCAAAGCTCTTCATTCTTCTTTGCAGACATTTGGGATATGTCACTCTGTAGTACATATAGCACAGGGAGCATTCAGTAATCATTTTCTTACTATAAACTTCCATGGAGAAATAAATTGGAAAAATAATCAATAAAGGAACCACTGATGGAGTCTTTATTAGAGAAAGAATAAGATTTTTTTAATAATAATATATGGGGTTTTAATTGTATATCAGGACAGATAAGAAATCAAGAAAATGTGTCTACAATAACAGTTACATTTCCTTGCTTTTTCCTAATAGGTCCATGTATATATTTGGGGGTTTTTCAAGTGTTCTATTGAATGACATCCTCGTGTACAAGCCTCCCAACTGTGAAGCATTCAGAGATGAAGAGCTGTGCAAAAATGCCCGTCCAGGAATAAGATGTCTCTGGAACAAGAAACATTGTGAATCTTGGGAATCTGGACATGCTAATAACATCCTTAGAGCAAAATGTCCCAAGAAACCAGGTAAGTGAATTCTAGTCTGTTCATGGCATGTTTGCAATGCAATGTAGGAGATAAAGGTGGGCAACCCCCCAAATGACCCCCAGAGAAGTAACTGGGAACTAGTGACTTTGTAATGTTAAGACTCTTCCTCTCTGAGAATACCCAGTGCAAGAGATTTATAGACTATTTTTAAAAAAAATCATTAATTTGTGGAATCCTTTTGTATTTTACATGCAGGAAAGTAGATGCAAGAGAGTAGAAGTTTAGGTGCTAAGGGAGAGCAGAACAGTCAGAGCACAAATGGGCCCTGCAAGTGATACCTGGTGTTATGGGCACATGGCACTCTTACACCTGTTAGTACCAGTAAGAGAGGAAAGCATCACTGCTTCAAGTAGATTACCAATGAAACAGGATCATTTGTACAGCAGAATATAGTACAGGCACAGCTGGGGAAAAAACCTCAGGCAAACAAGCCCTTTGCAGCGTGTCAGATGGGTTCAAGTTTGTCATATGAATTTCTCTGTGGCATTGTGATGGCTGTATTGTTTGAAACAGCAATTTACTGTTATGAATAACTGTTCCAACCTATTCCTAAGCATTTTGGCTTGTCACAAATAAATTGCCTGTGAAAGTGTTGTTCTTTGATGTCACATGAACAGAATATTTATCCCTGCTACAAGCACCTACTGTTTTTTCTGTGCATCTTTCCTTTCAGCACAGTGTAAAATTGCTTTCCAAACTTCGGCTGTGTGCTGTGTCTACAAACTGCCATACAATTAAACTGCCAGTCTGTGTTTAATGTTTGTTGAAAAGTTACTAGCACTGCTATTAATCAACACTTCAAGACATTTTATTTTTCTGATAGCTTTCTTGTTTCTGGACCAGCTATTAAGTTGCAAACTCAGAAAAAAAAGGTACATGATAAAAAAAAACATTATCCAGGTACAGTTTTCTGGAAAATGACTTTTGTACAGTTTCAGAACTTTTAGAGATCTACAATCTAGAAAGTTTCATCTATATATAAAAAGAAAAAATCTTGTGGCATTAAATTCAAAACTAATACAGGTGTAAGTGGATCTTAGGAAAAGCTGATCATAGCAACAGGTGTTTATAAAAGCCAAACAAAACAAAGCACAGACAGGCTGAAGGAAAATAAAAAAAAGCAATTTCTAAAGTACAGGTGCTGCAGTGGAAATAAAGAACAACTCAACTTGGAAGAGATGACATCTGTAGAATTCCAGTTCTGAAGAAGTTGAGTGAACAGCACTGTTTCACTGCTGTCAAATTCTTCCAGTTTCAGGTGGTAATTTTTTGCGAAAAGCCAATTTTTCATATATTCTTTCACATTACTTGGCTCAATTGTTACCTGGTTGAGAGTATAATCTGAGAAACTGCTGATGGTCAATATTAAAGGATAAGTGGAAATTTTAGTGGTTTTCAAAAGATCGATTCTTGGATGACAAGACTGCCCTGGCAAGAGAATCTTTTAAGCTTGCATGAACCTGAAACTGAAGGAGCCAAACCAATCAGGAATTAGACCCAGTAATCAGTGTAGGAGATGGTACAAATTCTCCTGTTTTGTGTCATGATTATTTTTAAAACTTTTGCCTCCTTTAAACAGAAGTAATAATTTGTGTTCAGAATGATTTTACATAACCTAAATTTTAGTCCAAGTCCCATTATTAAGAATAAAACATGAACTCTTTCTCAAATACTTTTTGTAGATAAAGGACAGAACTGTAACTTACCAGTCATTATTAGGTTTATAACTTAATTTACAAGGATTTAAAATGTCCATGTGTTGCTCGTACCTGTCTTAGAGTTTTTTATTTCCTACTTTTATCTTGTCTTCTTGCATAGCCATCTAATATTTTTATCAAAATCCTACATCTGAAGAAATTCTTTCTTCTGTATTAAAAGAGTGAAGAAAAAATAGTTGAAAAAACCTTTTTTTACTCTTAATTTTTGCATTGTGCTAAGACAGCTTGTGTGCTATAAATCAATGAATATTCCTTTAGTTGATACAAGACTTATGAACCTTCGAACAGAGTTGTTACTAAAGGAATTTTTAAAGGCGTAAATCCTATTAACTGAATAGAATTAATTTCCTACAGTAACTTAAACCCTTATGAATGGCTAGAGTTCAAATGAAGGACGTAACAGCAAAAGCTCTAAGGAAGTGTTTAAAACGTGGTGCTGTTCTCCTCCTGGGGGACGTTTGTGTTTGGTTTGTGGCAGCTGCTGCGGACGACAGATGTTACCGGTATGGGGATTGCGCCAGCTGCACCGCCAACACCAACGGCTGCCAGTGGTGCGACGACAAGAAGTGCATTTCAGCAAACAGTAACTGCAGCATGGTGAGTCCTCACAAATCTGAGTGTGTTAGTACTGCTCCTCTCCTGGGTTTACTAGGCTAGTACTTGCTTGTTTTCAACACAAACAAACTTGTTTGGCAGGCTTTTGAGGTAAAAATGTTGGAGAAGGCAGAGGTTTTTTTTTTTTGCAGCAAAAAAAATCTATTTTGGGATAAAAAAGTATTCTTTAGAGTTGTGTTGCTTACTGTATATTTCTTCAGAAAATGCTGTTATCCCCTAATTAATTACATTTGAAAAGTCAGAGAGTCATTGTTAACTTGGATTTTGTGCATATGTGGTGTACAATAAACAGGCAGAAACCATGGAGTCCCATCAAGGATGCTGTTCAGTTTTTTCTCTTTTAACCAGGACCAGGTCTGTCTCATTAGTCATGGTATTCTGATCATTGATCATCATAGAAATGGTCTTCTTTGTCATGGAGTCATTTGTCATCTCATTGAAGGAACATGAGCTTTTTTAACCATGAGGTCCACTGGCTTGTGATGATTTGGTTCTGATCTTTTTAAGTACAAACAGTCAGATCACATAGATTCATGCAAGTTTATGCAAGTCTTTTTAATATTGCTTAGTGCCATGCTTTATACTTTATGTTGTTGTTCACCAGCTGCTGCATCTCTTGCTTGTTCATTTGACTTTTGACAAACTTATAATAGTATTTTAGCTTTATACATTTTTCCTCCTTATACTTTTCAGCTATCCACAGACACCTGGCTGTACTTGAGTTCGAAATCCTTTCTTTACACACTTCCATTAGTAAAAGTATCTTGCTCTCTGGCTTGAACCTGATGCAAATCAATCTTGCTCTCCAGACAGACAAATTAAGGTGTGAGTTGGATTGACTGCGACTTAAATCTTGCTTGTTAGAGTGAGCACAGCCAGCTCTAATCACTGGCATTTGTAGCTAGTCACTACTAATAAAAGCAGTGCAGACACAAATTCATTAGTAGCCATGTTATAAGTCTGTCAGAGGGATTTCACTTTCCAGGCATTAATGGTTAGTTTCCTTTGTGATCTTCAAGGGCCCTTCTTTTCCTGACACATTGTTCTATATCAGGTGCTAATTTTCTAACCGTGGTTTTCAACTCTTGAGCAAGCAATAGTTGCTAAGGAGCAGACCATCTTCATTCCTAATAAATGATCCTTAATAAATGTGGAGCACTGGATATTTTAGCACAGGCTTCTCGGTTCAGTGTCCTTTGATAATCTTTCATGACTAAGATTGTCAGCTTAATTAGCAAACGATGCACCAGTCTTCTCTGTATCATTTCCTGTCTTTTATTCAGGAAAGTTTGAAGTGAATAGCAAAGGCTGTTAGTGTAGTTACTGAAGAATGGGATAGCAAAAATTTATCAAAATGATTTCTGGAAAGAGGTGCTGTCATAAATGGAAGGTGGCTGTTGCAAAATTAGTCTATTGGCTGTGAGATGATGGAGGCAGAATTTTGCAGCTTCAATATAAACCCACCAAAATAACATCAACAGAATGGCACCATGTGGAAAACCAGAATGGATCAGTCTGATTATCCATTTTCATAGACTGCTACTTCTGGACTAGGTCCACAAACTAAAATGTTGTGACAGCACTGTGGTGGTGATACAAAATAACAAGCTGTAGACTTAGGAACATCACAAGAGGCCTTTGCAGCTGTACAAAGGCCTTGATTTATGACTTAGATCATAGAACTCCAGATGAGACAGACAATAATGTTTTAGAATCTGCTGCTGTTGCCTCATGGAAACTGGCCAGTTTACTAAAGAGATGCTGTCAGCCAGTTTGGCATTGGCCACATGGTCACAGATATCTGAAAAGCAGTGGCTACTCTGCTGATTGGAAGGCCTTTAAAACACAAATACTGAAATACTTCTAGTAGGACAGATGGACTTCATGAGTAGTGCTAAGGCATTGATGATGCACATATACCTGCCTGTGCTCACCCTCTGGTGTGAGCCAGCACATTAACAGGAGCCTACATTCCAGTACTGTGCAGACTCATTCATCATCAAGGTATAGATCATATATGTCACACTTGTATCTGATGTCATTGCAAGCAGAGGCTTGCAGTGCCTGCTTGATCTGAATCTGCTTAATATGTTTATGAAACCATAATCACTCTCCATGTCTGCACATAAAATGTTTTCTCTTGCATCCTGTGAAAATGATACTCCCTTACTGCTGATCACATTGTGCAGAAAATGGACTATATTTATATTTTGTATTGGAAACAAGTCTTTACCAAAAAGAAAAGGCTTTATGGGAGAGATTAAGTTCATTTTAGATTGCTGCATCTCTATGAGATGTCATTTTTCATGAAGCAGTACCATGGAAGAGTAAGCTCCTCCATGAAAGCAAAATCTTTTTGTACTTTACCAAATAAAATGGTAAATTGCTGGAGAGGGCTGACTGATTGCTACAAAATGCAGTTTTCTTTACTGAGGAAGACCAGAGAGAGATTGAATTTTAGAGCAAAAAAATTTACTTTGTCAATTTTGTTCCATTTCTGCAGAGAAACTGAGAATTGATGAAGTGGCCTTAAAGAGAGCCTTAGTATGTTGAAGCACAGCTGAATTGTTACATTTCTGCCTCCAGCCAGTATTGCATTTTTGAAAATGTTGTTGCCTTCAGAAGCTCCAAAGGGAACATGTTGCTACAACAGGGACATGTTTCATCTCTGACCAGGACCAGCCACACTCTTACTGCCAGGAGCAGTCTCTGAATTTTGTGTGTTGGTCTCCACATGTGCAATACAATAAAGCCCCAGCTGATGACAGTTACCTAAATACAGCCCAGATTGGTGTGTGATTTAAAAGTGTTCTTCATCTGAGTGTGGCAACATAAGGCAAACATTGTCAAACTCATGAAAGGGATGATAAAGAGCATTTTACTAAGGATATGAGATATTAGAGGGTGCTTAAAAGAGACCTATAGTCCTACATTGTTAAATATTGCCTTAATGACAAGAATTCTTGTCTCTATGTAATGTTTGCATTGCTTCCAGAAAGCTCCTTCTTTAGTAATGGAGTCCTTGGATGATACACTAATACCAATAACAGTAATCATGGTAATCTGCCTGCATTTGAGGAATTCAAATAATAGTCAAGAGGAAACGTATAAAGTAGTAGAAGGGAATATGAATAGAATCAAATTTATCTTGGAGGAAGAAAAGAAAATTTATGACTAAGAAGTACACAGTAGCTAGTTTTGGGAGTAGCTTCAGGGAAATAGTAGCAAATCTATAAATTAATAATTTACATTTAGACTAGGCAAACTAGACAAGGTTATACTGTTAAAAAACCAGGAAAAATCCAGAAGGAGGAGAAAGGTACCTAATTTAATAGCAATTTCTGAAATTCTAAGATAAACTACTGTAGTATTTTCATTCTCCAGTAAATATTCAGAAAATCACTGCAGTTTGTAAGTCTGTCTATATACCACCGTATCAGGATCAGTACTTAAAAAAATCTAAGTAAATCAGACATGAGGGAGGCTTTATACATAACATGATTTACTCATGCTTTGGTGTGCAAACATTATAAATATCCTACAGCAATATAGAACTTCTGTAACAGATGGACTGTCATCTTTCTGAATTTCACTGGGTTTTGTAGTTTAAGTTATAACCTTAATATTGTGTTAATATGAATTACCTATTGGATTCGCATCTACATTGAACTAATGAGATTTTCAGGCAAGCAGTGTTTAAATTGGATTTAAGGGAAATAAATGCTGGGAATAAGGGAATACAACAAAGAACATTATTATAGAACAGTCACTAGTACTTTGATTTTTATTTTAAACATTAAATAACCAGCACACAACAAGCTTCATGATTAGAAAGTAATAGAACAAATATCTTGGCTTAGGTGGAAAATTGTAATCTATATGTAATACTACTGAAGAGTATATAATTTAAAAAAGAAATCTGAATGCTCAAGGGTATGTCAAAATGAAGTGTTAAAAATGAGTATTAGTTCAGCTATTGTAAATGAGCAGTGGTTATGTGTGCTCTAAAATTCACTTTAAAGCATCTCTCAGGCAGTTTTGTGAATATGCTTCATGACTGAGTGAGACTAAATGGGGGTTTGTACCAAAGATTTTTTTTTTTCTTTACAGTTTGTATGCATTTTTGGCCTAGATAGACAGTCTGTTACTTGCTGGCATTGCCTTTGTCTTCACCTTAACCTTGCCTTCACCTAAACCTACTTCTCTGGTCCTTTTTGCTTCACAGTAGCCTTTCCTCTAGAACAGAAAAAAGTCAGGACCTCTTATAATGAACTTGCTGGTAGGCATCGGATCCAATAAAGGCAAAAAATCAAAAGAAAATAAAATCCCTAAACAGCAGTGTTCTTCAGCAGGAATGAAGCTGGTTCTGTGTGAGATCGAGAATTCACTTTAACAAATGCATTCTTTCAGAACTTTAAAAAAAATAGAAATAAAGGGAGACAGCTTGTCTCTCCCTGCCCTATCAATGTCCATATTCCAGTACCAACCACTGTGTAACTTATTGTTGTGCAGTCCCTTTATAAGTTGTTTAATCATACTCCAGGAGACTCTTAGTAAGGGAAGCAACCAACATTGTCAATAAATCATGCATTTGCTGTCCAACTGCAATCCATTTTTGCTGCCATATATTAATTTAATCTTTTGTTGTTCAAGAGAGACAAGACTTGTTAGGGTTTGACAAGAGGGACTCCCAGAGGTCCCTTCCAATCTCAGCTGAAAGCTGTCTTGCATTAGGACTTACTTTTAATTATTACCTTGAAATTAAGTTGGTAGAGAGAGCCTTATAGGTGAGCTGATGAATTGGCTGAGGATTTAGGGCTGTTCATTAAATAAGGTATCAATACAATGTCTTAATTAAAAGTACTCTGTAGAGGGAAGAAAGATTTGTATTCAGAATGTCTAACTTGGAAGACCTCAGTTTTCAAAAGAAAAAAAAACCAAACACTGACCAAACCCAATAAAAGTCCCCAGGTAATAATTCCTTCAGTGTTTTTGGCTTTTCTCGTATCCTAAGATACCAAAGGAATTAAGTTATCCCTGGTTTTATGTCATGTGTAGAGCATATTCTTGCACCTTCAGTCAGTTATATGTAATTATTTTGCACCTTGTGCCATTTTTTATATTCTTTTTGACTATTTTGCTTGCTTTAACCTGCAGAGGATGATATAGTTTAGTGAGAGTATAACCCTTAACTATCTAAGAAATAGATATTTAGTTTAGTTGGTTAAGCTCTTCCTGCTCTCTGTACAGGGAATTGGCTTCTTCACTTTGATACCCATAGTTGTGTAGTGCAAGTGGAGTGATTTGTGCTCTGGAGATGCATTCTACATCTGGTAAAGGATTCTAGAAAAGGAGCTTAAACTCAGCCTAGTTTTTAGGTGGCCACGACTTTCTGGGAGGGATCCACCTACTCTGTATTTCAGATTTGACTTCTGTTTTTTTTTTAATTTTAGACATATGCTTGAGCTGCTTTGTCTGCTTAATTTTTGCAGTCGGTTAAAAACTACACCAAATGTCACGTGAGGAACGAGCAGATCTGCAATAAACTGACGAGCTGCAAGAGCTGCTCCCTGCACCTCAACTGCCAGTGGGACCAGCGGCAGCAGGAGTGCCAGGCACTACCTGGTAAGGGACACTGCTGCTCACAGCTGGTTTGAAAACTGCAGCAATCTCCTCTCTTCTTTCCAGAGAACGTTTGTTCAGTGAGCAGACGTGGATTTATTTGTGCTCCCTCATCTTGCTTGTCTGTGCCTGTCCAGGTGAACCTAGATGTGATTACAGATTGGGGTATCAGTGCTACCTTCATCATATTAGGGGAGGTAATGACATTAGTGAAGGCACAATGGTGTGTGCTTCTGGCCTGTGGGGAACCCTGAGTGCAGAGCTGAATGGCCATACTGAGCTATTTACTGTTACATATGCACTGACACTGTTACTTCTGCTAGCTGGGCTCTTACCTTATAAGTTACAATTCAATTATACTTCAATTGTCCTGTGCAGATAGGGCCCAAGATCTGGTTTCTTGATTGTCTGATGTTGGTACTACTATGGAAGCTGTGAATATTAAAATGCTAATATGAAATATTCTCAGAAGGTGACTGTTAACATTCTGAAATAGTATTTATTCTGTAATTTATATTCATAGCTACATATATGCAGTTATATGTCAGAACCTTTTCCACTTGATCTTTATGTCCAGATGAAGTTAATGAACACTTTTTTCTTCACGGAGATGATTCATGAAATAACTTGAATCAATTTATTCTGTGCAGTTCAAAACTGTATTTGTGTAATCTTTGTAAAGACTGACTGTAATAGTTGCTCTTACTTATCTTTTGATAGTTACCTGAGTCTGAGTAGTGCTGTAAAATGTTGAAGAGGAAATATTTTCTGTGATGTTATCTGAATTTTCCATTATTTGGATTGCATTAGTGTTTAGGCAAATATAAATGCAAAGGTATGATAAAACAAGTATAGTGTAAAGTTGTGATTTATTAATTCTAGGACAGTTGCTTTCATATTTTGGAATTTACATAACATTTAAGTAAAAGTAGTTGATAAAACTTTTATTTATGTACCTAATCTAATCTTAATATTTAGTTGTGCTCAATTTTGAGTACAGGGAGTAAATAGTGGCATAAAAATATTGTGCTGAAACTTAGCATATATCTTATAATTATATTTAAAGTTCTTAGAAGTTTCTTTCCATGAATATACACTATTCTGTGCGATGATACTTGGTATTTCAGAATTTATGTGATGTGAAAAGGGTAATTGAGTGTGGCATGAATTTTGATTTATGATCTCAGGGAGGTAAAATTCAGACTCCCTTGAGTTTTTAAATTTTTTTTTCAAATCAGCTTTAATTGTATGCTTTTTGCACCAGCTCATCTGTGTGGAGAAAGATGGAATCACATTGGAGATGCCTGCCTGCACATAAATTCCAGTCGGGAAAGCTATGACAATGCCAAACTGTATTGCTACAATTTGAGTGGAAATCTCGCCTCATTAACAACCTCAAAAGAAGTGGAATTTGTTCTGGATGAAATACAGAAGTATACACTTCAGGTAACTTGAGTAACTGTAATTGATGCTTATGTGAAATAAACTTGCTTTGAGAAATCTGTTTTAGGGTTTTGTCCGAAGAGAGGGAAGTTTATGCCTTCAAAGAAATGTGGTGTTAAAGACTGGTATAAATCGTGTAGGATATTAAGGAAATCTCATCTTTAAAACAAATCACACAGTAGTTCCCAAGGATTCCCCTTTCCAGATTTACATGTTAAAAGTTACTATTGGAAGAGAGTATTTGTTCAAGAGAATGGCTGGAACACTGATTCTGTGTCCTGGTTTTGGCTGCGATAAAGTCAATCCTGAAATTCAGCACAGGCAAAGGCAGGGTCCAGCAATGGGTCCAACAATGGGGCCAAGGAATCCCATGCAGTGCAGGTGTAACTTCCAGAAACACCAGTTCTTTCTGTAACTGGTTTGTGAGATCCAAGGGCCACTGAGAAGCTGCACTAGTATGTAAAACATGTAGCAATTCCCTGCACAGCAGCACTGGAATTAGCTGGAGCTAATTAACTTTCTCTAATACTGGTGGGGAGAGAGAGAGCTGAAAAGTCTTCCATGCCTCTAGGAAATGCAGCAAGCTACCATATAAGCTAAGAATATTCCTTAGAAAAACGATCCATATTACTTTTGTTAGCTGAAGAAGGAAATATAAATTACCTGTCCCTGGGTGGTCAGGTTCAGTTTTTTAGCAGTTAAATATTCAAATGCTTATAACTGTGTTTAAACATCACTGGTTAAAGTATATGAGATATAAGTGCTCAAAAATGTGAAACGCAGTGTACACTCAGGTGGGATTATGATTCCATTACAGGCAAATCAGTTGTTCTTAGAAAGGGACAATTCTAGAAGTGTGTATTCAGCTTTCTAAAACATGCAGCACTTTGTCTGTATAAAATCCTCTAATTTTTAAGTAGTTTAGGATTTTACAGTTACAGGAAAATGGAAGATAATTGTGGATGATAATTAAAGCATATATCAAACTAGCGTGTGATTTAAGAAGTTGTTATGCTGCAAATGAATTGAGATCATTCAAAGGAAATAGCTGTTAAGGATTGCCTTTATGTCATACTGAATCTGAGAGCAAGAGGCTAGCAACATATATTGTGGACAAAAATATTCTATTATCCTTTTTAGCATTCCATTTCAAAATGCAGATGCAAACATAGGTTATGTACTTAAAGTTTTTGTGTTTTTTTCCCAAGTAAATATAGGATCTGGACAGAGGAAATATTTTTTACTAGAAATACACTTTTTTTCCATTTTTTTGCTAGTAAAGGAGATAGGGAAATCATTCTATGTCAGAAGTTCTTCCCTGCTATTGTGTTTACTGCAGCCTTAAAGCACATTCTGTCTGTCCACTCTTTGATATGAGTTAATATTGAAAATGTAATTGAAACAAAAACAACAACAAAATCATGTTGTCAGCATGATTGCTATGGTTATTTATTTTGCCACCTTTTTTCCTTTTTACTTTCCTTTCCCCTGATTCCTATTAAAATACTGCACAGGATGCCTTCAAATCTAATAATGTGTGATAGACTATTGGTGTGACGGATTTTGCCTGACTGCCTGGAGTTGTAGATGAGAAATAGCTTTTTTCAGTGTTTGAAAGAAAGATTTTTCTTACATTTCAGAGCTTAGAACTTCTGCAAGGTGACATCCTGCTGAGCATATCTTTATTTAAGTGAAGTATGCCCTGAGCCAGTGTGGTGATGTAAATTTGAGATACCTCAAGTACAGTTTAAGCAATTGTAGACAAATGTATACACTTTAAAAGTCTATCTTGGGTTAAACAATCATTTAGCTATCAGAACCTCTACTGAAATTCTGCCATGAATTATCCTGGTGTTTTCAGTGGCATTTAGAAAAAAAAAAGATTTTTTTTCATTCCCAGCTGTCTGTCCGACTACATTTACTCAGTGTGAGACAGCCTAAATGTGTTATCAAGTGTGACAGAGACTCTCTGAAACTTCCTGATCTTCTTTTGCCTGCCTTTCCCTCTCAAACTGCAATCATAATGATTTAAAGAGTGAGATTTCATTTTAGATGGCTTGTTTCTGTAACAGGTGATGGTGGGGAGTTCACAAATGGAGTTGGAGCAGCTGTAAGGTGAACACCGTGGCTTTAATCTCTATTATCTGCAGTAGAGTTTGACTTGGGTGGTTAATCTTGAAGGCTTCAAAATCTTTCGATTGGAAAAAAAAAGGTTTCAGTTTCGCCTGGAAACAAAAAACTTTTCAGGATTAATGAATGTGTCAGAGCAACATTTGGAAATAAGAATATGATTCTGACTTTATCTCCTTGTTATTTGTTATTCTTACTCTGAGAAAAGAGAAGCAACTTTGGTAGCTGTTGTGTATTTTAAAAACTGTTAAAATAGTGTCAGTAAATATTACAGCCTGGGAGAGCCTTCTTTATTGTTCACAGAGACATCGTGTCACTTTGTAGATGTTTCCTAATACACAAACTCCTTCTCCTTGGACAAATTTAGGACAATTTTTAAATCATATTATAATAACACAGTGGTGCTTTGGAAAGATTCAGAGGGAGGGGGCTGCCGTTGTCTCCATACTCTATCCAGACCTCATTGTGTATAAATAATTTCTCCTAATCCCAATGCTAAACTGGAAATCAATAGGTTGCCTCCTTTTAAAGGATAAGGAGAAGGTTCATTTGGTACTAAAGAAAGGGACAAAACAAAGATCTGTGTTGTATGAACTCAAAACCCTTGAATTTGCAGATGTGTTTTAAAATTATCCCCAGTAGTTTAAAGTCTAGTTTGTATTGTTCTTTAAAAATAAATTAAATTCTACCAGAGAATGCCAAAGTCAACGCAATGGATAGGCTGCAGATTTCCACACTAAAGAAAAATGACACTTAATGTTTTTTTCTTACATGCTTTTATTGACCTAGTAAGCAAAATATTATGAAAGTCAAGATTTGAATTTTTCTGCAAAGTAGATTAAACAGCAATATGAGGTTAATTAACTGCTCCTGCTAATATTCAAATTTTGTATATTCATTTAAAAGTGCAATTAGCTCTCTTGGGAGTTTGCTTGCAACTGTGGGATTTAACTAAAAATAATAATTTTCTTGTTAGCATGCAATAAATTCTGAGAAGATTGAGTTTTGGTGTCGTAAGCACAAACAAAGAAGAGAACAGTTTCACACAATGCCTTTCATTATATAAACTATTTGCAACTTTTCCTTTGACTCACTGCTCACAAGGTTAAGCATCTTTTTATAAATTACACTTGAGTGTGGTTTGCAGTTAATTAGTGAGCTTTGCATAGTGATGTTATTCCTTGTTAGCTCAAAGTATTCTCTGAGGGCTCTCTGTTTCTGTGGTTTTATAATGTGTATGATTGTGGTGAAGTTGACATCTACTCTTGGTTTCTGAATTATTCCCTTTACTGCAGTTTCTAGCAGTCCCACTTTCCTATTGTGGTTTTGGAAGTCTAATCAATTATTTTATCACTTTGTCTCCATATTAGAGTTGTTTCATTGACTGTCCATTAGCTCACTTCTAGTTTAACTCTCTTCCTACATTCGAGATGAGGGGAGCTCTACTCACTTTGGATGCCTGAGAATACAAATTTCCCCCCAACATTGTCCCCTATAAAGAAGAAATTCCCAGAAGAAACCAAAGTGCCACTGGAATACTAGCTATAATCTCTATAGATGGAAATTGGGAAAGTTGTCATTTTTTCAGTTTGCCACATTGTACATTTTTTTAAACCAATGGGACTACAGAAAAGTTTAACAAGAGTAATCCAATTAGGTGTTCTCATGACCTAATGCATGACCCCTACTACAAATTGCATCTAGATTTCATCATATGTTTCTAATAGCTACAGAGACACTCAAAACTCATGAATTTTGCTTCTACTGCTTAAGAGGTGACATTCAGTGGGTAAATATTTACGCAATATGGAATGTGCTGGTAGGCGGCATAGTCAGAATTGATGCATATTAAAGGAATGGAAAACCAAGCACTGTGTCTGCATAGAATGCATTGTTTCTCTTCACAGAACTGCTATTTTCATGAAGCAAGTTTTTTATTCAAAATGGTGCAGAAAAGAGGCAAATTAACTGCAAGGCCTTCTCCAGACTGTGAATGTTGTGGAAATAACGGCACTGAGAGGCCACAGTGTTCTCAAAGTTTAATTGTACGTTTCATCCTAGAGCAACAAATCAAGGAGTTTAAACAATTCTTGACAGTTTTGTTGAATTTTGTTTATAAATTATTATGATGCACACAATAGAAAACAAGACATTAGTGTATTTTAGACTTTGAGGATGATTTCAGGTCCAAAATAAAAGAAATTTAAATAAAGGAGGAGATAAATATTGAAAGAGATATATACTCCCTCAGTAATTTGCATAATTAAGGATCAGGGGAGGTTTTTGAGCCTCAGTGGTAATTGGCTATTCAGTAGAGGTAGTGTTGCTCACTTCACTCATCTGCAAATTATTCAGCCCTCATGAGTTTAGTGCTGATGCAGCAGTAGTACCTGAAAAAATGTGTCATGACTAGAAAGGATCCCTTTCACTCTAGATCTCAAAGCAACTTAATCTGATTTAAATTCTCTAAATAAACAGTGGATTTAACATGAGCTATCAGCTTTCCAGTTAAAGTTACACTATTTTCCTTTCTAACATAGTTCCATAATTACTATTTTATAAAAAATTAAAATTGTGTGATTTAGAATAAGAGAAGAGACTATTTTTGAAGTTGTTACTGATCAGTGTTTAATAGATTCCTGTTATGGCTAAAAGTTTGCCTTCTGTTCATCTTAATGGGACTGTAGATGAGATGACAGAATGATGTTCTATTGGTATGCATTGTATGACTGCAGTTTTGTTCCTCTCTTGGATGAAAATAAAGCCTTGCCCAGCAACTTTTCTCAGAATTTATTAATTCTGAAATTTTTTCTAACTTAAAAGTTGCTCTCTCTTTTAAAAAGATTTTTTGGCAACTTGTTTTCAATGTTACAAAAGATGGTTCTATAGAAACAGATAACCATGATTAGCTGTATATATTTCAAGCACGATATAAAGTTTCTGAGATGGGCTGTGGATTCTAAAAAATAGCCTAGAAAGATATGGATGGGAGGACAAACATATTCTAGAGATGATTCCAAATTTAGCAGAATTTAGCAGGTGTAACAGGATAAAGCTATGCAATATTTCTAAAGATATATTTGATTATGTTCTCCATTGCAACATTAGAAAGGCCCATTACAAATTTTTCCAAGATGGAGTTGACCACCTGCTGTGTATCACATTGTTTTGGATTTTTGTTTTGTTTTTTAAAAAGATAATTTGCCTAGAATGCTCTTTTTGTGAGCTTGCTGAGTTGTTGTTGATGTTGTTTTAAAATGAATTGTATATAATGTATCAAGGGAGCTTTTGTAGATATGCATAGATGGATGGAAAGAAAGAACAGCTTTCTATACTCTCTATGACGAGTAACGTTTGTCCCACTTACATGCTGAGTAAAGATCACCTGAACTTCCAATAAAGGAGTTGATTTGCACTGTATTTTTCACTCATCTGGTTTGGCAACAAATATTTTTAAAGAGGCCTGGGAGCTGAAATCTTGCCATCTGAAAGTTCTAGTTCCAGAGAATTAGCAGTCTCATTTCCTTCCTGTCTGATCCTCTGCAGAAGTACCTTTGGCAAGATATTCAAAGGAAAGGAATCAATTTTCTATATTCATTTTTCATTAAATGAAACAATCATAGAGTTCAAGTGAAGGATGTTCAACTCATTATTTCTTAAGCCTGAAGAAGAAATTGGATTGGCATTTTCAGTCAACACATTTGAAATCCCTCAGTTGCTTCAAGTACTTTGAGAGTCCCAACTATTCTGACTGAACCTTTCATCATTTTGAGAGATAATTTATACTAGATTTATGGTTGGTTTTTTTTTAAAAATTAGTTTGGTAGCTACAGAGCCTTGGTGGCTGCAGATGTCTCATGTGGAACTTCCTGAATGCTCTTGTCATGATTTGATTTTTCCTGTTGGCTTCCATGCAGTGCAGCAGCAATCATTTTTGGTGATAAACTTTGATGATATCCACACACAATCTCTGCTATTGCCAGCAGACTTCACCTGTGGCCCACCACATAAAGGAATCAATGCCACATAATTGAATATGCATGTTAAGCACATCACTGGAGCATCTGGGAGGCCTTACTTGGATAATCTGTGTTTGGCATCCTAACTGCATGGCCAGAGAGGCCTGAGTGGGCCTGCAAGGTCACAGCTTCGATGGTGTGTGTTTGATAATGGCCTCATCAGCATTTGGATCTGTATTTTGATGTCTTACCCTAGCAAAGAGCCAAAGATGGTACATATGGAATTTGAGATGCCTGTCATGATGACTGTAAGCTGTCCAGATAATACAGCTATTGACAGTGATTATGGCTGTGATATGTCTTGCTTTTGCTGGAAGTCTTTCATTTCAGGGATGCTGCTTTTATCTCCTATGGCTCCTTTGGCTTTCATGATTCTCCCTGGGACTTTATCATCATTAAAGGGGTTCCTAGACAGTCTCCTACTCAAATGGAAGAATTTATTTCCAAATATCACTGCTGCAATATCAGTTTTCCTTATTGGCTGAAGCACTTTTTCACCATAGCTGGAGTAGAATCCCTGTTTTTAATATTCTGATGTCAAGGCCAAATTATTTGGCATTGCAGCTGAAACAGTCCATAATATGTTGAAGATTCTCTTGGCTGGAATCCCTCAATCCCAAAGTAGGCATGTAGAGTTGGTTTATTTGTGTGTTTGTCAGCAATTTATTCTGCCTAAGCCCCTGCCATTATTTTATATGTGCTTGGTGTACACACTCAGCATACACAGAGAGCTGTCTAGACATATATGTAGGTATCTAAGCTTTTCTGGTGCATGTGGACCATGTACAAAACCAGGAATCTAGGTAACTAAACAATAAATAAGACAACAGATGCCATTTTCCAGATGCCCAAGTTTCACTTTTACTGCTTGCATCATGTTCTTTCTGGTATCCAGAATATGTGAGTTCTCACAGACACCTGGAAAGTTGATCAGCTGGGGTAGCAATGCAATTACGAAGTACTTACAGACACAAAGTGGGCAGTGGTATTTATGCTGAATGTTCTCGTTTCTGTTCAAGAGTCACCCAGAACACATCACTGCTCATGGGATGGAACATTTCTTAGACATTTCTGGTTTACTTAAGTTTGTTCTTGCATCCTTAAGTGTTAGTTCAAGCGATTTTTGTTTGATCATGATCTCAAAAAGAAAAAGAGAGCATCGGGAGTACATTTAAGGGAGGTCAGGAATATTATCTGTGATAATAATGATTATCTACCTTGAATTTTTAAAAAATTCGTGGAAATTTATTTAAAAAGTAGTTACCACTGGTATTTTTGAAACAAAATTAACAATCCTTCATATTTCAATTTGCTCTAACAAGGCAGAGGAAAAAAGCAGGAATGCTCTGATTGTGTGTAGAATTAAGAGTGCTGAAAGATTTTCTTCTCAACCATGGGTTAAACCTGAGTGGCCAAAGAAAATGTGAGACCTAAGGTGAGAGATTACTGATACAGAATGGCAATAACTCTTGGTTCACTTGTGGAATACATAGATATTTAACCGTGGCAGGTTCCCTTTAGGTGTATCATAGTGTTTTACTTACCTTGTAAATTACCTCTACTTACCTTGTAAATTAAATCAGTTGTGAACCTAATTCACAATCAGATCGATATCTCTGCTTTGGAGCTGACAATGTGTAACCTCTGCTGGGGCAGGAAGCTGGATTTGGTATTCTGGCATCCACATGGCATCATGTACCTGTCACAGCTCCATTGTCTCTCTGAATCTCTGTTCTGTCTGTTTAAACTGGGCTTAATGAAAACTGCCTGCGCAGGGATTACATGAGGAAACGTGTTTGGTTTGGGTGTCTTGAGATTTTTACACCAATGGTGGCAAGTAATGCATGTAGATTTATCCTGGAACAAGCAAAGGCCTTTTTACCTTAAAACTTTTCATTTGGTAAGTGTATAAAGATGAAACGATAAATATCACTGGAATTAGTGATGTAGTTTTAATGATACATCCTAAATATGTTTTAAAAGTGATTGTTTTTAGTTTTTTCTAGACTGTGTTTTATAACTTACAAGTCAATAATGAAAACAATTCAATGTGTATTTAACAGCATTGGAAATGTAAATGTGCTGCTTTTATCTGTGTCTGAATTGCCTAGAGTTGATCAGTATCAGCAATACAGACTTTAGAGGATAGAATATTTATTCTGTTTTTTTTCCTGAAACTGATTTCTCTGGATTGCTGTTAACTTAGGTGTATTTCGTTATCCACATTGGCCTAGGAATTAGTAATTGTACAGTAGCCACTGAGAAGAGCCCAAACAAGTTCATTATGACCTGTATCCAATTATAGAAATCAGAATTGTCTTTGAATAGAACACAGGTTTTTATTAGAAAAGAAGCATATAGGGGGTGAAGTTTTAGTTGGGTTTTTGGGGATGTTCAGCAAGATAGAACAATTGAAACTATGTGGACAATGGTGAGATGATGAAGTGAGATAAGAACAAGGTAAATTCTGAAAATGTGAAGTTGTTGCTATTGAGCTATTCTTTGAAGTGTTTTAGCAAATAAAAAGCATTTTAAATTATTCTCTCCCATTTGTTCCCTTCTGATCCATAGAAAATTTCCCCCTGGGTGGGTTTGCGCAAGATCAACATCTCCTACTGGGGCTGGGATGACATGTCCCCTTTCACAAACACCACCCTGCAGTGGCTCCCCGGAGAGCCCAACGACTCTGGCTTCTGTGCCTACCTGGAGAGAGCAGAGGTGGCAGGGCTGAAGGCAAACCCCTGCACTGCCATGGCAGATGGCCTCGTGTGTGAAAAACCTGTTGGTAAGGAGCCTCTTACTCCCAGTAACTGATTCTCTGGTCAATGGGTTTCATTTGCCTAAGAGGTATTTTGGGACAATTTGGATTAAATAATTACAAAAATATATGGTTTTTTAGTTTTTTGAAATGGCTGTAATCTAGAAGTGAATAATATTCCTAAAGCAGCAAATATTTATTTGAGAATTAGTTCAATGGTTTGTTTTGCATGACACCAGAAATCCTATAGTTTGCCTCTAAATCAGTAATAGTCAATGATAACAGTAGCTGTAGCTACATGGGGAGATATTCAGCAATGCTCATACTTTCTTTCTGAATCTTGTTGAACATTAGTGAGTATTTTAAAGGTGTAAAAGACTGACAAATCCAAAATGCTGGTTTCTGTCTTTTAGGTTTGTTTTTGTATAAAGTTTATTGTATCAAAGAGTCAGTTGACTGTTCAAGTTAATATACATTAAAATGGACTCTGTGAGCTATAGTATGAGTCACACTGAGTTTTGTATATTAAGTTTTGTAAAATATGATTATATTTATATACAGAAACATGAATTTGCATGAAATTATTTATAGCTAATTAAGGAAGCAACCTCTTCAACCAGGATTTTTCTAATGGAAATGAAAATGGTGGAAGAAAATTTTTCTAATGGTGGAAGAAAAAGGAGATTTGAACTTGTGTTCAATATTACCAATATTTGTGGTCCTTTTGCAGTCAGTCCCAACCAGAATGCCAGGCCCTGCAAAAAGCCATGCTCCCTGAGGACAACCTGTTCCAACTGCACGAGCAATGGCATGGAATGTATGTGGTGCAGCAGCACCAAACGCTGTGTGGACTCCAATGCCTACATCATCTCCTTCCCATATGGACAGTGTCTGGAGTGGCAAACTGCCACCTGCTCCCGTGAGTGTCTTAGTGAATGTTTGCCTTATTAAATATGCTGTTGTATTTGTTTTTCACTCACAAGAGCTGAAGGGATTCAGCACATTCACTAGAGATAAAAAGATTTTCAAGTGAATGACCTTGTGTAGCTACTAATGTGAGAAGTCAATGCTGAGTATGCGTTTCCTAGATACAGATAAAGTGCTTTGATGATGAAATATATTTAGTCTTTTGAAACTGTGAAAAGTATTTATTCTTTTCAGATAAAGAAATACTCCCTTGATTGTTTGTATGGCTTGTGTGACAAGCAATGGCCATGAGCTGGAAGAAGATACTGTTAAGATAACCAACAGATAAAATTAGATAACCCATATGTAGAACTTAGACTTACACTACATCAAGTTATTAAGAAAAGGAAGTGTGCTGGATTTTTAGAGATTTAAATGTCCTGATTTATTTATTTCAGATTCAACCTATAGCATTTTCCTAGCATGCTAAGGTAAAAACGAAGTTTTAATAATGATAGCAGTGGCCTTGAAAGTATTGTAACACAAATGCAAAACAAATGATCTTGGTCTTCCTTAGATTCTTCTCCCTTGAAAATGGGGATTATTAACTCTTGATCCCTGATAATTAACTTTTGCAGATTGTTCATCCTCTCTATGGAAGTAGAAGGAATTAGGCCATCAGGCAGGTAGGAGGTACAGAAAACTTGTGTCCTGTGTGCTAAGACTGGGTCTGGCTGCATTAATGTTCAAGGTTGCCCATTTCATCCTTTGGGGACAAGAGGAATGTCATTTCTTACTTTGTCTAGGAGCAGAGTTACTCCCTGGATGTCCCTTTCTGAAGCACATTTCATCAGAACTTGGTGCAATGACTCTCGAGGAGAACTAGCCGTCTCCTCCAAGTACCTCTCAGCCTACNAATTAACTTTTGCAGATTGTTCATCCTCTCTATGGAAGTAGAAGGAATTAGGCCATCAGGCAGGTAGGAGGTACAGAAAACTTGTGTCCTGTGTGCTAAGACTGGGTCTGGCTGCATTAATGTTCAAGGTTGCCCATTTCATCCTTNCCTTCTGAAGCACATTTCATCAGAACTTGCAAGGAGAACTAGCCATCTCCTCAAAGTACCTCTCAACCTATCAGGCAGAGCTGCTCCTTCCCAAGGCAGGAGTGACTGGAGTCATCCCCATGCAGTTCCAGCAGTTCCAGGGTTTATTGGTGCCATAATTGATGCTGGAGTGAGCTACCTGTGCCTTAGATTCTTGTCTTGGTTGAGGTTTGTTTAGAACAGTTCCTCAGTCACTGTTGTGCAGAAGTCTGGTTGTTAGAATTTTACTGTCCTTCAGGATTAAAATACTTTCTATCTGTGAAGGATTTCAATCTAGTGGGACCTAAACTTAATATATAGCACTTGTGAAGTATACCATTGGTCTCTCCTTTTGCTCTACTCTAAGAGAGTTTCTCTGGTTATTTCTGATTTTCTTTGTCTCTCCATAAGGGTCTTTTGCTATCAAAGCCTCTGGAACGTTTTTATTTCTTCATGTCTTATGACAGGAGTGATGATCTTGACAACAACAAGCAGCTTGCTTTCAGGATCATAATTTAGATCATGAGTCCATTTGATAGGTTATGGATACAAATTTTGAAAACCCTGAAGAAAACAAAAGGCAGTTACTTGCTTTCACCTAAGCCTCAGGAAAATACTAAGTAAATAAGTTATTGATGTGTCTGTAACAGGAACCATTGATATATTCTAATCTTAGGAGAGAAAAGAGCTGTATGTGGCCCAGGCCACTACTTACCCGGGCTAAAGGGAAACAAGGTGTAGGAAAGCTTTTCTTTCAGGCTGAGCTGGCCAGGAGCCTGTAATTCCTCTAACTGAGATTTCTTGTTCATCCTTAGTAATCATATAATATAATGAACCAGGACCATGTTGAGCTGTTCTGATAAACTTTCCAGCTTAGTTAGTAAATTTGAGGTATTAATCCAGGTTCTAATGCCCAGGTTCAGTGTAATAGGGACGCTTAATCTCTTGTCAGTATGTGTGAAATCATAATTCTGTAGTTACATAAAGGTTTTTCTCTCATAACCATTCACAGAACTTTCTTTTTTCCTCTCCTGTATAGGAATCAATTTTGTAACTTATAAAATATTGATAGTGACTTGTGGCAGGACATAAATAGATTGAAAATCTGGAGATAAAATTGACAGAATACCACATGAATGATGCTTATGTTTTTAAACTAGCAGATATTATGTCAGCCTGAACTTCCACTACTCTTTGTGTAGTGTTTGCACATCACGCTGATTCAATTTGTTTGGGCAACATAGGAAATTGTTTTTAATTTGATTGTCATTTTTGTCAGGTCTTGAAAAGTTTATATTAAATAAGCCAAAAGGGATTTGCTCTATAGCAGTTCAACATTATGTAAAGGAAATTTTGTATGAAAATGTATTTGCTATTCAACAAATTAGAAAAAAACCAAGATTCTGTGTTGGTAAGCAGTTTTTCCAGAGTTTTATAGCACCAGATATTTTGCATTTAAACAAGAAAATGCATGTCCGAATGAAGCATGGTTCAGGCATTGTTTTAGTTTAAATGACTTGAAGATTTTCTTAGGTAAATCTATTATTATTGCTGCTGATGTAGTCCACTAAGTGGATTCCCTTATCAAGGGATAGTGTTTCTGCTTAACTTGAGGAATGGACTGTAGCTATACCTTTAAAAAAATCCTCCTTATTTTGAAAAAATTATTTTTTATTTTGAATGAATAATTTCCAAGATTTTTGATGTTCTGCTCTGAATGAAAAAAAAATTCAGACAAGCACGTATGATTTAAAATACAAAAAAAATCCCCAGAGAACTTCACATTTATTTTCACAACTTGGAATTAAAATGAGGAATGCTGTTTTTTATTGGTGACATATTGTCATTTTAATGCCTGCTTGCCAAAAACTTGCATATCCACTCTTCCCTACATCTTCCATTCATTATGACTTTTGATTGAACAGCTGACAGTTGAACAGTCTTGGACCACATCTAGAATTTCAAAGCTAACAAAATTGCTACTTGAATATCCCCTTCTTCCATCAACGATTGCTTCTCAGATCTCTTCAGTTTTTCAGCTAAATGCCACTACAGAGAATAGAAGAGGATTTTCAGTTTTGGTTCTGTTTTATCTTCTGTGAAGATAATGCAGCTGATACTCCAGAGCTTTATAAATAGCAGCGTGAGTGTAAATAGCAGCATGAGATTTGTTTGGATTGTTTAGAGTGCATCTCTGAGAGGCCAAACCAGCCAGTGCAGAATGATTGTCTTTTTTTTTTTTCTGCTGATCTTCTAATGTATTCAAAACCCCAAATTTGTATCATTCAGTTTCAACTCTGATGGCTTAAAACTGATTGTTCACATTTGACAATTTGCAACAACAGTTGGCCTTTTCCTGCCCCTGCTATTTTCCATATTTGGGAAACTTGAAATATTTCCTCCTGTTTGGATTCTTCCAAGTCTGATGAAGAGCTCTTGCTTCAGCTTTCTGTGCTGTTAAAATCCTTTTGAGAGTCACTCAGATTCTTCACTGCTTATTTTCCTGATGTCTGCAGGTATCTTTAGACTGTGCAGTATATTTTCTCTTTACAGCTTTCATTGCTCTTAAAGAATTCTAATAGTTGCTGAAGTCAGAGGAGCTATCTTTATTCTGCTCTCAGTTAATTTAATTAGCAATGAAATCATTCTGTGTAGTGTTCCTTGTGTGAACCAGAGGAGTCCAGGTAACTGTGAACATTATTTGGATGCAATGTCCTGGCTGCAGCTGAGCCAAATTGAGAGGCTACCCTCATGTAGGAGCCATTTGGGTGTCCTTCAGAATAACTCTGGGAATCTGTAAATCACTTTCTTCTTTTCAAAAAGAAACTTAGATAATTTTGGCTTCACAGCAGGAGCTTACCTTCATGCATGCTTTTAAAATTTAATTTTGAAAGCCTATAAAGTTAATGTGAGGAGAGACAGGGACCCAAAGTGATCAATGTTTGAATGAGTCTGGTGTTAATTTGATTCAGTGTTACAACAGTAATTAAAAAAACTAAGATGTAACAGAATAAGCTTAGAGAAGCCTGGGAACTTTAATGGTCTTCCTGAAGTTACTGAAATGTTAATTTCTTATTAATAAAAAATGACAGTAACTTCAGAATAGGAATTTTATTTGGTTCTAAACAGATTTAAAATGTGAGGAAGTTTAATTATTTTAAGGATAGAGTATAAAATATCTATGAGGAGATTTGAATTTTAGAATGCAATTTAAAAAAATGAAACCTGATTAGCTGATGAGAACCTTAAGATATAGTTAATTTAAATGAGACTGAATTATGATTTGTAGCTTGAGGTGTGTAGTATGCTGGCTTGTTGCAAAAGCTGTAAATAAGAAGACTAAGTCATATTTTTAAGCAAATACTCAGGTGAGATCCAGGGGTACTTTATGCCCAAAATAATTTTTGGTTTGAATTTGAATGATCCTGTGTTTCTTTTATATTTATAAATATTATCAGTCTTATTTGGTTTATTGCCCTTGTATTGAATTCTAGAGTTTTCCGATTCAGTAAAATCAGTAATAAATGCATTATATATGAATAATAAGTAAAGAATATATATTTTCTTGTGTGCCTAATGAAGATGTACAATATTCTTCTTCTGCTTCATTATCTTTGTTGATTTGAAATCTTTATGGTTGCATTATGGTGTAACACACCTGCCGCATGTTTTGCGATCTTTAGGAAGTACAACTTCTAATGAAACCTGAGATATTACTGATTATTTTTTTTTTAATTTCCACAAGGAAAAAGAAATGCCCAATTGTTTCTTCCTCAAGTGTTGTAAAACTCAAGCATCTTATTTAAAAAACAAAAAAAAACAACAAAAAACCCAGGCAGAACCCCTCAAAACCCTTGCATTAATATTGTATTCCATGTGCTAAAGCTCAAAACTGCTCTGGGCTGAGGACCTGTGGACAGTGCTTGGAGCAGCCAGGATGTGGATGGTGCAACGATCCCAGTAACACTGGCAAAGGACAGTGCCTGGAAGGCTCCTCAAGAGGCCCCATGAAGCCTGTCAGTGTGCACTCCAATGAAATGGTGCTTGATGCTACTCTTTGCCCAAAAGAAAAAAATTATGAGTGGTCATTTATCCAGTGTCCAGGTAAGGTTTGCTTCTGTTCTTTCTTACAGATGAAATAAGTGTAGAAGCATGCCAAAATAACATAATGGTTCTAAGTAATGCAAATAGCATTTACATGAAAGGTTTGTTTTTTCCAAAATATTTTCTAAATGTATAGTTTGTTAGTCTTGGTCTGCTGAACACAAGTGTAAGTTGACATGTGAAATGCAGTGCAAGCAGTTTAGCCAAAACTGCCATTTATTTGTAAGTAAGTTTTTACCCACCCTATCCCTCCACTTTTAGAAATTGAAGTATATGAATTTTCTTCAGCTCTTGCTTTTTTTCTGGCTTCTGTATCCGTCAAGGAGTGGAACTGAGGAGAAATTATCCATAGGAGACTACTGATGGACACAAGATTCCCTCCAGCTCGTGCCAAGTCCTGCTGACTGTCAGAATGGGGCCAAATACCTGAGCTGTGCTTCCAGTTGACCCTTTAGACATCCAGAGTGAATAGAATCTATTCTTGTGTAGCCTTAAATTGAATCTCTGAAGCCTAAGTTAAAACCACACCAGTGTGATTATAGTATTTTAATTGTTAAGTTTACTGGGAAAGTAGAGAAGATATTGAGTGCTGTAAGACAGTGAAAGGTGAGCTGGTGCAGCCTCCTGTGTGGAAATCCCCC
The DNA here is from genome assembly GCA_013396875.1 of Vireo altiloquus. NCBI lineage: Eukaryota > Metazoa > Chordata > Aves > Passeriformes > Vireonidae > Vireo > Vireo altiloquus. Next base: position 602,850 of record VZRF01004648.1, on the reverse strand, counting down.
AGCCCTGACAGCAGAGAGTGGAAGCAGCACTGGAGGACTGCAGGCAAATGAAAAGCACACTGGGGGACTTTGACAGCCCTCCAGTAGTCTTTTACAATAAATAATACAGTTGAAAAGGCAGCTTAAAAACATCTTCCTTTTTTTTATAGAATAAATAGTGTAACTGTGCTAAAGTTATTTTTCCAGGAAGTGTTCTACTGCTGATAATTTTGGAAGCTGGAACTTCTCTAGGATCAATACTTTTATGGGTACATGCAGCTGTGTTTGCTTTCTTGGCTGCTTCTTTTGTCAGTTTATTCTTTATGTGTGTATGCATATAGAGTGAGGGTTTTTTTTTTTAAGTCTTAGAATAATGAAATGGAATGTAAAACCAAAACAAACCCACTGTTGAATATTTTGAGTTAAAACCAAAAAATAATTCAAATAATCTCATACCTTTTCCTAAACAAAGAAGCCTCTAGTATGTTCCTGGAAACAATAGAATGACATTCTGTTGTATTACTTAGCCTGCATGTTAAAATAAATATATGCTGTTACTTTTTAGTAAAATGCATGGTTTCTACCAATAGTGAAATTGTAATAGATAAATATATTGTTTGTCTAAAGTGTTTGAGTCAGAAGACTTCCTTACTGTGATTAATATTCATTCGGGTTGGATGAAGTTCTTTGTTCGTTGTATGTTCTGACCAAGAATTTACTAAGGTTGCACTTCAGTTTAAGATTTCCTAGTTCTATGAGGGATAAATACTACAGAAATCACAGAATTAAAATTTCGATTGATGTGAAATTTCGTTTTGCTCTGTTTAGCCTGGAGGTTTTGTTCCTAAGATTTTGTTTTCATTTTCATAGAGTATTTTCTGCAATGGATTATACTAACGCAATTTCTTCTTAGCTCAACAATCATTTGATGTACTTGAAACAAGATAGAATTGGACTAAGTCTATGTAAGCCTACTGAGCAGTTTGCAGTTAGGATGAAAATAAAAATAGATGGTTTATACCATGCAGTTTGGAGATTATTCTGCCACATTGATGAATAGTTGGCTAAACCATTCATGTTCCTTCAGGCATGCACTTATTTTTCCTTGTAGTCCATATCTATCCTCCTTATAGAGCCTCTGGGCAATTGTGCCAGTGATAAAACTTTTAAATTCCTTCTCATTTTCTGTTTGTTCCAAACTTTAAGATTAGTATTCACCAGGTAGTATAGAAAATGTTTATTTTTGTGACTGGTTACTTTGAAATCAATAGGCTTCAAATAAGCTGTTATCGTATTTCTTTTGATAGGAATACAGTTTTATTTTCATCAGATTCTTAGTTTAACTGAACTATTGTTATAAATAAAATTGCAAATAGCATCTATAAAAAGAAAAGAAGAATAGCTTTGACATTCGTCTGATGAGAAGAAAGGTTTAGGTAGAATGCAAACCCAAGTTTTTCTTTAAAATATGAATTCTTCCTGTGAAAAGCAGTGTGAGTAGATTCTAACTAGATTGTTTAAAGCTAGATGAAGTATCATTACACTAGATCCATATTGTAATGCAGACAGCCTTTTCATAAATTTTCCTAGTTTGAAGTATTTTCTTAAAAGTATAATTATCAACAGTTGTCAGCTTTGTCAACCATTTCAACACAGAGGTCAAAAGCAAATTAGACATAAAATTGCTTCTCTCCAGGGCAGCCTCACTGAGGATGCAGTTAAAGTACATTTTTGAGTGTGAGGAAAATGATGCTGCCAGTGATGTACATTAAATGGACTTAAAGAAAAAAGAACTTTCAGAAATTTAAATCCTAGTTCTTACTTAATGGTAATTATGGTGTCTCATTATTTTATTGACTATTTGAAGTATTTAATACTGATGTCTCCAGTTTGATTGCACTGAATCAGCTTTGAAGTTTATTGAACTGTGCACCTCTGAGTTTTCTGAAGGAGATATTTTTAGGGAAATCAGCAATTATATAATGTAACTTTTCAATGGTGAGTCATGTCAATTGCATTGCTTCTTATTGTGTATATATTTTTTTGAATTTGTTTTAAAAGTCTCTTCTATTTCCTTAGATTCAACAAAACATAAGAATTCAGAACTGTCATAGATGACCAGATAATATTATGACTTGCAGAAAACTAAAAATTACAATTAAGATTCATTTCATCATCCTTTAAATAACATGAAAATTAAGAACTACAAAACTCAACATAAGGAAGAACAGAAAATTTATAAATCAATGACCCAGCAGTTAAAGAGTATCAATATTAAGAACTTTTCCTATACTATGGTGTAGTGTTATTCAGGCAATCTTACTTTAATAGAACACCTATTTAATGTACTCTCTGTTTTTACTTTTGGCTTATTGGGCTGTATTTTTTTTTAACATTTGCTTTAAGCAATTTAATGTGTAAGAAATGTACACAAACCCCAGAATGGAGCTGCAGCTCATGGCATTTTTGTGTAGCTTTTCCTGAGAATGGCAACAAACTGCTGAAGAGGGAGACACCACAAAGGTGCCTAGAAATCAAGTATTCCTGGAATAGATTTAGTCAAGATGCTGAGAGAAATATTTGATACTTGTTTGGAAGAAAGAAGAGATGATCATCTTGGGAGGTTTTAATGGTTTATGAGCCAAGCCTGGCAATGGCTATAAATATATTAAGTTACTAAATTATAAAATGTCTCTAAAAACTTTTAAATCATGCACTGAGAAACCCTTTTTTCCCCCCCTAGCCAAGACACCAATCACTGTGACATTTAGATTAAAAATCCAAATTTTTTTAAAAATACAGTGTTTCTGTAATAGTTGTCCACTTCCTAGTCTTCCACCCCCTTTGGCACTGAGGAATTGACAGGTCTGACATGATTTGACATTTGACAAGCTGCTGTAATTGACAGGTTACTAATCTGCTGGGCACCACGAGCTCTGGGATCCCACCCTATAGAGAGGTCATTCTTCAAAACCTGGCAGCAGGATCAATGATTCTGGCAGGATTCACATTGTGATTTTGCTGCAGGAGTGATCAGTGCTTTCTGAATTTCCCCAAAATGTGGAGCTCTAGAGTGGAGCTCTGCTGCAAGATCAGTGGTTTATAGTGGTGTTATTTGACAAAAAGCTATTTTATGCTTTCAAGGTCAGGTGTGAATAAATGATGTCAATAGGAATCCAGGTTTTCTTACTTTCACCAAAATATACTGTAGTGAGGAGGGACTGGAGTTATTTGATGTGGTCCTGATGTCCTTAAACCTTTGTAGGCCAAAGCTAATGAGGATGATTAAAAATGAGATAATATTTAGTTAATTTATTTTGGAAATTCTGTCTCCCCACTAGATATGTTTGACTGAGTTCATGTTCTCCATCACAGTAGGCTGTCAAATGCTTCACATTTGCATGTGGGTATTGGGGTTTTCCATGGGATTTCACTTAGTGACTTACTACCTCTTCAAAGATTTCTGAAGTGCCTGGGCAGCACTTCAGGCTATAAGGACTAATTCAATCACTCCAATGGCAAAAACCACCCCTTTCTCACAAAAATCCCCTTAAAACTCACAGGTCACTTCAGAGTCACCTTTTGTGAGAATTCATGTTGTGTTGCATAGCTGTTTTAAAGAGGTTCTGTGTCAAAGTGCAAATATATTTATGCTGGTTATTAGTCAGGACTAAACGCCTCAGAATCACATTGTACTACAATTTTGTAATCACACAGACGTGGTTTTCTTCTGAAGAGCACTTTAGTAATGAAGCTTTTAAAATGTTGTATTCCAGCTTGCCAGTGTAATGGGCACAGCACCTGCATCAACAGCAATGTCTGTGATCAGTGCAAAAACCTAACGACAGGGAAGCAGTGTGAGACCTGCATGCCAGGATATTATGGGGATCCCACAAACGGGGGACAGTGTACAGGTGAGTCCTTCTACTGGGAGGAAAAAGAAAAATATCAAAACGACATTTTATGTAATGTGGATTTTACCTTTTTAATGTAACGTGAAATTAACTTTTCTTTAAAGGTTAGAAGTTTATGTAATAATACGGATGAGTTGATCGGCTAAATTAATGATTCAAAATCAGAATAATATATTTAAAGAGAATATAATTCAGAGTCATCATTTTGCAGTTGTTGCTCTCTCAGGAAGAGGAAGAAACTCCCTTAGAGCAACCCCTTAAATCCTGTTATTTCAGAGACATTATTAAATTCTGTGTAAACAATCCTGTTAGAAGCAGTGAGAAGGTACTTATAAATAAAGTTCAGTATCTGCCATAATGTCTGGTAACACTGATTTGTGTAAATATGTGGTGCTAGTGGGGAAATGATGCATTTAACAGACCAAAAAGTCTTACTCATGTATAGTTGAAACAAAAAGGCCTGGATGGCAAGGCACCCATACCTATTCAAGGTTTAGTTTTTAAGCTGCTGCACTGGAGGATTCTCCTTGAAGTGAGAGAGAGAATAAAGTCCAGTCTCCAGATGGTTTTTGGATATTGCTGCAGGGCTCCTTTTTCTCTTGCATGGGTGGTTTTAAAGTCAACGGTAACTCCTGCCCTCGAAAATAAATGGTGGAAGTAGAAATATATTCATTATGAAAACTCAGTAAGCTTGACTTTGAATCTAGGAAGGTGCTGTAAAGTTTTGTTCCATGACTTTTTCTTCTCCATTACTGGTATTTCTTTAACCAGACCTTTGCTTCTCAAGGAATATTTCTTCATTCAAAGGTTTTGTTGGTTTCTTAGCATTCTAATGTGCAGTAGGCAATGCAGAAAGATTCACATCTGGTAAACTCAAACACAATACGTGAAAATTGTGTTCAAGGGGATAGAAAGATTAATGTCTACCCTTATTGACAATTGAATATTTTGCTGGGGCTTTATGATGCTTTAAATAATTCTTAATAGTTCAGTTTTTCTCCTGAAGTTGACAAAATGTTCTTTTGCTGTCTGTATCACCTTTATGGCAAAATGATGTATTCATGCAGCTTTTATTCTTCAGGGATACATTAGCTATCAACCAAATAAGCATTCCATCACCTTTAGTGAAATATGCATGCTGCAATAATGGCTAAAATCAATTTATAAGACCAGTAAAATTATAAATTTTACAACTTGTTTTTTCAAACCTAGTCTGTAAGGGTGCATTATTTTTATTGGTAGACATGATTTGAACAGGAGCTATTTTGACTCGAGGATGCTTTAAAAAATAAAAATGATAATTATTTTGAGGCTTTCTCTGAATTTGGTATGTTGTATTTTTAGTATAGAGCCCATAATAAATATATTTACATCCTTAGGATATTTTGGAGGATGTAGTCATTGTGAACAGTTAGATTTTCATCAGTATCATGAGTTCTGGTATAGAGGTCCCCAAATTGTGGGCCAGGGATTTCTGCAGGAAAAAATACCAGTGATCCATTGATAAATCAATGTTACTGGGATTTAAGAGGATTTTGGAACCATAGCTGGGATCAGGCTCTTTGCTAACATTAAGAAAGTAAGTAATGGTTCTGTTTCTTTTCTCCTGCATTCTGCTAATGAATGATAGTGGTAATGCAGAAAAAAAAATAAACATGGCTGGAAATTAAAACCATAATTAAAATAGAAACATAAAGAGAAAAATAAGAGTGGAAGATGGAGCAATCCAGTCAGAAGCTGAGCTTAAGTGTGACCGAAATAAAGAGAAAATAAGACAGGAAATTATATGAAAAAGCCAATCAAAGAACAAAAAAATCACAAGGAACTAAAAGTACCCAAACCAGTCATCCTTATAATTCCGTCTTGTGTCACTTTGCTGCTCCCAGCTGTGTTTTTGGCTGGACCTCACCAACTTTAATGACTTTTAACTTAGTCTTCTCCACTAAGACTCAGCCTTTGGTTCAGTGGTTGCCTGAGCACGTGGTGCTTTTTTCCTTCGGAGCTCCTGAGTAATTTCTTTGAGGATGCAGGCTGAAAACTTTTTAAAGGCATGACAAGATAATAACTGTAACTCAGAAAGTACATCTGTAATACTGTAATATTCTTCATTTATCAGGTTGCTATAGTTACAAGGGCATAGCTTGGTTTTGAATTGGAGAGCAGTCAAAGCTGGTGACAGAGGTTGTACTCCGTCTCTGCAGTGGAGAGGTGAACTGCTGTGCTCTGGGACAAAAACTGCAAAGCATTTTCCTAGCACACTCATGACATAAAATAACTTTTTCCCAGTGTCCTGACAAAAGTACTTAAGTATGCAGTTCACATGTTATGTTTTCTGCTGTCATGATATATGTACTTATAGGTAAAATCTGAGCTCTGACTTAGTTTGACTCTTGGTGATACAGACTAAAATGATTTGCAAGAAAACCTTCCTTTTTTTTATTTTATAGGCTGCATTAGGCCTTGGTGTTCCTTAGATCCCTGATCCTGAAAGGAAGAAGGAGGATATGCATGGCAAGCCTTGCAGTCCTTGGAAAACTTTTATCTTTTTTCCTTAACTATGCAAATAGTTTCCTAAATCCTTTCTGTGTGTACTGCAAGGAGGTCATTCAGAAAGCTCTAAAAGAAATGACAATTCACCTCTGAGGGATCAATTCTGTTCTGACATTTGTCCTGGGATGGAAAATTCTGTTAAAATATAACTTATTTTTTTCCACTTTGGTACTAATGGTGGCTTTGCAACTGTCATCAGATAACTGATACATTTATAGTGGTATTGCATGGAGTTATGCTATCAAATTACTATGGAATGAGTAACAGTTGTTATAGGAAAAAGATATAATTCATGTTTCAAAAGGTTTTGAATAGTTGTGATTAAAGAATGGATAAAAAAAATTGACTTTTCTGGATTTTCACTCACTGTAATTGCTGACATTTCAATGGCTTTAAAACAGATCTAAGAACTTGCTTTGCATCCTGATATGACGCAGGCTTAGTAAATGTGACAAACCTCACAGAAGGACAAAGAAAAGATGGAGGCATAATAATAGGCTTCAAATGCATGAAGGGAAGCTGAAAAGAGAGAGAGATGATAAAGTGCCTTCCCCCACGCCCCCATTTTGCTTGAGGAGGAAGTAATGGGATTAGGTTGCAACAAGAAAGATTAAGGTGGAATACAAGGAAAAATTTCTACTGGTTAAACTGTGAAAGATTACCTAAATATGCCATGAAATCTGCATTATCACTTATAGTATACTTTTTAAATTTTCAAATGTCTTAGGTGTTAGAAATGGGCAGGGAACTGGCTGATTCCATGCATTTTTCTCCAGTCCTAATATTCTGTAGAGTCTTGGAGTCTGAGCTGAAAGCAGGGAAGTGTTGAGTGAGAAGAAAGTATTCTGATTATATAGGAAAATGAGCTGTGTGTAGCCACATGGCTGTGGATATTTACCAGATTTTGAGTCCTTAATGTTAATAAGATGTTGCTAAGTTAGTAAGTTGTATATGATGTATTTTTGAATTTGTAGCATTTTTGTTACTGTGGAGTTCAAAAGCTTTCCATCCTATGAAGGTTTCCTCTGTAGCTGAGAGTGATTTGTGTCAGAAGTGTGGTATCTCGGTTGCTGATGGTCATATTTTTAATAAATAATTACTATTCTTTTTCTTCTTGAAATAACTGTGCCTAATACCAATTACTCATTTAAATTCTGTCACTTGATGTCTCTTTTTGATATAGAGAATGAGATTGTACTCTTAGTGTAAAAATGAGCTTTATATTCAGCTGTCCTAAGATGTGGCTTGCAGTAGAGATATATATGCTCCTTCAGTTCTTTCTGACATTTCATTGTACAAATATATAGTTTGAATTATTTTATATTTGATTCATTGCTGCATTCTGTACAAAAATCAGTAATAAATTGCAGGGGTCTTTTATGATAAGGGAAATTCTGTGACTGTAATCTATTAGTTATCTGTTCTTATACTAATTAAAATGGTTTCAGGTAGTCTGTGGTGTCAAACAGGTAGCCACAAGAGAAAATGAAATTAATTTCTTACCTTAAATGATGAAATATTTTTAGTTGTACAAAAAGATTTGCATTCCTTCTTGGAAGTAAATGGTAGTGCACAAATTAGTAAGTCCGGACCCTGTGTACATGCTTAATATTTGTAATCTACAACCCTGTGTGGCAAAGAAAAGCATGAAGAGAGAGCACCACCCAAGTTACCAGGTAGAGTTACAGCATCCTCTTAAAGAGTTATCTCAATGTGCAAGAAAAGAGAATGGAAGGCAGAGGTGAATTCTGAGCACGAGGGAATAGAGTGCTCTGGGAAGGAGGAGGTTTGGGTTTCCAGGCCAAGCAAATCCATGGGTAGTCCTTGGAGTGCTAATTCAGTGCTGTCAGCCTGTGCCAGAAATATTTAAGTAATGAAATCCTGCCATGAACAGATTGAGGCACATCCTGTATTGTGGGGAAGAGACAATCACAGCTCAGCTTGTCTGTTCCTGAGCAGGAAAAGCTCTCCAGGCGTGGGACACCTGGGAAGCCTTTCTGTCTGAGGTGTTGAAGAGCTCAAAGGCAGAGATTCCAAATCACTTCGATTAATTTTTTTTTAAATTTTGCTCAAGTCCCATTTGAGCTATGATTTTCAAGGCATGAATATTGAAATTCAGTAATAGAAAGTTCAGCATTGAATATTAATGGTTTTGGAAATAAAGCAGCTTTGACTTTAGGTGTGAACAGGCCCTGGCTGGCTCTCTTTGTGGTTTCTCTTGGTGTTTTGTTTTCTTCAGGGTCTTGTTCTGTTATGTGCTAAATGTCTGGGAAATATGCAATTTTTAAATAGATATTCTAGAAAAAATAGAGTTGCATGTGTGCTACAAACTGCACATAAAGTACCAAGATAAACCACTATAGGAGATTGCTCAGAACAATTTTGTTTCATCTTAGTGACGTTTTTTAGTATTATTTTCAAACTTATTAATCATCTACTTAGTTGTCAGTGTTAAAAAAATTGCTCTAGCTGCTTATCATCTTGTCATTTTCTTTATGCATGGTATTTTAAAAAATTATCCTTGCAATTTATGAGATGCCAGGAAAAAATTCTTTACCGTAACTAACAACACATGCTATGAATGTGTAATACATTTAATAATAATAAGATAATGTAAGTATTTTTCTGTATTGTCATTTTTTTTAATAAAGGGATAACACCCCAAGCAGCATTCAGTTTTCCCAGAATTTACTGCTGTTGTTGCTTTTGCAGTAGAAGGAGACTGTGAGTCCCAGCACAGCAGGAACATTGTGTTTTAACTCTTGTTCTCTGAGCAGCCCTAAAAGGCACTTCAGACACTGATGACCATCCTGTAAAAGCTTCCAACCACACAGGCTGTTGGGGTGATGTTTTTTTAAGCAAGTCTGCAGCATTTCTATTGCCTTTATAGATCTTTCCCCTTCTCTGCTAATCACACATTGGACATTTGCAATACCAAAGGCAGCAGCTTCCCCCCACGTTTGGTTTGTCATCATTCTGTTTGGAAAGGTAAAGTCAACCTTTTACTGGAAACATCTGATTTTTTTACCAAATTTTCAAACTAATATCAAAATTGAGTATGTTTTTAGTGAATATACACCACATGTGCATCACCTGTATTTGTACACATATGTGCATTCATCTACATGTGCTGCTTCTTGAATGCATTCCACAAACTTTAACATCTGGACATGAGCCACCCAACTGGCATGTATCTACAGGAAGTGTCTCAAGACATGAAAAAAATAAATCAGACTGGTATCAATAAAAGACTAACTTGTCAGAATTACTTTAAAGTACCTTAGGTAAAGGACTTAGCTGAAATTTAACCCAGCAGTAAATTAGTTGCATAAATACATTTTCGTGATTATTTGTGTTGGTTAAAAGAATAAAACTTAAAACTTATTAGTGATGTGTTGATACTGGAGTTATAGCTGAAGGAGGATCTTCAATGGTGTTCAAATCTTGCTGCTCAGAAAATGTGATTATTCTGCTGAGTTACTGACAGCTGAGATGTGGGGTTTTGAGAGAAGAGCCCAAGGGTGTCACAAGTCATTACTTCAAGTGTCTGTGAAAGAGAGGCATGAGAAAGATGTGAGACTCATCCTGGCAGCAGATTGACAATGGTCTCCTTGGATTTTAGGTTCTATCCAACTTTGAAAGGTGCCTAATGGGTAACTTTACAAATTGTTTTCTCTGGCACTATTTCTATCATTTTAACCTGTTCAGCAGTACCAACCTTCATAATGTGTTTTCATCGTGACCCTCTGTGGAGGAGCTGATTCTGATTTCCTTCCTTTCTTGTCTCTCCCAAAGAAATACTGTTTAAAGCTACCATGGGCATCCTTAAGAACAGGCAGAGTTCAGTTCCTGGAGAGCACAAAGGGCAATCAGCATGTTAGATACTTAAAAAATGAAAGAATTCAGTTTGATGACTTAAAAGTAGTTGTGGGGTTCCTTAGATAGGNAATCAGCATGTTAGATACTTAAAATTTTTTCATTAAAAAATGAAAGAATTTAATTTGATTACTTAAAAGTAATTGTGGGGTTCCATAGATAGACTATCTACACCAAAGCCCACTCTAGAGCACATACCTTTAAGTAATATGTATTCTGATTTTTAAGAACAAAAGCATCAATTTGAACAAGGTTATCTATGGAAAAATAGGAGAAGTGTGCTAAAGAAAACGAATTGGAAATAGATTCCAGGAAAATTGGCCTATGGAGCCCAGGACAAAGTAAACAGGCAGCCTTTGTTTGCTCCCCAGCCATATTCCTAGAATGAATATGTACACAGCATTTGTATATGAAATTATATGGACAGCAAATAACATAATTTCACACATTACAGAAAGCAACCTGTCTTTCATAAAGGAAAAAGTTGATAATGTGACAAGGAAACCAATTTAATATTCACTTTGTTTTTCTGAACTAAAATATGCTGTTGTCTATGTACTTGATAGAAAAATACCTGGTAATTTACATTTAGACATATTTTTCAAGGTTTCAAAAAGTTATTTAAGCAATGAGTGAAGAGAATGGAGCCTTAATTTTTCCCTTTAACACTATCACTGTGTAGCTTTAAAATGTCCTGTAGTTTGGGATTGCATAGGGCAGGTAGAGAAGCATCAAATAGAAAGCATCTGAATATAAATTTTTCATTACTTTATTTAAGACAGTAAACCTAAAAATTGAATTGTTTCCTTAAGAATAATTTTATTTAGTAAATATCAAATATACCACCATTGCCTATGAGTTTTGGCCTCAAAACACCTGGAGACTAACAGTGTTAGGAACTGTATGATGCTACTCTCAACAGGCAAAATTGAGAAATGGCTTTTGGGAAGGAAAAATAAAATCTTCCATTTAAAACTTCATCAAGAAACAGCTGTAAATTTGGACTTTCTTCTTCTACAATAAACTTCTGTTGCAAAAAGGTTTCTGGTCCAAAATCTTATATTCTTGGGCCATGAGTCTTGTTTAAGGTAGGGCTAAGAATTAGGGCAAAGAGATTTTAACTGAAAACTGCTGGAAAAACCAGAAATGTAGAAAGCATAAATATCCTCAATGAACAGTATAAACATCAGCGAAAGCATTAACTTCTGCAACTTCTCAGAGTCGAATTAAGGACAAATGTGAGTTGATGGGAGTTTTGACTCTCTTACAGGATGAAATAGCAGCTTGGGATACAGAGTTTTTATATAGTTTTCTTGCTTTGCTGTTTTAATATCTAGCATGTAGGGAATTGCATTTATGGATTTCACTGGTGCAAGGTCATTGGCATTCCATCATTAGCTGTCTAAAATTTACAGGAAATCTTATATTAGGTTAAATATTGTGTTCCAGAAGCCCTCTTTTCACAGTGACTAAAAATTATGAAATTAAAAAATCAAAAGTATCTATGAGTTCAGGCACTTTGAGGTTGTTCACAGAAAAAAAGGATATTCAGTGTATTGGATGCTTATGACACAGACCACAGGAGCCTACATGAATCAAGACATTTTGTATAAAAATAGGTAAATGTAGGAGTTCAGTGGAAAAAAGAGTATAGTGTGTTTCATACTGTCTTCAGGTACTAGAATATGGAACTAAATTAATAAAGCCTCTTTGCTTTTGCCTTGGTTCATAAGAAACAGTAGGTCACAAGTTCACAGCAAAACTCTGTGATAAGAAGCTGTAATTTAAGATTATTCAGACAAAGAAAAACTCACATGCTAAAACTTCGACAGAAAACATGATTTTGTTTGTGCTGTACAAACAAAATATCCAAAGGTTTTGATGAATGAGGGGACTGTAATGAAATCCCATTTTGCGGTAGTAGTGGTGTTTTGTTTTGTTTTCTTTTATTTACTTCTTGTCTTTCAGTATTGATTAGAGATGACATCAATTCCTCGGATTTTTTAAATAAAATACCTTATCATAGAATAAAAACACCTGCTATTAACTAAAATCCTGGAATTTAGTTTTAGTAGGAGGAAAAGGGCATCGTGGTTCATGTGAGACCAAGAAAAGGGATTCTAGCAGAATAAGCTATTTGAGAAAAGCTTCATATTGCTTTTTTGCAGAGATTGTTAGCGTGGTCAGAATCAACACTCTCTTAAGAAGACCTTTTTCCCCAAAGATGATTTGAAAATTTATTTTCCTTCCTTTAATGAATCCTATTTATTGAACAGTGTTCAAGATAGCTGAGTGAAGAAGCTTGGGCTTAGTCATGAACTTAGACTAGGTTCACTTCAATCAAAATGTATTCAGAATTAGTCCTGGGCTACTAAACCAGAAGTGGATTGCCATAGGAAAAACTTAGTTGAGGAACTTGAAAAAAGGCATCTTTAAAAATTACTGTTCCAGTTTTTTTTGACTGCCAAGCAAAATGCACTAAGAAAACTTCTCAATATGCTGTTAATTCTTACGCATACATATAATTTTCTTTTTGATTTTTTTTTAGGTTAGAGCTGTATTATAAAGTAGGATTTCTAGCACAATTAATTGTAAGTTCAAACAAAAAACTCGAACTAAAATTGGGAAACTTTTTATAGATACATTTGTATTCCCTAACCTATTTAAAATAATCCTAGGTGAAGGACCTGGAGTTATACTTCAAGGAAAGTATCATTGTCAGGTATCAATAGACATTTAGATGTCCATAACTTTTTAAAAGCAAAAAAGAAGAAACTGTTGAATGTAACATGATTAACCTCCAGAGAGAGACAATTTGCGTGGCTGTGGAATTTCACAAGGTTTTAACAGGATACCTCTTCTGCATGTGTAACATTTTTGATGTTTTCTCCTTGACTGCATACAGAAGATTTTTATAAATGTCCTGTCAAGTACAGCTGTTTTAAGCTGCTGCTTGATTCCCTAAATTTGGCTTTACTTCCTAAACCAGGATGTGTGTGCTCATTGCAGAGTGGCCTGATCTTAGCAACAACCAGCATGGCAAAGCACTGGTTCAAGCATCAGCATAGGATTGCTATGGGAGGAGTTGATTTTGGAGAACCACTGACCTTCTTTTTCTTGCACAAGGAAGTTTTCTTTCCATTCTGCACAATCACAGTGTAATTGTCTAGTTCAGTCACCAGTAACCAATTTTATCAACTACAGTTTTGTTCTGTAAGCCTGATGGCTACTCTAGGTTGCTTTGCATAATTGTAACTTCTCCATTCAGCAAAGTTGTTTCTAATTTACACATATGGAGTGGGAACAAGGCAGCTTTTTAAAAAAGAAAAATAATAAAACCTTAATTTAAGCAATTTCTGAGGTATACTATTCAACAAAAATAGCTGAAATAGTAAAAAGAATAGGAACGACTTGTGCTGTCTTAATCTATGTAAGTAGCAGGCATTTTGTGCTTGTTCAACATCTTATCCTGAGAACTTAGAATTCAGGCATCCTTTAATTGATCACCACTTATTGCTTTTACAGATATTGAAGAGATACAGCAGTTTGATTTATATTATATTCCTCTATCTCTGTGCTTATTTAATCCATTTGCAAGGATTAATGACAATTCTCTTGCTCTCACTGATGTTAGTGATTACGTCCTCCTGCATCCTCTTGTGGAACACAGTTTCTGACAATGATGAATGAGTTGCTCTACATTCTTATTTTTGTGGATTTTTTTCAGGTTTACATACTATAAATTTATTTTATGTGGTAAGGAATACTTACAAAATGTATTTCTGATGTGCTGTCTGAGCCTTATATCAGTATGTTCACCTTCCTAATGAAATGTGTAAATCCATTGGTTTCCAAATGATGTTCCTAGAGGAGATAGGCAGGGCATGATTTAGAAACTTTCAGCTGTCTAGAAATGTACTGATTTTGTCAGCCTGTGATAAACAAACATATTTTACCTTGTATTGAAGGAGATGTCAAGAGCTCACGTGTCTGCCTCAGGAGGCGCTGAGGGCAGGCAGCTGCAAGTTGAAGATGACATTTTCTTAAATCACTGTTACTTGATCCTCAAATAAGCCTTTGACTAAAGCCAGTCTTCTCATCCCAAATGCTGTAGAAAAAACAGGAATTTAGCTTGTTTCTAATTTCTGCATCTCTCCTTCTGTGAGTGTTTTGGATTGAAATGGTCACCCTGTTCCCTAAGGAGGCTTGAGAACACCCCTCTGGATGGTGAGGAAACAGATTTTGAGGCACCATGCAACTTGTTCCTCAACTGATTGAGTGAAAATCCTCAAAAAAACCCTTTTAATGCCATTTCAGTTTGATTGCAGTTGATTCTGGCTTCATTTTCTGAATGCTGAATGCAATACATTACAATACTAGACCACATTAGTTAAGGCAAAAAAAAAGCCTCACTTGCAGTGGAATACATTAAAAATCAGTCGTATTTTAGACCTCCTAATGGCTAACAGAGGGCAATGATTTGTTGACTTCTCTGTATTTTGTGGCATTTTTGCCTGATAAATTGTGTAAGTCATTTCTTTTCTTTGGGGCTTTTACTCTAAATGACCAAATACACAAAGAGTTGCAATCATCAGCTGTTGACTTCAGATGTTTTCCACCTTAGATTGGAATTTTTTCTTACATTTAAGGCTGTTATGAATAACTTTTGAATGCTTTTAAATAGTTTTGCTTTTCATACTGCCTTACAATAATCTTTTTTTTTTATTTTTTTGTTACAATTTATAATGTGTTCTCTTTACAGTGAATAAGGGGAAAAATAACAGCCTTGTGATGAAAGAAGGTTTTTGACCAAAATTTCCAAAATAGTAGAGAATCTGCTGTGTTAAGGAAATTTGAAAAGATATATGATGATTATTATAATAATAATTAGTAGGCCTTTTATTGCCTGAAAAAGCCTTAAACGCATCACAGTATGAACATTAGACCACAAAGGCATCCAAAATCTTGACTTTGTATTTTTCCTTTGAAAATAACTAACCATCAAGATGCACTGTTTTAGTTTTTACTAAACCTAGTAAAAGTTTTAGTCTGTCAGATCTGAAATTACTTCCTTTTAAAGTAATTCTAATTTTCTCTTGTGTTTTCATGTGTGAAATCTCTTCACAGCTCAGAAAACTAAGAGTAATTAAAGGAATAATATTTTGAATCTTGTAGGCTTGTGAAAGATCTCTTTAAATGCTTGGATGCATAAAGAACTGTCATGTGCAGCAGATACAGAGTTCAGTTTTTGAGTTGGACCCGTAAAATCTGCAGGGTAACCCACTGCAAAATTTGTAGGCTATTTAGTTCTTGGTAACATATGTTTAGAAATGAAATAAATAAGTGGAAGGAACAAGAAAGAAAGTGATAATTGTCTCGTAATAAAGTGTTATTAATAATGTTTCCACCTGGAATTTTTCAGTTTTCTATTTTCTATGAAGTTAATACAAAAGTTTCAGTTTTTCAAACAGATTAACATGAAAAACATGAAATTGGTGCTACTGTATTTCATGAGTTCGTGTGGCAATGTTTTGGTTCAGCATGTTTTTTGGTAGAAACTGCATATTATTCCAAGAGCAAGCTATAAAAACTCTGCACTGTGGCTCAGTATTGGCATGAGAGATTATTTCTCAGCATGATTCTTGTTAATTGTTTAAGATTCTGTTCGGTTCCTAACAAGAAAAAGATTCTGTCTTTCAGTGTTAATCTCGTGTGTTGCATTTTCATTATCTACTTGTATAAAACAAAATTATGGTTTTCCAAGCTGTCTTTATACTGTTAGTTGCTGATGATTAAAGACAGCTTTACTGTGATTACTTGAGAGGTATTTATTACAAATAAGCAAAAGAAATCAGTTCATTTTTCAGGAAGAATGCTTTGAACAGAAGGAATAATGAAATACAAACATTGCAGAGCTATTTTACCAGAGTGAAAATGGCTAAGAAACAAATAAAGCCTTTAATTGATGAAGGCTGTCTTTAAGTTTAACCAAACTAAATTTTGATTTCTGCCACAGATAATCAGTCTTTGTTGTTTCTGGGTTTGTTAGGATAAATATCCCTCTCCTGGAGTATATGTTTAGTCCAGGATGACACCTGTGATTTCCACATTGCTTGACTGTTGCTTTTCAGGAAGAAGTAATTGCCTTACCAGTGGCCACCTGATCTCAGTAGAGTTAGTTCAAGGTTGAGTGCAATTGTCTGTGTTTTACTATGACTTTAAGTTCTATATCTCAGTGACATAAATCCAAAACATTTGTTTATTCTGTTTACCTTTTCTCTCTGTCTCACAGTCCTCAGCACTGTGTTAGTACATGTTTTTTCTTTTCTGTCTTATTATGCTACGACAAAAAATAAATTGATTTTAGACCAAAGAAAGATAAATCACAAGGTAAAACAAGAAAGATGAAAATACAATTAGTTGTATATGTGTTAATTATTCTCTTAAGACTGATTTATTATGGAGGATAATCATATCACTGTAGAATGCCAGTTCCATTTCTGCATGAACAGCAGTCCATTCTAATAGCATCTTTTTCCTTTTTTTGTACTCCTGTTTTTATTGGTCACTGCTTCACAGAAGTTCTTTAGCTTAATTTTAATTTTACTCAACTAATAGTGTTGCAAAAGTGTTATTGGGCCCATCTGTTTGCTTTTACATTGCCTGTCTCAAAGGTTGAAGGGATGTATTTCCTATAAAAGCAGTTGTTGAATGCTAAAAGAGTATCAGAGGCTTCTAGCTAAATACACATTTCTAGAGAATTAAGTGACTAGACAGTTTTGCAATATTACTAATGTAGAAAATAGTCTCTGTAGGGCAGTTCTCATATGAGTAGACCAATGGATTACATAGGTGAATATTTACAGTGCAATTGAGCATTAAAATGTTGGATCTAATAGAAGTTTATATTTGCTATTTCTTACTTAGCCTGGTTGCCTGAGAAACATTGTATTGCCTTGGATGTTTTGATTTAACTTAGCCTTGAATGTTAGCAAAATTAACAAATTAGAAATATTTAATATTATTAATATATTAAATTCCTCAATATTTAATGGCATTAATGGCATTTCCTTTTAATAAACATCAACAAGGTGTCGTAAAGTAATTACCCATATGCAGCTATGGTTTAGCAACCTTTAATGGAAGCAAACATATTTACTGAAAGCACCAATTGTAGTGAGCTCCCTTTGAGAGAAAAAATCCTCTTGCAGCTGTGTGTTGGAGATGGGGGCTAAGCAATAAGTGGTTTTAAATTCAATTGTTTAAAATGCACACTTCATGGAAATAGTGATGGGTTTTCTTTTGTTGTCAGCATCAGCAAGAACATTTCTATGCTGAGCTGGCAGCTTGGAATCAATCATACTGTAGATTTATTATTTAATAAATTCTATAGAGTTGTGATTTTGCAGCATGGATTTGCTCTACTGGACTATTTTGTTTTCATATAATCTTTCTGTTCCACTTAGAATCTGCATGTTGTACAAAAGAGTGTTTTGAGCTACTAATTCCCTCAAATAGAGTAGATATTGCAAGAGTGAGCTTTTTTCTTCTTGTTTTTAAAGCTCTGATGTCATCGTTTCACTTAATATGTAAAAAATAATATCACAACGATAGGTTTAAATTCTAATTTTTAAGCAGGTTTTTTATTGTGAGCCATATAGTATGTATTTATTTTGAATATTTAATCATTTGTAGAAAGCATGGTAATTAAGTATTTAAAGTAACTGTTTAAACAAAAGTAACAATACATGATATGACTCAATTTAGATGTGAATACACAGAGTAGTATGGGAAGATGAAGTTGGACTGAACTCACTTTCTGCCCAAGGCTGCAGCACGTAGTACACAGAATTGTGGAACCATTTAGTTTGGACAAAACCTCTGAACTCACCCAGCCCAACCATTAACCCAGCACTGCCAAGCTCATCACTAACCTCTGTCCCCAGGTGCCACATCCACTCATCTTTTAAATCCCTGCAGGAACAGTGAATCCACCAGTTCCCAGGGCAGCCTGTTCCAGTGCTTGACAAATCCTTTCAGTGAACAAACTGAAGTGCTGGCCTCAAAAAAAATACAGAAAATATAAATTACATCTCTTTCCTGACTTCTGCCAGCTGACAATAGTTGGTACAAAATGCAGTTTTAAAACTGATTCCAAGACTTGGTGTATTTCTAGTAGCAGTAGGCTGGGAAAGATTCTACCTTAGCTGCAGTTGTAACTGTTGACTACATTATTATCCTGAGAGAAACCATTCACTGAGAGTGGTTAAGCAGAGAGAAACAAATAGATAATACTAAAGAACATATGTAAAGAGTAGTATGGAAACACTGGGGTAATGGAAGAATGTCAATCTTCTTCCAAATGTCCTACAATATTGTCCTGCTTCTGCTATTGCATTTCTCACATTTGCTTCAGTAGCAGCAGTGATGGCTTAAATGAATTTTTTTGGGGTTACACCCCACATAGAGGTCCACAGGTTGGTAGGAATCCATTTTTCATCACACACTTGCGAGCCCAAGATAATTAACTGCTTATAAAAAGCATATTAAAATATACTTTCATTGCTGTGAAACAGATTTTTTTCTAGATGAGATTTAAAAAGTGTGAATGCAAAGGTGTCTTTTTCCATGGTATTATCCAGGGAACAGTGAGATTAATAGGAACTTGCTCAATGAGAGTAATAAATGTTCTTTGAAGTGCTGCTACTAAATAATCAGTTATGTTTTCTACTTACACATTTGTGATCTACTTCCTATTAAGTGAGCAATAATTGTGGGTGCAATCAATTAAGGATAGTTGGCAATAGCTTTTATATTTGTCAAAATACTGACAGTTTTTGGAATATGCTTTAGAATTCCCCCTTTTAGCTGCCTTAAAACTTCTTTGCTGTCTTGTAATGGAGCATCACTGTTAAGAGCCCTTAACTATAAGCAGAATAAGCTGT
The DNA here is from genome assembly GCA_013396875.1 of Vireo altiloquus. Taxonomy (NCBI): domain Eukaryota; kingdom Metazoa; phylum Chordata; class Aves; order Passeriformes; family Vireonidae; genus Vireo; species Vireo altiloquus. Next base: position 583,586 of record VZRF01004648.1, on the reverse strand, counting down.
TAAGGATATATTCCTGTATTTTTCACTAAAAGCATTGCAAAGATTTACACAAATAAAATTAACTTTTGCGTAGAGGCTTTTCCAGCTTCAAGTGCCTAAATAATCATTCTATAAAAGCAGAGTGGAAAACATGAATGGATTTAGGAAAACATAACTGATTATGTAGTGGCAGCACTTCAATGAACATTTATTGTGGAGTGTGAAGTTGATAGCAAAATTACAAAATATAGGATTTTTTGGTAACTGTGGGTATTTTTCAGAAGTGTTGTGTTATGGAACATCACACATCACTGTGCTGCATAGAAATTTCTAGTATGTGTTTCTTGGAGACAGATTGAATGCCTGACACCTCATTAGTAAGAATTCCTCCTTCAATTAAGCTGACTATTTAATGAGATCTGAAGGCTGAACCAACCATTGAAGTCCTGAAATGGACATATTATTTCAATAATATCTTATATTTTATTAGGGTTTTACATTGTCTAGTACCCGTGAGAGTGTGTATGGGATGGGACACTGTCAAAGAAGGATTCATTAATGTGTTAATTCTTTATCAGTAGAATGAAACTTTAAAACTCAATCTGTGATGGGAATTCAATATGAGATTATAAAGTGGCAAATAAACTTTTCTCTTATACAGGTCACCACTTAAGGCCATATCTGTTCCCAAGCAAGACCTCATATATTAAATCCTTTATCTTAGTCATAATTAAAGCTTCAGTGAAAGCAGAATATGAACGTCATGGTAGGTTCAGAGTTACTTTGAATTAAAGAAAGACTTTGAATGTGGTGTGAATATTAGCAGGGCGTTACTCCATTGGTGTGGGGACATATTGACACATTTACCAGGAAGACCTACACTTGGTTAGGAATAAAAGGTGGCTGCCTAAAGATTCAAATAAACATGGAAAGGAAAAGGAAGATGAGAGCTCAAGGACTGGGAATATGAAGGTTTGTTTTGAGGCAGCAAGAGTGGCAGTGAGCAGAGCACTGTGGAGAGAATTACTTAGGCCCTAAAATGGAGTGGAGTGATAATGATGTTCCTGTGGTTCTCCTTCAGTTCAGATTTCAGGAGCCTTTAAGGTGCCTGTTTCCTGCTTCTAGAAAATTCTTCTTGTGGACCTGTATACCTGTAGTGTTTACTCTGCCTTTGTACAAAGGGTTTCAGAGGTTTCTTTTTGTTCACTTTTGTCAAAAACAAGAACTCCAATTATATTAGATCTTTTACCAATATAATAGTCTGCAATAATACTTTAATTAGACATTTGAAACTAAATGAGATTTATCTTTGGTCAGGATTTCGCCTTGTATAGCAAAGATAAATTAGTAATAATTTCCTGTGTTGCACATTGGAATGGTAGATTTTAATGGCTGTTCTCAAACTGCTGTTATTTAAGGTGTGGAGTAGAACCTCTAATGACACCTGAATAGTTTTTAACTCTGCAGAAGATAAACTAAGTGATGTGCTAGTGAAATTTTTGGCAAAAAAAAAAATAAATTAAGTAGTAATAGATATATATTTCAATACAACTTGTAGGAAATGTGTTTGAGATGAAGTATTTAAATCTATGAATATTCATTTAGTTATAAAGTAAAGTATGAGTGAAGAAATCTCACTTTTCCTTTTTTGATTTTACAGCTTGCACGTGCAGTGGACATGCAAATATCTGTCACATGCAAACAGGAAAATGTTTCTGCACAACGAAGGGAATCAAAGGAGACCAGTGTCAACTGTGAGTACAATTAAATGGAGCCCAAACTAACTGCAGTCCTTGACTGGTGAATAATCACTTTTCTTTCCCATTTCAGGTCCTTGTTTTAGTATTTTAGTATTGGGTTTTGTGATTGACCTGCCGATGTTCTCATAGTGGATATAGTGTTCCCTACATTTCTCACTGTTTCTTAGACTTCTGTTGAAGAGTTACCTCACAAATATTAGTAATGTTTCGAAGACACTAAAGACTTTAAAGCAATCCTGTTACAAGAATAAACTGGAGAATTACCTCTATTTGTCTTCCTTTTTCTTAGGTTTTTAAAATATTAGTGTAAGGAAAAAAAACCATATGAGTTGATAAATATTAATTACATTTGTCAGAATCTATGGAGATTTAATTTTTGGAGTTTTGGAATGTTAGTAAGGCATTTTAGACATTTCCTCACCTCATTAAATCTAGATCATAGGAATGTGTAGATCTGTCATGGAAAATACTCTTTTTTTTGCACTGGAATAGCTTCTTGTGTTTAGAGGGAGATCTTCAGATAGAGCCAAACAAATGGAGTATTAAGAACAACCAAGTGCTGAGATGGCATAACCTGTCAAGTAGAAGAAATAACACACTGAAGTTAATTGGGAATAACCTCATATTTAAAGATGGTTTTTTCAGTCTATTTTATCATGTACACTGTGTTATTTAACAGGAACCTTATTCATTTTGCAGTTATAATTATTTTAATAGTATCTGGCAACAAAATTATCTTAGCAGGTTTGTTTGGAACCAGGGAAAAGGGATATGAATCCAGCTAACTCCTCCCCAGCAGGGAGGGGTGCCAGGTGGTTCTGTTCTGCCTGCCACAGGACATCCACTTAGACCAGATTGGTGATTTTGGCTTTGATGCACTCAATGAACTGGCTTGGATCCTACCCTTAACACTTTGCTTGATAAATAGTAAAGAAACACAAATTTCTGAAGCAGAGGCTCTGTGTATATCCGTGAGAAAGAGCTGTGCTGGCAGCTCTGCTGTTTCCCTGCTACCTCTGGGACTTTGTGTCCAGCTAATTGAAGACTCTCAGGATGAGATAGGAAATCAAGATTAGGGCTAAGTGATGAAATTTTATCCTGGCAAAAGCTGGAATGATAATATCTTTAAGCTCTGAATTAAGTCTTCGCTGAGAAATCTTTTCCCTCTTTCTGTGCCTTAACAATTAATCAGTTTTAGGTGTTAATGAGTGATCTGATAACCAGCTTCGTGGTATGGACTTGTATTGATGCCATTCTAACTATACAAAGAACAGGGAGAAAAAACCCAATAATTTCTCCACTGTCCTTTGTAACACTTGAACCACAGAAAACAGTTTCTTTGCTGAAAATGCCAATTCTTTACTGACTACCCTTCACTTAAGGCACTCTTTCCAGGCCTTCACCCCAGTCTGTCTTTCATGTACCTCTGTGATTGTTGTCCTTTGTCCTGTGTCTATTTCTTCACTGTTTTTTCTCCACTCTCATTTGGAATTTTTGTCTCATATGATCAGTTGTGCTGCTCAGCTGTATCAGTCTGCTGTCCTGAGTTTGTCTATCCTTAAATGTTCTTTTATCCCACTTACTGAACTAGAAGAGAAAAGGTTTTCCTGGTTGTGGACTTTGTCATCACCATGTAAGAACTGGGCTAAAATTTGCTTCAAAATCTCTGTAATGAAGAACTGCTAGTTGGAAGGAAAGTCTCATATTTCATAGTATCTTTTATGTAGTTGTAAGAAGGATAAATTCAAGATTATAAAATGTATTGCTCATTTTGGTTCTAATAAATGTCCAGACCATTAATTTCTTAGACATACTTCTGTAAAAGTGGAAGAAATACGATTTTATTTATAAAAATATATGCTATTTATTTGGTAAAAATCTTTCCTGTATGTAAGCTTTAAATAGCTATTTAATAATGTAAGGATCTGTGCATGAAAAATAAACACTTATTGACAGTCTGTTTTACATAAGAATAAGATTTTCAAATATCCAGCTGTACTCTTCTGTTATAATTTCCTGCCACAGAATAGTACAGTTCCTCTAACTAGATGAAAAGACAGGTAAAAATATACTGGGTTATGAGTGAAATTCACCATTCTGTTGATATCACTGCAGCTTTATTTGCAGGTAGCAGAGTAAATCTTTTCCCAATTGTTTCCACTCAGGGTTTCTCTTGCTGCTTTCCAGTAGGGGAAGAATTGGCAGCAACCATATAATAAATTCACTTGATTTGAACTTCCTTTGTCAGAGACACACACACAAACCTCCAAACCAAAGAGACAAAAAGGAATTCTTGTTGCTGGAAATTTAATAAAAAACCCCTTATTCTATTGAGGAACTGTATTTTCCTGATTGAGGGTATAATCCATTTAATACTGGTTACTGTGGTGGTTGGTGATTTTCTAAAGTGAAGTTAAAAAGTATTAATATTTAATGGTTTAAAATACTAAAGAAACAGCATTTTTTTTTTTGCCTGTTTTTAGTACCTTTTTTCCCCCCCTATTCCTGTTATTTGGTCAAATTCCACCATTAGTTGTATTTCATATGCCATGTTTTCTACTTGTTCATGCTGAGCCCAGTCCTTGAGATTTCAATTTAAGAGAAAACTTTGACATGGTAATGCATGTTACTCCATTACCTATGATGTTTGGAGGAGAATTATAGCAAAATCAGTCTTGTAGATGTTGGTGGGTTTAGCAAAGTTGGTGGGTTGAGCAACTACCTCTCTTCTTATTTAACTGCCTGAAAATTTTAGCTTACCTCTGAAAGGACAGGTTCATGCCTTCAGCTGGATCCCAAAGAGCTGGATCATTAGGTTTCTAAGGAGAACAATAAAATAAAACTCCTACTTCGACATTTATAAGTACATTTATGTTTTAAATGTACTCATTTTCTGCTCTACGTGTAGTAATTATTGTCAGATCTTTCAAGGATTTGAGTTATTTTTTTCTTTCAATTCATGTTTGTAGCATCAATCATTTTTTCTTAAATTGCAGCTTTCGATTAAAAAATGTGTCTAATATCAAAGCTTCAGAACATGACCCAAATGCACTCTAATGGCTTATCCCTCAGAAGGCAATTGAAGCATTTGAGATCTAAAATTTGAAGAACAGTAAAATATGTGTTTTGGCAATATTGTATGTCACTCTTGGCCTTTTTGTTGAATTTTTTTTTTTTTTATGTTCTGTGGTAGTCTCCCTTTTTCTGCTTTGGTATATTCAGTATATGATATGTAAAGTTCATGAGGCTCTCTGGGATCTTTCAGAGTTGCAGGCTCTCTGTCAGTGAAACAACACTTTTTGTAAGCATTGTTACTTACAAACATTGCATTTTATTCAGGAAACTGCCCAATTTTGTAGAAATAAATGTGTCCCCGTCTCTTGTGCCCAATTGGTTTACGTTTGTATGCACACTGCACATGGATTAACATCTTTTTGGCTTCCTATTTGAAAAATATATGTTGCTGGATTTTCTTTCAAAAGAAGTGAATCAAAACATCTTGTTTTAAGAAGTTGTTCCTCCAGTGCCACGTCTGTGCCATTCAGTGAGTGATATTTGAATAATCTGTTCAACTCAGAGCACAGAGGTTATACAAGTGAAGCAGTGGAACAGGGCAGGCTGCCCAAGCCTTTCACAGATCCCATGCCAGTGCTCAGGATGCATTTGTTTTAAGGCAAACATCTTTTTATAAAATGCTAGTAATTTTTGGTACAAAGTGTTGCTATAATCCTAATTGTCTAGGGATGTACAGTTAAGGTAATGCTTCTAAGTGCTATTTTTATTAAAAAAATAATATTCTTTTCACAGCTGAAAAGAATAGACAAGTTTGCATGTTCTTTAGGTCTGAAATAGACCCATAAAGATTTAAAGCTAAATATAAGATGAAGACACTTATTCTGCCTTTAGTTCTGACTGAGTTTGGACTGAGATGGAATTAGGAGTGGGAGTTTGCTAATGTTTCCTCATACAGGAAAAAAGAGAAACAAGCATAGACTGTGCCTCATGGAAGAGATACTGGGAGGAAGAGAGGAAGGGAGGTTATGACATAAAATTGTTTTATTATTGAGTCTGATTTTTTTCTTACTCAGCAAAGTTGTAGGTTTAGTTTCTGTGCTTGTTTTTGGAAAGAAGGAGGTCGAAGGGCTTTGTGGATTGGGCTGGCTTTACATCTTGCCTAGGGCTAGCTTTAAAGCAGAAGTGCACATACCTGCATAGCCAATGCTTTGTCTTAGTCTCAGACAGGGTCAGAAAAGATTGCAAAGATTTACAATTTGGGGTTGTCTTTTTTACCCTAATTCAAGCTGTTGAAAATGAAGGGGCTCTGCTGCACTGCATCTTTCAGGGTGTGCAGTGAAGGCACCTGGGAATGCTTCTCTGTGGCCAGGACTAGAGCTCAGTTAAGAGTTAGGGGTGCTGAGTGACATAAGTCACATAAGCAGAAATCAGTATGAGCAACTCTTCTTGTAAAGCACCAGCCCAGCAGGAGAGGTGCTTGCAGTTACACCATCCCCTGGCATTGCTGCTAGGACAAAATGAAAAAGGAGATGGGAGAATTTCTTTTAAGACAGCCAAAGGAAAGTCTTCAGATTGTAGAAAACTTGTCAGAGGCTGCTGACAGTGGAGACCAGCTTCTTTTCAACACATGGCTCTACCAGCCACTCTTCCCTAACCTGCATGAACCAAATAGCCCCAACACTATAATCTGTTTTTTCTGTCCAGATAAAATGCAGGGGTCTCCACAAAACATAAATACATCCAGTTTAATTACCATCGTCACTATCTCTGTTAACCATTAATTTATTTCATGTTGCTGGAGTTGGATTAGAAACTGTCATTGTTCATGGGAGCCGTAATTAATCTCACAAATCAGAAATTGCCATGTATAGGATAGTATCTATGAATTACTCTGCAGGTAGGGGTGAAAAATAACACAGATTTCCAGTAGAGTATGAAGTTGGTTGGCCTTTCCTACTGCTTTAGTTAAAGGCAAGTTGTTCACTTCATAGAAGGAAAAGAACTGCTGGCTTTTCTGGCAACTCATCCTGCTGTCATCAGAAAAAAATCCTTCAGCTGAGTTGTGACTGACAAAACCAGTTATTTCAGGGAGTTCTTTTTAAAAATTCTACTATATACTGCTCTATTGTAACTAAATAAATTCAATGTATGCTGTGTTACAGTAACAACCCTCTGCATCACTATTATTATTGCTGACTACTGCTACTGCAGTCAGCTTTGGACAATTAACTATGGAGCAGAAGGGAGAAAAGTGATATTTCCTTTGTGGAAGGGGAATATTTAAGGAGATTTAAAAAAAAAAATAAATAAAAAAATTTAAGAGTTAGCACTCCTACAAAACTTCATGGAGGACAAAACCTTTTCAAGGTGAGCATCCTCCAGAAAACAAATGTTGCTAGTACATTTTTTTATGGACTCGGTGTCTAGAACAAAGAACTTGACACATTTTCTTATTTTTGCCTTCATGAAACACAAACACTGGTCACTTTTAGTGTATGTAAACATTTGAGAAATCAATGGTCTCAGAGTGATTTTAATCTTTCGGTGTTTCTAAGGGGACTATAGGATATGCTATAGGAGATACAGATCATCCTCAAAAATGGTTTCTCAAAATGTTATGTATCATTATTGGTCCTTTGTGCTGGAAAAGAGCTGAGGAGGAAAGCCAAAGGGTTTCTGCCATGCCCCCATTCATGCTTATCATTTTCACATCACAGACAGAGGCAGTTTGGTAGTTGGAAAGGAGAGAAGGGAAAAAACTGAAAAGAGGGACTCAGAGCAGTATTGCTGTGCCCTTAATCAAAACCTTTTATTAAAAAAAAAAGCTTTTGCTGTATCAACCCATCAGTTTTCAGTTGTTTCATAAGCAATTAGGTTAATTTTATTAGTTTTCAGTTGAGGTTAAGATCAATCAGTCTGTACTGATAGACTATTGGATTGCTACATCTGGACATGTAGTAATTGTTTCTGAGCTTCTTTGTACAGCTTCCCCTTTCTTCTGTGGTTTTCACCAAGGATAAAATAGATACTTGACCTTCATGGGCAGAAGTGCATAAATATATTCTAGTAAAAAAACTCCATGGGATTTCCCTGAATCATTCATGGTGGCACAATATTGAGTATCTAGCAAGATTTTTCTACAATATTTCATTAGAGAGAAGGTAGAATTAGTTTGTTTTACTCAACTAATTATCAGAACAAATGAGGTTTGTCTGGCTAAAGTTTAGAGAGAATGGAGTTATATTGTAAAAAGAATTATGATTTAGTTGCAGACATTGATTTCAATGCACAGAACTGGTATTTCATTATGAACTGCTAGACTTTAAATAATAATGGAAACTGCACTTGTGAGAAAAACAAGTAAAAATTATCGTGGACCATAGATATTTTGAGTTTTGAGACAGAGATGGTGGTTTCTTCTCATTTGAAAGTGATCTGTAAAAATGAGATGATTTCAAAGGAACCCCAGCTGTTTCTGCACATAGTAAATTTTGCATGTTCATGTAAATTCTGACTTTTTTTGAGATCTGTGACAGGGAAGATTCTATGGTGAGCTTATTAAATAGTATTGGATGTCCCCCAAAACTCACCTTCTCCATTTCTGTTGGGTTTCCTTTTTTTTTGTTTTTAAATAAAGCTGTATCTTCCTGAAATGACACCAATAAGTGAGGCACCTCAATTCTCAGTAAATGATAAAAAGCACTTATTAGCACTTATACCTTTTAAATGACCAAAAATATTTTTTTCTGTTTTAATTTAAGGAAAAATCCTTTTAGATAGAAATGAGTGATTATTTTACCTGATCTATACTTAATATGTTTGTATATTATTAATATCCATCATTTTCTGAGATACTTGATTAAATATAGTCTGAACTTTATTAAAATGGATTTTTTTGAAAGCTATAAAATAACTTTAATTAAATCCAGTGGGAAGTATATATAGGAATTATTTAAGAATAGTTTTCTCTTGGATTATCAGGACACTATACAAATAAAATAAAGCATTAGGATATTGCCTGTCAAAACAACTATTTCCCTTACTATTTCACTATGTGGAAATTCAAAATATGTATGGAATGGGAGGTGAGTTGGAATTTAACCAACGCTGTATTTCTTTACTGAGTTTAATTATTATAACACAGTCCTCTTGCACTGCAGGCTTTCCTTTTTTAGCTGGGCAGAGAAAGTATTCAAGGAGAATTTACAATGAAAATAGGTTTTCAATAGAATCTGTATTAAGTTTGGCATTTAAAAAAAATCAGCTTGAAAGATTTGAAGGTGATACTGATTTTATTGACAGTTAACTGAAAATATTGGCTATTAGAGAGTTGTTTTCTGTCGAAAACCAGGTTTGTAATACTACAGTGAGTGTTGAGTGGCTTTAAAATGGTTGTTTTGATGTTGCTGCTTAGTGCAGCCAAGTGATGGCATAATTTTGACGAGGACTGAGCAAAGACTGAAGGGACTCTCTCTGTGTGTCTGCTATCCAAGTCAATACATCGTGGAGGATATAGTTTTTGTTTGAAGGGAAAGCAGTTTTCATAGCAGATCCATCCAAAATACCCATGTTTTCCTTACTATCAGTACCCAGGTTCAATGTATATAGTAATCCAAATATGTGATGTTTTTTAAATTACGAATTTAAAAAACCAAGTTTTTTGAATCTCAAATTCTTCTCATTAGATCTACAGTTCTTGTGATTTTTCAAAGCTGTTGAAAATCCCTTCATTATTCTCAATTCTTAACTCAGATAAAATAATACTCATTGTGCAGAGTAGATCCGAGCTTATAATTCACATCTGATAGGCCATTAGTATGGTAATTAGTAATTGGTACAAGAGTTGTTAAAGTTGAAATAGACATCTGGTTTAATCAATTTGTCATTAAGGAAGTGCAAGTGTAGAGGTAGCAATGGGAAAAGAAAATACCAGTGTGAGAGCTCACAGCTCTCTCTGAGCTATCAACATGTAGCTAAGCTTGAAATGGGAATAGTGCCTCTTTATCTTGCTTGATATGGATTGCTCAGTGCTCAACTCGCATGAAATACCACGCCCTGGTTTTATTTTAAAAGCTGTTTTCAAAAGCTTGCAAATCAGAAAAAGAAATGAAGCACCATTGTGATGAAAACCCCACTGATAGATAAATCCATCAGCTTCAGCTTGTGATATTTATATATTTTATTTACTAAGAAAGGGAAGAAAAGAATTTTTCATTGAGCAATAAGGAAAGGCTAGGTCAGGTGGGTACTAAAGATGCTATTTGATAGAAATCTCCTGGTGATGGAAAGATTGCTTTTCTTCTCCTCTTATGGTCTCTAATAGGTGAAATATGCATCTTCCCACTGCCATTTTCATTTTCTGTTTTCTTTTTCAGTCAATTGCATACTTTTACATACAGATGAAAATTTAGCTGGAATAGTTCTATTTCCGGTTTCAAAGTTAAGGCATTTTGTTTCACATTGTTGCCAGTTATTAGTTTTAAATTGCTTCAGTAGTTGCCAAGAGTGTTAGAAGAATGCGCACAAAAGATTAAAGCTATGCACAGACAGAACTAAGAAATGTGGTTTGGAATTAAGACATGGGAGTGAGAAATGCATTAGTCCTCATTTCTTTATCCATGAAGCTCTGATAATTACGTAGGCTGTGCACATCAATCACACAGTGCTAAATTGTTCTTGAGGAGTCCTCATCCTGAGGAGCCTGCCACCAAACTTGCATTCTGCTGCAGCTGCACATGCAGACATCTGGCAGTCAAGCAGGTTTTCTTATATATTGAATCTTCTTTCCACCCCAACTCTCCCTCTGCACTTGTTGCAGGAGAAGCTATGGTCTCATGGGTCCTCATGTCCCAAGCACTGGCAGTGCTAGAGAAGCTTGCTGCACCACTCTGCATTTATGATGGATTCATTTATTATGAAATGAAATATTAATTCCATTCTTGGGTAGATAAGGGGACTGCATGCAACATTTGAGTTGCTTAGAAAACTGTAGGTATCTGAGCTGTACTTTAACAATTAACGTAAGGCAAAACAGGAGGCTGTGAAAACTATGCTGCTTCAGAAATGTGGTTGAGGTCCTATCCTTTATTTGGTCACTGAAATCGAATGTGGTTCCCTGTACTGATATTATTCCTTGCTGCAGCTTTGTCCATTTAAGGGGAATATTTGTTTCACTCCTGTTTAAAAATTGGGAGATGGACTACCTGTGATAATGAATTCTGCAGGCTGAACATATGGAAGCACATATGCCTACATAAACATCCTTTTTTTTTTGCCTTCATTTCTAGCCTGCATTATCATGTGAATGACATGAAATAATGAAAACTTGAAAAGACAGAAAGTTACAATAAACATTACTGAGAAGTATCTGTTGTATTTTACTTCTTCTAATGTAAACTCACAACATTTGACACAAAAAGTAAATTCTTCATCACATGCAAGGTATTTTCAGGGAATGATAACAGATAAGGCAACAAGAAGTAACACAGGATCAATTCTGTCTATGCTTAATAATGTCTTAATATTAGAAATGCTCCCTTTTTCTTTTCTTCTTTTGTACTGAATAATCACCACTAGAAAGTTTAAAATATAAATTAAGCTGCACAACCTTTGCATGCTTTGAGCTTTCTATTTTTTTTTTCCTCTTGTGCATATATTGAAAAGTAGGTGGTATTTATCTAAGTGCCTAGATAATGGGGCTGGGGAGCTTGATTACAAGGCCATAAATTAATCTAAGAACCTGATGATATCCTCAACTTCAGCAGTGAAGTCTGAGTGGCTTAGATTATCACTTCAGAAGGATTGACTTAAAGATTTAGTTCTCCAGCTCTGTCTTTTATTTTTATATTACAAAAAAGGGGAACTTTTCAGCAATTTTAGAAAAGAACAAAGTACTAGAAGGCAGAGTGAAAACTTAGCTAGGAAAGCTGTTTTAAATAGTCAGGAGTCTGATTTAGAATCAAAGCAAATTTATAATCACATTTGAAAATTTGATCCTCCACAGTGCTTTTTTTTTCCAGTGTTGCACAGAGCAAAGATAAATTTAGGAATAGTGGATTACAGCAGGAGGCCAAAGGGAGAGCAGCGAGATTGGCAAACCAACAGACGGAATGTGGCAAAAAGGGCTCATTGTCCTGGAAGAAAATATTTTGGGCTGCTCGCAGAGAAGTGATAAGAATTAAAGGGTAAAGGAACAGTCAGATATGCTGAAAGAGATTTAATAAATCAGATTTCATAAAGAAGACTTAAAAAAAAATATTTGTCCTGGAAATGAGTTCTTACAAGATCCGTAAGGAGATAAGGGCAGCAATTACTTTCTAACAGCTGCTACAAAATCTAATCTTGTTCTTCTTTAGGTCATTTTATCCTCTCTTATGTAGAGTCTTGATTTAATCACAGATTTGGGCCCCAATTCAGATAAGTATTTTAATACATGATAACACCTTTTTTCTGAGGTTTGAGAGGGGGAATATTCCCTGGGTTTGGTGAGAATTGGGAACATATTGTTTACTTCTGCCTTCCCTTGCTCGTGGGAGGCTAATTGTAAATTGTCATGTATGAAATAGCAGCAAGAATTTAATAAAGCAAGTCCACAAAGTTTTTTTTCACTCCTGATACTTCGCTTCTCTTCATTCATTCATTTTCCTTCTCTTTAGTATGTTTTTTGTTGTTTTCTGTACTTGGTAAAGCAAGGGGAATTTTTTTGAGGAAAGGTAAAGTTGAAGGTGACAAATGGTGATTGTAAGAAATGAAAAATGTATAAATCAATCCTTCATGTTGAACAGAAGGATTGCCTCTTCTATATTTATGAATAAAAGAACAGATAGTAGCACATCTAAACAGATGAACAACTCCACTGCTGTTTAGTGCCAACCATGTTAGTTAACTAACTCTAAGATTCATAAGTGGGGAATTATGTAAATCCATTATTTGTGAAAGGTGCTTTTTATTTTTAAGAAAATGCATTTTTGTTGAATTGTACTTTTGGGATTTTTTTTTTCCTCTTTTATTTTCTGTTTTATTTATACCACTCTTGATTCGTATAAAGTTACTCGCATTTTCTACCCTGTTTTTTGGGTAGAAGAAGAAGAGAAAACTTCAGGATGTTTTTATTTTCCTAATGCTCTTGTCTTCTTGTGATTGACATTCATGAAACCTTTCCTGTACCATTACTTTATTGCTGTTGCTCTTACATTTTTGGAAAATGCTAAATATGTGACTTAATAAGTGGTTTGACATTTGCCCTTCAGAAGCTTTGATTAGAGTTTTTTCTGTGCTCAGTTGTGTAGTGTTTCATTGGCCTGTTTTCATTGTCTACTCAATGTTCTTAGAATATTTCTACTTGCTTGAAGTTCTGATATCATTACAGACTGTTTTTAGACTTGTTATGCCATAGGAGGTTGATTCTTTTAACTGAAATATTTGAACCTGTGCATACTCTGTGTGTCCTCAGCCTTTGACAATTTCCTCACTGTAAGAATCTCTCGTGTCTTGCTTTTATTATGTTTGTATCAAATGAAATTTTCTGCAACAGGCATCATTTAAGTACTGGCCTTAAAATAAACTACAATGAATATTCAGTAAATAGTCTTTCATTGGGAAAAGAAAGAATGAAAGAAATGGTGACTTATGTAGCTTTTTTATAAAGATGGTAAAAGTTCAAATTGAATTATTCCAGTTATATACAGACCTAGAAATGGAAAAGAAGCACTGGATAGTACAACCCAAAGATTATCCTAATACATCTTCCTTCATAGTGGATATATTGAGCTATATTCCAGATACATCCAGGTGTTTCTAAATAGTGTATCATATTTGATATTCTGCATGATCATAATACAGTCAATTATCCTGCATTCTATTAACACACTCTAATGAGAACTACCAGGTGACACTTGGTGTGAACATTGTCTTCTGCAGATGGCAGTCAGAGCTAAAATTTGTGAATATTCCTTACAGAAAATTCTGCTTCCTGTTTCCAGAATCCAATCGTGATCATAAAAATTTTCTTCTGTATGGCAGTAGGTCATATGGTGCACATGTTGTTTTAAAACAGAACATTTCACAATAGTTCTTGTCTGCTTCTTAAGAGGTGTTAATACAATATTTTGCCTTTTGAATGTGTTTTGAATTCCTACAAATAATGAGAATATTATGAATCAACAAATTCAAGATTGCTTATAAAACATTCTGCCATTTCAAAATTGATATGGTGCTCAAGACACTTCTCCAAAGTCAGTCCTGAAGCAGACCCTTGAAATCAGAGAGCCATTTCAGTTATATTGTCTTTAAAAACAAAAATCAAGAAGGGAAACCTAGAATGATCAGTGAGTGAATTATTTGGATTTTTTTTCCCTCTCTGATAGTCCCAAAACAGGATTTGCCTCAGAGTGCATCTCTCCACTGTGCTCTCAGTTGATTTATTTCTCTTATTTATGGAAAATGTAACAAGTACTTTGTTTTTCTGATATGATGGACCATTTCAGTCACCAGAATTATTTTTCAATTGACATTAAAGTATTTTGCATTTCTAAGTTATGGGTAATGTTGCAAATTATAGCATTACTTCTGCATAACTTAGAAACCAAATCAGAAAACAAGTGAGAAAAAAAAGACCTTAGGAATGTGAAAACAACCAAGGATGGGATTGTATTTTAAATATTTTAAAAATCACTCTCATAATGCAGAATATATATGTCCACAAAACCGACAGATATTGTAACCGAATCTTTCCTCTTAAATACTGATTTTGATATTATCTCTCAGTTAAAAAATATTTCATAATATTAAAACCATTGGCTAAATTACTGGACTGAGGGAGTTTATTATTCTTTGACTTAAGCAAAATGGCTGGGGACAGATTTTCATGCTGGCACGCAGAACAAATTTAATTCAAACTGAGATGAAAGGCGGTTAATGTAATTGTAGCCTATTATGCTATGCAGGCTTGAGTTAAGAAGCAAACCAACAGACAGTCAGGAAATGATGGATAGAAAATAGAAACGCTCAAGGCTGGTGAAATAGAGACTTGGGAAGGGATTATGCTGTAACTGTTCCCATACCATCTCTGCATCAGTGATATCCCACCTCTCCTGGATGTTTGGATTACTAAACAGGATTTTTGTATGCCTCTTGCATTCTCTTTATTTCTCTCTGACGTCAAAAAAGGTCCTAGTTTAGTAAATTTCATGACTTTGTAATCAGGATTTTTTTTTTTCCTTAATCTACCACCTTCATCAGCCTTGGGGATGCCATAAAACATTCAGTTTTCTTTCTAAGCACTTTTTTCTTTGTTATCACATGGAGTGATAGGAAGGTGGTTGCTGCATAACTAGTTAGTCTTTGATCCTAAGCACATCTAAGGGACTAGCAAAAAAGTGTTATTTTTATTGGTGTATTTGGTTAAAAAGTAGTAAATAATCAGCTCTCAGGTTTTTTGACTGTCAGAATATCTGATTTTTTTGCATAGCCCTTTGGAAGTAGCATATTTTAGGTGATCAGATGGGTTTTTAGGACTGAATTCTGACAGTTTACCTATTTTTCTTTATTCCCATTTCATTTTTCCGTAGCACAAACACTTTTTGAATACCTACATATTTTGCACTGCAATATTTTAAAAATTGAAAAGACATGATGTCTCATCAGAATATATACAGAAAGATGCTAAGTTGTACTTTGAAGCATATTAATTACAAAAGTATTTCAGTGGGTTTGTCAGCCTTGGCATAGCCCATAAAGCAAAGAAGGAGCATTTTTTCCTCTAAAGTAACTGATCATACCTAGTGTAATACATGTGTCTCAGGTAATTCTAGCAATAACTTGTTCAAGCATCAAGTTTGATACTTACATAATACAGGAGATCAATTACTGAGCAGAAGTCCCTCTAAAGCTGCTGTCTTATGGCCTCTTTGCTGAGGGATTGAGTCTTTGAGGTACATGGGATGGAATGATAAAACAGCTTTTAGAGCAGTGTAGGATTTCCCAGTCACTCCCAGCAATGCAGGATTTCTCTCATCCATTGGGAGTTGTATCACTGGAGCTCTTACAGTAGCTAAATAATTTATTTTCTTTTTTCCTTCTGACATTGTTTTAGGATAAGATTTTGTGCATTTGAAAAATGCTGTATTCTATGAGTTGCCCTTTGGGAAGTCATTGGGGTTACTTAAAGGCTCACAGAGGAGCAAGCCCTGCTTTCCATGGCACTCCTGTGCAACCTGCCCATCAATCCCCATGTGAACACAGTCTGAATGGATCGGGGCAAACAGTCTGACAGAGCAAAACTCCTGCTATGAAATACTTCACAGTCCCCTGCCATGAAGCTATTGTGTCATTTTGGTCAACTTCTTTTCATTTTACAGCAATTCCTTTTGAATTTTCTTCTTAAGGATGCGACAACTTTTCTAGGAGAGCCGGCCAAGACTGGAAGTGTTGACAGATACAGTATTGTTGCTGCAACACAGACAGTAACACTTATTTACACTTCTTTAGCACTTCATAAAGAAGTATCAGTATCATCTCTGCTCCAGGAAATTCATGAAGTCATGTCTATAATGGGCTAATGGGGATTTGGGCTCTTCATAGGCAAGAGGCCAGGGAAAAGCAGATGTGTGTATCTAACTTGATCCTTTCTCCAGTCACACATCTTTCTGTGTTCTATTCTTAATAGATATTTATCTATCTCTTGGATTGATACTTTTTTAATAAAGTCAAATAAAAGATGGTGCAGGTTAGATGGGGTTGATATCCTAGATATTAAAAAGGACTTTTAAAAAAGCCAGATATGCCCATAATGGAACAATGGTAGGCAATAACACGTGAATTTGATTGACTGCCATGCAGGGTGGGGTAAAGTAAGTTCTTTCAGGCAGGAGAAGAACTTATCAGAACAACATATTGGAAAGATGTATAGAGTTTGAAATGATCTGATGGACAAAAATATGGTATTAAAAACTGCAGGTCAAGAAGGAAGCAGCGAGTCTGGAAACTGCAGTGGCTCAGTGTTTGCTTTCTAATGATCCTCTGGGAATTTCTTACAATGACATAGGAAATAAGTATGGGAAGTAAATATTCTGGACAGAGTTTTGGAATATCTCATCAGAAACACCTAAGTCATCTAGGAATAATGAAAGTTACTAGAAAATGTGATGTAATGGCTAGAGTTTTGGCTTCCTAGAAGTAAAAGTGATAGCTTGCCAATTGCAGTATATATGATACTTAAACATCTGTGATATTTGTGCTTCATGTTTATATTATAACTTATCATTAGCACTGAAGACGTTGTTGCAAGCAGAGCAATAATTCAGATGATATTCCCTAATACTCTATAGCTGACAACCTAGAGAAAACCATAACACTCTGATTTATTCATACCTTTGTCTTTATTTTGCATTTAGTATTCTTGAACATCCATATATAAGCAGCATTTGGCAATCACTGAGCTGCAATCTCCACTCCAAAATGTGTGATGTGCTTTGCTTCTGAATTGTTATTTTTGTCTTGGCTTAGTCAGAATTTCCCTTATTTTTGGAAATATTAATTGCCATATTGTGATAAATTGTAGTCTTAAATGACAAGAAAATGACCAAAGTTACCATACATAATTTGAAGTAGAAAGACAAAAAGTACCTTGCCTGTCTTTGTACCATTTTCTGGAAATTACAGTGTCTGTATGGCATCCTGAAATACGTATTTCTGAAATTGCCTTTTCCTTAAATTGCCTCAAAATTATAGTCTTATATAAATAGTGATTTTGTTAAAAATGCCCAACACAACAAAAACAAACAAACAAAACACAGAATCTTGAAAACAAAGTAAAATTAAGCAAGGAAGATCAAATGTAGACAGATGAGAACTCTAGAGCACTCTTTAATACCATAGCATTGAACTTTCTGCAGTGAGATTTTAACTGAGTAGTTCTTTGTGATAATTTCCCTCAGAGACTGACCATGCATTAAATTCAACAGTAATAAAATAGCCATATTATAAACCATAGATTAAATTCAACAATAATAAATGTGTCATATTATAAGGCACATTTTTAAAAAACAAGCCATAAACTGTTTAATAGTTAAATATACTTACCACAAATACACTTAGTAATAGTAAAATTTTACAATTCAGTAATGACTAATGAAAATGCAGTAAACCACTTGAGATTTAGTGTGTGTATATATATTTCTTTTTCATGTGGTCTACTTGATGAAGCCATTTACAATGCATTTGCTCTGACTGTCAGGGCCTGTTAAAATATTTAATATTTTGAAGTGGGGCCTCTCCTGCTCTTTTTGAGAAATGGTATCTAAATAACAGCAATATTCAAACGCTCTTGGAAAGTGCCAGAACATCACAAGCAGTGAGTAGCTGATCACAGAACCACAGAATGGGTCAGAGCCATGCTGGAGCACATGGCACAGGATTGTGTCCAGATGGTTCTGGAATATCTCCAGTGAGGGAGACTCCACAGCCTCTCTGGGCAGCCTGTGCCAGTGCACAGTGACTTGCATATATTTATTTCATATGGTCTTAAGGATCCCCTCCAACCCAAACCATTCTATTGCTGATATTAGGTTAACTTTTAACACATTTCATCAATATTTATCTTTTAAAAGAATGAAATTTGAATTTTGTGAAGTGCTCACTGGTTTTTGCGAAGTTAAAGTTTAGGAGGAGCTGCATTTCAGTTTAAGCAGTAATAAGTTTTATGGTTATTTTACCATGCTTCTTATGTAATTCTTCTTTCTAAAAGGAAAGAAGTAGTTGAGAAACCTATGCTAATATTTCTTGGAGTTGTGGTGTAGTTCAGTGTAAACAGAGCCTGTTCTCTTGAGCTATGGGATATTCTAACATTTACTTTCCAAGGGCTCAAGTAAGATCTGAAATATCTGATGTAGGTCAAAATGTGAGAGAAGAAATGTGTGTATTTCTCTTCCCTGCCTTTGAAAGAACAGTCACTGGTAAGAGGGAAGTTTGCTTTTCCAAGTTCACCTTTTTGCATATATTCACATTTGTGCATGACTGCCAAAACCGTGGCCATTTGTAGAGAAAGGAGAGTGCCAGAGGTAAAGGGTAAGGCCATGGACATGAGATTTTTCTTGTTCAGAGTAAGCAGCATAAAATCATTTGCATATAAAATCCATTTAATGTCTTATTTATTAAGATTAACAGGGGTAATTTTATTCTTGTATAGAAGAAGTAAATAGAATCTAGAATATGTTAGAAAACTCTTTATCATCTAATTATATAATTATATGATAAGTGACACCTGTTTGAAAGCTTATTTTGTTCTGGAGTACATTGGATTTTGTGATTTGAAATATTATTACTTCAAAGTGTATAAGAACCCTATAATATTGATTATTCTTGATCTTGCAGGGAAAAAGTATTTGAATAGCATGAGGGGTCTGGAAATGGAAAACTTGATTGTGAATCTAGAATGTTTTACTTCTTTCTTTTGGTGAGATCAGCCTAGATTAAAGATTAAAAAAAAAAGAAAGTATTGCTGGCCTAGGCCTTTTTCATGAATTATATGAGGAGGAGACAAATTAATCTACAGAAAAAACATTGTCTCAAGACATTGTTATATGCACTTACAAGAAAAAAACAAATAAATCATTTCCGCACATTATTAAAAAGTTCTAACTGGAAACATAAATCCTAGTACCTTTTACCCTTTTAGGTTATCATTATCTTAAGAGGTAGGCTGATAATTCTTTATATCTGAAGTTACTCATGTGTGGAAGGATCTTGGCAGTGTGAGAAGTGAAAGTGTCCAATTTTTACATTAGAACCAAGGATCCAAGAGGTCTGTTCACATACTGCAGTATTAATGGATAGCACTGGAACAATATAGTGCAGAGTACAATGTCAATGCAGTCAAGAGGCAGACCTTTATCTGTAAGAGGGATAAATTTGCATTTATAGATTAAAAGTTTGTGTATTTCACATATTTCACTTCAGCAAAATAAAGATTATATCACAGGTTAAAAATGCAATAATAATTAGCAATTGAGCCTATTCTCTGAAAATCACAAAGCAGACATTAATAGTGCTGACAATACTTATTTTTCATTAAATATGTCATCTGAGCTCAACTAATGCATCTAAATCCTAGCACTTCTGTGAAAGGATGATGCTGTTTGCGAGTCTTTTAAACATGCCTGAACTCCCAAAACATGAGCCTGGCTGGTGCATTTTGGCTGCTGGTTGTGAGATCACTCACTTTTCTTGCTGCTGGCCATGTCTGTTGTGGATGGTCAGAAGATGTGGTTGTTGGTGGACATTTCTGTGATAAAGGTATGGATGCCAAGCAGGCCTAAGTCAAGACCTAAGTCTTGACCAGGCCTAAGTGTGAATTGGGCTTTCAGATATCAGTCACTCAATGCTCTGGCAACCAACCTCAGCTGTTCTTGGGTTATTGCTTTCACCCAAGAGTCACCACTCTTGAGCTGAAAATCTGCAATTTCTGTGGCATCACTTCCAAAATTTTATGAATGACAGCCAGTTACACCTATTGACTGCAGGTAAGCACATACCTCATCTTATTTTCTCATTGCTAGAAATGTAGTGTAAGAGTAGGATGACTTTCGAGGAGGGATAACCAACAGGCAGCATAAAAACCTGTGTGTGAATCTGTGCTGAGCTCACTGTTACTACAGTAACAGTGTATAGAGTTAATAGACTATCTGCAAAAGCTGTTTCAACTTCTGTTGCAAGGTGTCCCAAATAACCAGATTTTGTTATGTTAAATAGTATTCCACTATTCTAAACTCCCATAGCATCTTACCAGTGTGGAACCAGGAAAGTAGAATAAAACCCAGGAGCAAGATCAGGAACAGGGGACAAAGGGATCAAAAGCAGGAATCAGTGGTGGAGGACAGCAGCACCAGGACCACTGGCTAGAAGGGGAACAGCATGAGGAGTAAAGGCTAGGACAGAGCTGAACAGTAGTCCTGGAAGCTGTTCTGACTCATCCAAAAGCTGGGGCATCAGTCAGGGACCAGGGATACTCTGCTAAAGCAGACCATTAGTCTTAATTTATTGGGAACCTCTTGCAGATACAATGCTGGGAAGCTGGGCAAAATCCCAGGCCTGTTTATGACCAGCTGTAGATCAGGCAGGTGACAACTCTTCCCCAGACACTGTGGAAGTGATCTCTTAATTTGCAAGGGCAAAATATGAGGTAAGGGTCATAAATATCTATATTATATAATATACTATAGCTGTATAGTTGACAAGCCTTGGTCTGGGCCAGAATAAGATGGAACTGTGTCACCAGGGAAGCAGTCAATGAAAAGAATATTGTCTAAGAGTGGCCTTCCCTGAGAATTTGGTATTAAAAACAAACTCAACTAAAGGAAAGTCCAGCTGTACTTAGGTAAGTTTTCCCCTGTTCCTCATTTTTTTTTGTTTCACTTTTAATTGAAAGGAAAGATCTTACCAATTAGTAGCAGTTGCAGAACTGCAGAAACTTCTGCCTCGCCATGAAAGGTTAAATGAACTGTTATAGGAAGGTTTCCATGCGATCAAATAACTTATCTAGAAAGTTGTTGATCTAGGTTGGTGTTATATTGACAGTTTTCCTCAGATGAGAAGCTTGAAGAAGTGCCCTTCCTTAAGGGACATACCAGTAAGAACAACAAAATTAGGCATATATATGTTCCCCTGCTCTCAGTTCCTTAGCTTGCTTAAGCCTGCAAGGTGCAGAGCAGAGGACCATACACATTGCTGAGCTTCAAAAAAAAGTTGTTTGTAAACTCTGTCTTACAAAGAAGCCTTTCATTCATTAAAAAAACCCCAAGTCTGGCAGTCTTACTGTAAACATGTACTCATTTACGTACATTTATTGTATTTAAAGAGGAAACGAGAAATTATCATTCATTTGGTCAGAAACAGGAGAAAAACTATTTTTTAATGCATTTGTCAATAACTTCTACTTTGAACTTCCTGAAAATCTGTGGAGATAAAAAGAAAGTGAAAGAAAATGGTTCAGTTTTGAAAGGATAATTGAGGGAGAGGCTGGGAAATAAGTGCTAATAGCAGGCCATGCAAAGGTCAGTGAGCTTGATGAATTGAATACTTTTGTATTGGAAGAAACCATAGAACTTGTACGTAACCTAATAGGAGCCTTCCTCCATTTGTCCTTGTAAATGGGAGCTGTGTCTTTGGAGTCCTGCCAGAGTGGAACTGCTCATTCATTATGACCACTTAAAGCAAATGATCATGGCCCTATGGCACATAAAATAATGAGTGTAGCTCCCATTTCTCAGATATGAGGCATATATTATGCTTCACATATGGTCCAATGTGTGCTGGCTTTTGGAAAAGGTACAAAAATTACTACAATGAGTGAAGCTCATAAGGAAACAATTCAGCGTATAGGAAATTTTGTAATTGGAACCATAATCAGTGACTAATGCAGAGCAATATGTATGCTAATAAAACAGGAGAGGATTAAAAGACAAAGCTAAATTTAATCGAATCCCAGCATACATGCTCGTGTGAATAATTTCAGATATATTCTTAATCCTATTAGTTTCATTTTTTCCCTCCACTGAAAACCAAGTGTTTAAGTAGTATCTTCCATTTAAATTAAAGCAGACTTCCCTAACTAGTAAGAACTCCACCTCCTGTTATTCCTGATATACATTATGAAAGTGTTCTGCATGAACGGCCTGGCAACAAATAGCATAATAAACCAGCTGTTTTAATGAGGTGGCATTAAAAGAACACAGATAACAGGTAAATCTCATGCTCCTTCAGTTACTGGAGTTCCTCTGTGCCTGCAGCACTGGATGGACCCAGCAAGGATTTTCCCTCTGTGCTGTACAGGTGCTGTCCATGGAGAGCTCCCTCTTCCTCACACCCCATGGTGCCTTTTACCCTGGGTCTGCCCCTGACAGGCTGGGAGCTCCTCTGGGACAACACCCACCAGGGCAGGCACAAGCTGCCATGGGTCTCTCTCCTGCCCAACATCACCTCCTCCTTCAGTACTTCATGAGGCTCCCAACACAGAGTATAATATTTATGATAATACATCAAAATACTTTCCATGGTGTAGTTCACTGTTCTTTTCTTGCTATGCATGTTTTATCATTGCATCGCACGTGATGCTTAAACAACTGAAACGGCTGTAAAATTGCATTGCTATTTTCTTTTCAAGATATTTGAAGGTCACTTCTGTAACTGCTAGGGAATTAGTAATTATTTGGATTTGAATGAATACTTATGAATACTTGCTGCAGAATATTTAGAACCTGGTAATTTTTTTATTAACCATTCTTTTGTATGTTCTTGTAAGTTGTGAAGCCTGTGACATGTTAGATGAAGCTTACAGAGATTTTTATTTCATGTATTCATGTTTGGGTTTTTTCTGTTATTTAAATAGAAATAAAAATACCAGAAAGGTATATGTGATGCTGGATATCCCTGGGTTCTGGTACTTATTGATCCACAGGAGGTGTTTGCATCTGATTAGAAGGGCAGCTGAATGAAGAAGGGAAGCTGTATGGAAACAGCTGTCATTTTTAATTAAGATTTTCAAGACTTAAAAAAAAAAAAGGGCTTTTAGTCTTAGGGTCAAAGCACCACAGGTGAGTGCTGTGACTGGGCAAGAGTTCAGAATGGAATTTGTTTATTTTGTCCCCATGGAAAGGGTATTGTTATTGAGAGTTGGATATTGCTCTTCCATGTCATACACAGGTCAGTACCATTAGCAGTGAGCAGCAGGGGAAGTTTCTTACTTTCATCCTCAGACTCTAAATACAGATTTTTTTTTTTTTTCCTTTGGGTACAAAATCCCAGCATATTCTGAATATTGCCTATATTTAATATTCTACTTTGCATTTGAAACAATGCAAGAGAAAAAACATTCCTCTTACAACAACCTATGTCATCATTTGCTACATGATATGCTGTCTCATTTATGTGGCAATCCTATATACAAGAAAAGGGAATTCTTTTAAACCCTTGATTTGAAAATTGTCCTTTTCCTTTAGCACTCTTTCAGAATTCCAAACCTAAAGGCCCTTTCAGACATGAATATATTTATTGTTTCAGTAGCAAGCTATTCTTTGAAGAAATTTGTTCATGTTTTGTGATGTTTAGAAAACACCTGTGTCAGGCAGACCAATGTTATTACTTGAGAGATTTTCTTCTTTCCAAGTCCATGCAAGAAAGTTACTTCAGGATCAGACTCTTTTCTAAATTCTGCAGGAAGGACTGTAGGGCCAGAATGCCTTTTTGAACAAGACCACAAATGGTGTTCTGCAGTTAGACTTGAAGCATAGGAGGGTTTGTTTTCTTGGAGATTAGTTATTAAAATTATTATATTAAAAAAGTGTTAAATTTCTGCATAGTTGACCCTGCAAAGAGTTCTCATGCTAATGTAGGACCAGGAGTGCTCAAGGGCAGAGTTCAGAACATCTTTTTTCTACTTTTTCACTTTATTGCTATTGCTGATTATTTTCTTTATGGTAGTGAAACAAAGGATCAAGGAGATTCTCTGCTTATTTTTTAATAAAAATGAGTATGTTAGGAATCACCAATTAGAAGCTATTGATGAAACCAGCAGAAATACAAACATTAAAATATTTTAAAGTCTGAAACTTGTTAAATAATATGACATCCAAGTTAGAAGGTATTTTTAATAGTACTCGCAAATAAAATCAAAAATATCTCCTTCCAAATTAAGTTTGTTAGAATAAAGTAAGGAAAAGATAGTTCAAGATATTAAATGATTCAGATTACCTCTGGGAAAATATTTATGTGAAATTTAATAGGCAGTGATTAGCTTTCTCTTTGTTTTGTGAATCTTTCTGTGTATTTAAGAGAAAATTCTAATCTTGCTGGAGACTTCCATGAAATAGCCAAGGAAACCTAAAGCAAATTAATCATTTTCTATTAAGGTATTTGGCATTTTTAGAGTAATGTTATATAACTGAATTAGAACTGAATTTCTGTAGGACATTTCATCTCTCTGAAAATAGTTACACATCTTACCAATAAGAAAGCTATTTCACCATCTCTTACCATGTACACATCTTGTCAGCAGCATCAGTACATCATATTCAGTTTAAATTTCACCTGGTGCTCTGGGTGGTCAGTGAGGAGGAGCAGTTCCCTCGAAAGTTCATGGAATTAAAGAGCTGAGATGCTGCTGTGCTGAAGCTCAGGCTGCAATTCCTGGCTCTGGAGGTGGTTGCCATGGCCTGGCTGCACTGCGCAGCTTAAGAGAAGCCTCTCTAGAACAGACAGCACAGCTCTGGATCCCTCTGTGGTGGTGTGGAAATGTGATAATTATTTTATGCTTAAGGATGCTTTGGGAGTTTGTTTTTGCTTTGGGTGTTTGGTTTTTTCCCCCTGTTGGTCTTGAGTTCTTTTTGTGTTCATTTGAAGAGTTAGTAGTGTTTCAGGACTGTGCATGTTAGGGAGGGACATCCTTGGGATCACTTTCTGCAGTTATCCCTCTCATGGGTGCTCAGCTGTTGGCTTGGGGAGGGCCTGATCAAAACCAAGAGAGGGAATCTGCTATGGCTGAGGGGACAGGGATAAGGAGATCCAGTGCTCGGGGTGACTGCCTGGCCCCCTTTGCTCATTAGTGCAGAGAGACCA
This sequence comes from Vireo altiloquus, assembly GCA_013396875.1. Taxonomy (NCBI): domain Eukaryota; kingdom Metazoa; phylum Chordata; class Aves; order Passeriformes; family Vireonidae; genus Vireo; species Vireo altiloquus. The sequence goes on along the minus strand of VZRF01004648.1, from coordinate 558,225 downwards.
GAATTCCTGCCTGGAGTCCTACACAGGCACCGACTTCAGGCAGGTGGCTGAAGTTCTTTATTCAAGAGTCTGGTCTCTCTGGGTTTCTTATGATAGAGAAGTGTCTCTAGAAAGTAGCACACCCTTTATTAAGAACTATATTAAATACTTCTTATTTGCATGTATTTGTGTTGCTAGTACTGAAACTCATGCTATTTGAATAAGTATTCTAGCTGCATTTTTATTAAAACTATACTGTTTAATGGGAATGTTTGGTTTTGTCTTTTTTTTCTCCCTGCAGCTGTGACTCTGAAAATAGGTATCTTGGAAATCCACTTAGGGGAACATGCTACTGTGAGTACTTGTATTTTTAATGCTACATACTGAAATGTTGATTATGTATTATATGATAATTTCATTTCCTTGGAAAAGCAAAATAAGTTTCTGGAGATTTTCCAAAATTAGGCCCATTGTTATTTTGACTGAAAAATAAAATGCTGCACTGGGCTTCTCTTACTTTGTCCACAGGAACACAAATTAAAGTCTACTAAAAGTTGATTCCTTCCATCTAGCTTAGAGTGACTGACCACGCCATGGGGTTATTCTCTGTATCTCATCATATGTGAATGAAAGGAGTAGTAATTGTGTAAATGCTTTGAAGACAGAATTTGTGGTGGAGAAATGCAAAGAGTATAAACAGCATTATTCCCTGGAACATTCTGAGTGGTTTAGCCAGTGTGCCTCCCAGGGACATGAGACACAGCTGCTCTCCATGGTATCATAAAAGGAGCCTGTGTGTTGTCTCCATGTTCTTAATGTTGTAGCAGAGGTGCCTCTGGCAAATTTACTCTGAAGCATTGCAGTTTTGATAGTCATAGTGAAGGACCTGAAGGGATGAGAATGCTTATTACCCATGTGCAGAAATCCCTTAGTGAGCTGTGCCAATTTCACTATGCCAATATCAAGTTCAATAGTAATTTTAATCATCATAAAAACAGATGGGATGTTGGAGAACACTGTTTTAACTTCTGTGACTTTTGCACGTACCTGCTCAGTGTCAGACAATTGGATCAATTTGTCTGTTGTTTCTAACATCATCCCTACTTCAAACTTGCATTTATACATAAAGACATATGTCTGAACATACTTATAACATCTCTTCTGATTTTTGGCCTTGTTTCATAGCATTTCATTTTACAACATACACAAAAGTTTTATTTTAGAGTCTCTTTAAGGCATAATTTACCTAATAAAGGAATGTTCATTTTCTTTGCTAATCTGTCTTTCTTACCTTAAATGGTTTACATCTGCAAGGTATGTTTTACAGAACAAAATAGTAAATGACTTCCTACATTACAGATGTTGACATATCTCTAGGCTTAAAACATTTATTCCTCTTGCCAACTATTAAAGAACATTAGTATTTTATTTTTATTTTTTTCTCTCAGACAACATAAGTTCAAATGTAATACTTTAAGCTGGAACATAAATTTTAAATGTTGTAAACCAAATTGAAAACACTCTCTAAATCTGTGTCTTAAAGATAGTCTTGATGAATAAATTCAATTCCATTTGTTGTTTTTTTGCATAGAGAAATGTCTTACTTTAAAACAGAAATATCAGCATTTAGAAGAATAAATTTTTGTATCTATATAATAATTAAGTAAATACCTTTTTTAGGTTGAGAGTGAGTACATGAGTTGTTTATACTTTGAAGACAGTGCTATATAGGCTATTTTGGATATGTGTGTCAATGTTTGTTTTGTCCTTTAAAAATAAATGTTATTAAATTTAAGAGATTGAAAAGAAATGACAGTAATGAGATTTGTAAACCTCAGGCACCTCCATGAAAAACCTTATTTTTTTGCTATCATGTTTCAGGCTGGGTCTATAAATCATGTTGGAGACAAATTGTACTATATTCAAGATGCCCTTTCACCTTTAACTCACTACTGTTATTTGTCTTCTGTCAGATTTCAAAATATTTTAAAGATCTTGTTGTTTTGAAATGATAAATTTTGTTTTAATACTTCCAGTCATTTAAAGTAACACATATAAACAATTCTCAGAGTTACTTTATTGTAGTAATAGGGAGCCTGCACTAATAAAAAATATCGGAATTCTGTATTTCTTTTATTTGGTGGAAGATGCATCATAATGGGAAATAATCTGTTAAATTGTGTGTAACTGACTGACCTAAGATTTCAATGACAATTTCTTACCAGCACAGTCCATTTCCTGCTAAATCATATATTAAAATATATATATATAATGAAGAGATGCTCCAATTTCTTATGTATAAGGATTCTAAAATATGGCTGTACCATGTTTCAGTTTTGTATAAGACAGGCATGTGGATGGCATTTTTTCTGTGCTTATTTCGCTCCTCATTAAGAAAATTTCTCTTTAGACACTTACATTGTCACTTTACTTTTCCTTGAAGTGAAGATTCTTCTTATTTTTTACACCACATGAATATTATTGCTCTAGAGGGGTGGAAAATAAATTGCATGTACTTAGGAGCAGCGTAAGATTGCGAGAAATGAAAATTTACACATATTGTTCTGTAACTTAGAATCAAAATCAGTGAATACAGATAATAGTTTTCTGTATGGTCAGGATCTTCAGGAAAACTTTTAGTCACATGCTTGAGTTTAGCCATCTTCAAAATGACCAGTTTTAAGCACTTAAATTTTGCATTTTTTTTTCCCACTTGTGTATATTGTGCCCTAAATTGGAATGCTCTTCTGAGCAAAACTTTGGCATTCAATCCTGAGTGTCTGGATAACTTCTTTGTGATACAGGATGACCTTGATTTCTCTTTAGCAGCAGGATGTGGATTGAGGAATGCTTATTGCCTTAGAGGAACTTTCTGCAGCTTGTGATATTGTGAATATTCACTGCCCTATAAAAGTTCAGCTGGTTTCATCTCCTCCAGCTCTCCACCCACCTTACCTAGTTCTTGCCAAGTCATCTGTTCCCTCTTGCCTGCCATGGCCATCCTCAAGCCCAGGAAGGAGGAGCAGTCTGGTGTTGGTGTAGGTACTGGTATTGACATCAATAGCCTGTTTAAGAGAGTAAATGAAAGCAGAGTTTGCCCCTGGGAGAGCATGGGTTGTTTCAGTCTCCCCCTTATTTGTTTCCTTTCGTAGTGATGTAGGAGAGTAAACAGAATGTTAATGCTTTACATGGATGGTGTTGTGATTGAAGAAGTGATCTGAGCACAGATAAAAACACAGGAAGATTACAGATGGGTCTGGCGTGATCAAAAAGAATGAGATTTATATAGGAGGTAGCACACTGAAACATTGCGAGGACTTAATCTAAATACAGATAATATGCCAAAAGGATAAACAGAGAGAGCTGTAAAGCCATCAAATCCTAGAGATCAGGGGAAGAGTGTGTTAAACATCAGATTTCATTCTCATATGGCATTTCCAACCATGGCAGCACTGGACAAGAGGAGTTTTTCTGCTTTAAATTATGAAAACTTAATAGAAATAGAGTTAGAATTGTGTAATGGGGCATGTATATTATCCAGATTGTGTGAAAATCAGTGTACATGGCTTTTAAAAAATTATTTTAATATCATTCTTTGTGACTGAATTGTATTATTGAAAACACAAGTTTTTTGAGAGTAAGAGAATGAGAACAAGCCTCATGGATACAGAAATTAGAAAAGTACTGAATGTATGTGAATGTGTGAGCAGCTGCATGATGTTCTATCTATTCGAGCACCCTGTTGTCAGTAGTGGCTGTATGCCAGGGGAAGAGCATAGCAAATGGACAAACATACAGTGGTGATTCTCTCTTTACATCCAACAATTTGCAGCTCAGAACTTCGTGAGAGGAAGGATTTCTTGAGCTACAAGTGTTTAATGTACTGTTGCTTAGGAATATCAGTGGAGATCTTATGAAAGATTTCTTATACATAATAAAAACAACATTAATGCAAAAGGAAGCTTTGTGATTGTAGAAGCTACAGTTTTGTTTGCCCATGTAAATATCTTTGTTAGCTGAGGTCAAGTCTGCTTCTGGATTGTCTCTGGATTTCTGGTAGGGGGGCTCTGTATCCTTAGGCCTTTCTGTTGGGAGCCAATCTCGCTGTGACTGATCAGAAGCTTATTCAATCCATATAAATGAATCCTGAGTGGAGGCCAGAGATGGTTGTGCAGCTGACTTATGCATGTACACAAACCATAAATATAGCATTTTGTCGTGATGCATTTGTATTGGCTGTTGTTTCTGCTCCGTGGTGTTGGGGCCAGTGTGATGTATGGCAGTGACACCTCGATAGCAAAGTGTGCATCCAAATGGCTGGATTAGTTCTTCACACATCAGCATTAGGAATGCATTGCTGTCGGAATCAGAGCTCCTGGGTGCAAGGGAACATGCAGGAAAACCAGATGGTTTTAGACAGATTGGGAGGAATCACTGGGACAAATGCCACTTCTGTGATCTTCACTTGGGTTGTATACAGACACAAAGCTTTATATCATAAATGGAGAAGTGGTTAATCCAGTGTTCCAGAGAAAATGAAAGTTTAAATTTACAGTTCATGATGTGTTACAATACAAGGTTTGAATTATAGGCTTGCTAAAAATCACTTTTTTTGAGAGGATGTGATACTTTGTACAATAAACCTCTCTTAGATAGCCATATTTCTCAGGTCAAAAACTTTCCAAAATATCTGGCTTATGTACATTATTTTGAGTTCCAATGCAACATATCAAACAAGAAGTACATCTGACTCTAATACTGCTACATGCAGAAGCATAAAAGCTTACAACAAATCAGTCCTGCAAGTGTAAATCACATTGTTTGCCTGCATATAGTTAGAATTTCCGTGAGCTGAGCACTTAAGATTTGCCCATTTGTCCACTAAGAAAATTCCTAGCTAAGACAATGAAGTTGAAAAAATGCACATGAATTTACAAACCTTAGTTCTGTATTCCCTTTTATCCTTAAAAAAAATTGTTTAGAAGCATTTTTGATTATTTCTGGGTACCACCATTAACAGTGAAGAGAGGGAACAAACAGCTTTTCCATTTTCTCCTGCAGACTGGTTGCTCTTTTAAAACAGGCAGCAGTAATGAGTTACAGGACAGCACATTCCAGAGTGGGAAACTTAGAGCCATTCCAGATTTCCTCAGCAATGCACAGCCAGAATGTAGTTACAATGCAATAAAATTGCAATAAATGAACAATTTTAATTAATCTAGTGCTCATCTTTGGGCTCGACAGACAGTTTTGTGGGCCTGTGACTAAAGAAAAATCAGGTGAAGCTTACCTTTTGCATTTTATATATATATATATATATACATTTTAGATCCAGTGTAACACTATAGAATTTCCCATGCTGCAGAGCAGGCCTGCTTTTAGAGATTAGAACCTGACCTTTGAGAAGGATTAGAGAAACCAAAACTTAAGAGGTCACAAGGGATGGGTCATTTGCGAAGAGAATTAAACCAGGGGAGGGACTGAATGACTTGCAGCTTTTTGTGGAATTAAAACCTATTTATTGATCATATGCCTCTGATCCAGATATTTGTTGGATTTACAGCCTTTAAGAAAGAGCAGGCCTGAATATCTGTATATAGAAAGGCTGAAAAATGTACAAATTTTATTTTAACTGTTTTCTAGGTGTTTCCTTCCAGAGCTCTTCCTAATTTTTCTCTTAACTCAGTGTTTTATGAAGGGTTCACATAGTGACTGATCAGCCACTCTGAAATGTTCTTCTGGGATGAAGTGTGCAAGGAAGGAAGGTGGTTTGCCCACCTGCAGAAGCCTTAGGGGTCAGGAGTACAAATTACTCTGGCACCTCTGAGTTTTCAGTCAACCTCCTGGACATCTAGGGAGGAAACAGAAAGGCAGAGAACACATTGCAAAGTTTAGTTTATACATAAAAACCCCAACATTATTACTAGCAGGAAAACAATAGTCATAAATTTTTTGTCAGTTTGTTTCCTTTTTTTAAAAAAAAATTTAATGGCTAAATGTTATTCGTTGCTCTTTTTCTATTTAAAGTAAACCACAGGAAAAAATATGTTATCTACTAAACATTTTGCAATGACTTTTTTGGGATTGACCTGAATAATTGGTCTATGGCTTTGCTATGCCATTCTAAACTGTGAGCCATAAAATCGTTATAGCTTATAAGACTGTTGCTTCTTTCCTTGGTATAAATACAGACAGGATAGCAATAAGCAATTCCCTCAGTATGTCAGCAACTCACAAAGATGAAGAATGATGCTTTCATGTGCAAAATTGGTGAGAAACTATGAAATGTACATTCAGTAAAAACTCTCAAGATAATATCTGGTGTCTGTGCAGGGAGCTGGGGACAAAGAAGCAAATTTTGCTTCTGGCTGAAGAGCCCTTAAGGATTCGAGTCCAGTCCTGAAGCTGTATTAGCCCCACTGCTGCTGACACACCAGGATTTCAAAAAGGGAAGAGTAAAGCACTAGTCCTTACCTATACTCCATACTATTTCTTATAGGAAATTTGTATTTTAAATTACATCTTTTAAACCATATTGTGTATGTGGTGCCTGAAAAAAAAACCCTCAAGCACTTATTTCTTTTATCTGCTTTATTTAAAATTTGTCTTGCTAAAAATTAAGAAGTCTAATTACTTTTTCATGCCTGGTCTTTGGACTAAAGACTTTGTTAGTCCTGCGGAGGTGTTTTTATATTTTTTCTTTCTGACTTTTTTTTTTTGCAGTAGTAGTAACTAGAAAGATGGTTTCACTGAGGGCAGACTATTAAATGTAGATAATTTATGACAACTTCCAATGACTTTTTAGAAATATCAGCTCAATATTATCTTAGAGCAAAAGGATCAGATAATACACCTTTATTTATGTTTTTAAAATGCAGTTTAGTCTTATTAGGCTTATTGACATGGTCTGATAGTTCATCCCACCTATTTTCTTTATTATTGGAATGTATTTTTTTTCTTCTTTTTTTCTGGGCTTATTCATACTGAAAGTTCAATAAGCCAATTTTTAATAAAGTTTTTATGTTACAAATGTTATAACTTAATAAAAAGGACATTTAACATTGCTAAAGGAAATATTTTTAAATACTATGTCAAATTTTATTTTGTGGTCAGGCTGCCTTGTGATAACATAGCAAAATGAAGGGGCAGAAACCTCGATCATCCTCTTCACAGAAGAGGGGACATAAGCAGACAAAAGCAACCTCTGTGGAAGGAATTGTTCTTGGGGCACATGGGAGATGGGTCTGGAATGAATCTTGGCTCTGGTTGCACTCAGTTTGGGAGTGGAACACTGGCATCTACCACAAATCACTTCTTGGGCTGCTTGGAAATTAATTTTGTGAATGGAATCTTTCTGCTTCCTTTTCCCCATCATCCTCCAGCTGTTGTGTGCCATGTCAGGTGCCACCACTGAAGAGCTCTTGCCCTGGGTCCCAGGCAGGGGATCCCAGCTGTGTGTAGCTCGGAGCCTGCTCCAAGCTGGGGCTGTCTTTGGTGCTGGGGTGTCAGGGCTGCCCAGCAACGACACTGCACACAGCTCTGCTAGGCCACAGCCACCATGGCTTCCTTATTTCTCATATTAAACAAACATGATACTGCCTTTTCTTTTTTCCCCATCCTTTTTTCCCCCCTAAAATGATTTTCAGGTTTTTCCTTTTATAATTTCTGTGAGATTTCCAGATATCTTGGCAGACAACCCTGACTACGAGATGGTTGTGTGCTAGTCAAAAGATACAAATATGGCTTAATAGCTGTTGAATCTTGTAATGTAAGCTGTTAGCAAGGTGATAGAGTGTGAATTTGAAGCACTCTGAATGCGTGTAGGCAAACATGTGTGTTTGTGGACTTAGAACGTGACCTTTTTTATCAATAAAATTGCAAAGAAATAATTGTCAAGTAAAACATTTACTGGAGGTACTATAAAGCACTAGGTGGCAGACTTGTTATACTTAGAGAAAAATTAAACTCAAGAACATTCCAAGGAGAGTGTTTTAGAAGATAAATAGCAAGTAGCACTATTAAGTAAAACTGTTAGCAGGGATTTTCCAGATATTTAAAAATTATGTTGAAACTTAAAGGGCATAAACAATAAATTTTAGCTCTTGAAAAAGTATTTGCTTTAGCCGAGTTGGGAGATGTGTACCAGCAGCTACCAGCTCCGCTACAGATTTGAACAATTCATGTTTTCTTTTGGGACAACATTAATTTAAACTAAATGCCTATTGTAATTGTAAAACTGTCATGCTTGACTTAAAATAATGAGTTCCACCAATTATATCTAACACTGATTGACTTTGATACAGACTGAAAAAAATCTATGTTATTTATAAATACAGTAACAGTAATGACTGACTTTGTCTTTTGAACATACGGACTTATACAAAAAAATTCTATTTAAAATGAAATCTTAGTGTTTAAAGAGTCTAGTGGAACAGATTATAGTTTAAATCAGACAATTCTAGGATGGCTTGAGAAAAGATTGGCCTCAGCAAACCTATCAACTCAGAACTTATAAAGAGCAACAGACAAACAGAGTCTTTGCCCTGAGCTAAAATAACTGCACAAACCAACTGTCGCCTTCCAGAGAATTAAAACAATAACCACACCAAGGATCTGAAGCTCCTAATAAAGTATTATGATCTCACCCCAGGCTCTGTGTACTCATTTGCCAAATGCTGGGCTGGCTTGCAGCTTTTCTGGGCAGGCTAAAAAAATGGATGTGCTGCCAATCACTTTCAGCTTTTACTTTGACTTCCATGTATGTATTTATTTATCTATTTTAAAATTATTTTTCTATTTTTTTTTTTTTAATATTGTGGAGTTTCTTTGCTTAAAAAGCCAGACTTGAAATGAAGATTGATTGATCTCTCTGGTAGCTTCTGCTTATATATCAGTGAATTCACCTACTGGCATCCTCTTACAGATACTATTTAATACCTTTTGCCAAAGTAGACGAAGTCAATTTAGTGATTATTCATGTAGATGTGCTCCCCCATCTCAAATAAATAGAACAAATTAACCCTGGAGAAACTAACTTTCTAACTGCTAAAAAGGAGAAAAAACAAACCTTATATCGCACACAGATAAAAGTCTGAATTCCTCAGGTGCCATAATTATTTTTTGTATTATATTTACAATATTTTTCTTGCAATGTAATATATATTATTACAGCAAAATAGCTATTAGTATAAAATATGAGTATTTATAGAACTTGATGAGGCAAGAGTGTCACTTGAATGAGTCAGGAGACATCCTTTGCTTTGTAGAAGACTTCAGCCCCTGTGTGAAGCAGTGTTTGAAACGAGAAGCAAACCAATGCAAGTATCTACAAATACACAACATTTCATTTTGTTGCTATACTGAGCTTGGATTCATAGGGATGAATACTTTCTGAATCCTTGTTCTGCGTATTCAGTGTACTCTGTGTGTGTGATTCCTGAACATGTCCCTGGAGATGGGAGCTGTCACTCCTCAGACACCTGGGGGCCTTGGAGCTCCCCGAGACTGGAGCTGTAAGAAGCAAATGCCAGAGGAAAGGATCCCTCAGAGTCCCTTTGCTTTACCTGCCTGCACTGAAGGGGAAACGCTCGTGGTGCTTTTGCAGTTGCATTGCTTCCCAAACTGACTTCCCAGGGAAAAGAGAATTCTTGATCAGTGGGACTTCAAGGGAAGATCTATAGTGAAATCTTGAACCAGTTGAAATAGGAAAAAACACACCCTGACTTCAGTAAGTGTCTTGTGGTATGTGACAGAATTTGTGTTGGCTCCTCTGACTGGGAGTTCTTGGTCAAAGCAATGCATTATTCCATGTCAGCTGGTGTGCTTTTCTCCACTGGCAAACACGAAGCACTGGAGGATAGTTGAGCCTCTTCTAGTAATGTAAATGTCCTGCAGTGTGAGTTCCACTGTTCAGATATGGGTCCTGAGCCACCCAATCCTGGTACATGTGTCTGCACAGTCAAGAGAGTAGCCAGGGGTGTTTGCAGCTTTAGAATTAGTGTTGTGAAACCCTTACAGAGTATTTGAGGGACTCTTGTAGCATCATTTAAGTAAATTGGGGGTCATTTCTGTCTCAAGAGGATGATAAAACATTGGATTATATAAACTTGAGGAAAACTTGAACAGGGTTAAATGTGGACATTGTCCAATTCAACTTTTTGACTTGATAGCTCCATTTCAGCATATTTCAAAGTAGACTATGAGTCCTTGATATTAATTTATTGTCACTTTTTCTTAGCTTGAATTGTGAATGTTATTTTAAAATATGTTCCAGAAATAGAACCCATTGACAGCAAAGTGTAATTTGGTAGTCACTTGATATAAAGGGTAATGCTGGCATGAAATGGAAGAGCAAACTGTGTGAGGTCAAAAAGCAGCAGTGTACACTGCAAAAGAGATACAATAGCAAACTAGACATTAAGGAAAAGTTGAAAAATGTATCTGTCAAAGAGTATGAAGATACACTGGTAAAGAAGTAATATATATGTATTTGATTTGTCTTTTTATGTTATGGGGAAATAAATGTACTTTACTGTGTTAGCCCCTTAAGGAAATGCCACGGCCATCAGAATAATTTTGTAAAAATGACAAGCTATGCAAAATGTGGGAAGAAAAGTCTTAAAAGGGCAACAATATCACTTTTTTTTTCATCAATGATATGAGAATTTTAGATTTCTACTTCTGTTGAGTAAAAATACGTACTGCTCCTGTAAGTGTTTATGAAAATGTGGCCAGATGGATTTTAAAGTGTTAGAGCCTTTCCTGGTGCTAGGAGCAGCTAATGAAAGAGAACATGGAGAGGTCATGGCTAGAATGAACAACAGAATAAATGGTGGAAAGAGAAAAATGGAAACATTCTAAGGAAGACAGTGTATGACTACATCATGCAAATGTGTCACTTCGTGTCTGTTGGCAAGGATTGCCTGCCACAATCTCTGGTCTGTGAAGGTCAGTTGTAGATGATATGAACAATTGCTGCTTTTCAAATACCAAGAACAAACAGACTGTCAGTATTTGCTACAGTTTGCTGTTCCTTTTTACATGCTAATTCAGTTCTCAGAGAAGCTATGTCAAAAAGTTCGTGCTTGATATCTATCAAAAAGTAATGGTATGTCTCAACTGGTCTGTATTAAGCTAATCATCTGAAGAAAACCAACCAAACCAAACCAATAACAGAAGAGATTTATTCTATTTGCACATTTCGGTTCACAGTACNAAAAAAAAAAAAAAAGTCATGAATTAATGAAAGCACAGCTGTATTTAGTTCCTGGTTTACAGAAAAAAATAACACTAGGAAAATATAATATTTCTTTTAATGTCTGGCAGCTGTTTCAGGTGGAAATTGAGTTTCTGAGTCACTTTCAGAAAGGAGTCAGCAAGCCCTGCCATGGTGGTCAATGTTCCCTCTCTGAGGCAAAGAATAAATCTCCTCTGAAGGATGGGTGACAGCACTGGGGTTGAGGAAAACAGCCTTTGGGGCTCCATTTTTCCTTCCTCCCTTATTTCAATTTGGTTATTTTAACCAAAGTGTTTATTATTTTATGTACCTGCTGCCAGTCCCACAAATCAAATTTGTAGCAAGTGGGGGAATGTTTATTTTTTCTGGAGTTTTTCACACTATATTTCATTCCATACTAGGGTTGAGATATTTCCTCCTATCTGTTTTAAAGGCTGTGTAAAATGGATTAGGCAATATTACAGATATGTAATTTCATTTCTGAATGTTTGGAATTTTAATATTCCATCAATATTTTTTCTGAATTGGCACTCAGCTGTTAGCATGAACTATGTTATTATTGAGTGAGAATGTTATTATTGAAATCAACAGATTTTACTCTAAAAATACCGAATGGTGTTTTAAAGGAAAAAGTGCTTGTGTTACATCTTCTTTTCAAAGTTGTGATGCAAAAGTTTTCTGCATGGAGATGTAGCATATTATATTTATTACAGTACAAGTATCTCTTGCAATGTGTGACTTTAAAACAGAGGACACTGCTCAGTGAGGTATATGACATAATTTCCATCCAGTATGAAGTGCAATTTCCCTGAACGTGGTGTGGATTTATTTGCTATGAGAAATTTTACCTCTCAGAACTTACAATTTAACATGGTTTGAGAAACAGGATAGAATACAGCAAAGTAGAAACATCTCAGCTTTGAGTTACATTGTGCAGTTTGTCCAAGTCACATGGAGTCAGACACCATGGGCTGTGTTCTGACATTTGGGCTGTAGATTTAGGGTTTCTTAAGCAAAGCTCAATGAAATAATGAGAAAAGGGAAGGAAGAGAATTTTGAAAATGTTGAGATATTGCAGGAGCACCTATTTATGTGTGTATATTTATGGACAATTTATAAAGTGTGTGTTCTGTCTCCTTGGAAGGCCTGAGTAACAAAAGGTTGCTTCTTGAATTGTTAATATCTATGTTTGTTTATTTGAGAAGCAGGATAAAAGTTCTGCTAATAAAGATCTAGCAGTTATTGTCTGATTAACTTATGACGCTTCCCAATTTATTGCAAAGCTCGAGCATGTAAAGGCATGAACAATTTAAAAATTGCATTTACACTTTTTCCATGCCCATATTTTCAGCATTGATCTATGTATAAATGGGAGCTTTTCAAAAAATCATTTCTATAAGGCAATGAAGTAGTTTTTTAGGGATTATACAATAAACTGAAAGTTATAAGAGCAAGATTTAAAATAACATGAAAATCTGACTGCTTTCATTTACTACTTTCATAGACAAGAAACATCCCACTTTGGCAATAATACATGAACTCAAACAATAATTTAACATTGTTGTCTCTTAGATGTGCCACTTCTGTTGTGAGAACAAGCAGATCACAGATCTCTTCAGTGTGTAGAGACTGTATAATGAAAGCAATAAATTAGAATCAGGTTAGTGAGTATTGATGCTGGTATACTGAAAAATGATGCTGCATGTCAGAGCTGTAGTATTAATATGTGTATTACAAAGGTGGGGATGCATCTAGATCAATACGAAAAAAAATTAATGGAGAGAGAAATTAGAATTTCTTCCATAGTAATTTTAATGAGGTTTTTTTCTTATTTTTGTTTGTACTTTTTCCCCACTCTTCTAGCACTTCAAGTATATACTACGAGAGTTCAGGGACTGTCCAGTGTGACAAAATAAAAGTACATTTATTGAGTACTCCTTACTATCAAGTCAACACTTGACAGTACTGTGCTGTGAGTTTGGAACTGTTCCATCACTGGAGACATTTAGACATTTTCCTACACCTGATGTTTAAATACCTGCTAATTGGCACACTCATTCTTCTTTGTTGCTGCTTCTTTTGCTAATATTTTGCTCATAATTCTCTAGCCATTATTGGTTTCCACCCTTTGTTTATAGACCACGTTCCTGAGCAGAGCTGGAAAAGGGTCTGCAGCTGTTCACACTAAGCCCATCAGTTGTTACAGCATTTTCAGTTAAGAGTTTGATGAAATATCTAGGAAAAATAGTGGTATTTGGCTGTGGTCTGGGGTTTAAAAACTTTAGGAGCATCATCTTGAGATTGCATGCTTAAAAAGCCTCAGGTAACTCTATCTGTACCTCAGTTTTTATATCTCAGCAACAAGTCCAGCCTTGCTTACCATAACATTTTCATAGCTACACTTTTACTTCTGTGACAGTTATGGTGAGATGTGTCTCACCTAAGTAGCCTTGTAAAGCTTATGTGTCCAGACTTCTAGGTCTTTCAATTTTCAGTAAAGAGAATCAAGGGATGCCCTTCTAAACATGGTGCATTTCTGTCATCCACTGAAAGTTTTACTCAATGCAGAGTGGGCTGAGACAATTGGCAAAATTTAGCTGAATAAAATTCTAATACAGGTCAGATTTTTCTGGCCCTCCTTTAGGATCAGAACTGACAGCTTATTAGACCTTTCCAAATAGCAGCTGAGAATTTAATAAGATAAAAGATTTCTGCTTAAAATGAAACTTAGTTACCCGACTTGCTGGTTATGACACTAATCCCTCTGTCTTTTTGTGGGCTTTTTAGCCCAGTACAGTGCAGTAAAAGAAACAATGAATTGCTATTGCTGTGTGTTTTTAAAGACTTTGAACTTATGTGAAATTTGTTCTTGCATGCTCTTTCTTGAAATGGAAAAGGGCATATAAATAGTAAGTACTGGGGTATTTTGAAGCTCATTGCACTCTGATTACATATAACAAACTGCAGGTTTTTAGTAGACTTCACAGTAAGTGCCTTTTTGTTTTATCACAATGGACAAGTAATGTCAGACACCAACATACTCAGTATAACAATGACAGTGAGGCAGTGGATGACTGCTAGATACAGATGACAGAGGAATGAATCAGGCAGCTGCTCTGAAAGTTCAAAATAATTATCTTGACTGAAAATAGGTCTGGTGGTAACTTCCAACTTTGATGTAATACAAGGAGAATTTCATTTGGTCACAAATGAATATGATTTATAGCATTTGATAATGGTACTTGGTTTCAAAAGCAGCATTTGTACTGATAGAGAGGGATATGAATAGTTCTGTTCTCAACAAACTCTTGCTGGAAATAGAGACCAATCACTAGAAAGAGTAGGAGAGAGACAAACTGCCTGTGCAGTGAAGAGGTGAGACTATGAATTTTAGAGTCAGCATGAATAGACAGATCCTTAAATAGAAAAGAGTGGGAAGACTGTGATGAGTCTGAAGTTGCAATCATTATGGAGGTTCTTACAACTTGAAGTGATTTCAAGAAGTAAAAATAGAACAGCACTAGATTTTTTATTCACAAAATAGAAGTTATTAGTTATCAGAAAAAAAAAGTGAAAAAACCACCACTTTAGTCATTGATTAAGATCATGTGATCCTCACCTTACATTTAAAAAATGGGAAAATTAGGTTGTAGCTGAGAATGAGACTCTTGTGGGTAGGTGGGTCTAGCTCCATGCTCTCTTTGTACATCTGACTGACATACATTGCAGCTCTTTTGGCTTAGAAATTTTGCTAAACTTAAACTTTTGGAGCTAAATTGAATAGACATTTCTCAGAATTTCTGTATGTGTATGAAACTGTTTTGCCATTTTGTTCAGTTTTAAAAATGTGTGTTAAGAAACTATGTGAGAGGAACCATTGGAGAATGGCCAGTGACCAAAGTTAGAAAAGCCATGAACATATCCAGTTAAAAATGTTCTTGCTCCCTTTTTGGGAACCTAGGTTCATTCTTCCCTCTTGCTGAGAGATTCAGTGAGCTGGGATGCTCTCTTGGAATGATTTGTTCAAAGGTAAAAGATAGCTCAGAAGTAAAGTGCTTCTCTAGAATTTACTCCAGCCTGATTCTTAAATTACTTAATAAACCTCCTTTATTGAAATATGCTGTATAGGCAGTGGGTACCGGAAAGTGGAAGAATGAAGGTTGCTGTCACAATAATTTTTTATTTGCTTCTTTATTAGAGCACAATTGCACAGTTTTAATAATATTGCTATATACCAGTTCCCGAGGAACTTTCACTCCACAATGCACTGAATGAATTTGTAGGGAACGAAACAGGGATAATGTAATGGAAAGTTGAATATATATGTTCCTTTCCTGTTTTGTTGTAAAAGTAGAAAGAATGACAATGAATGGTGGAAGGAGCTGCCAAATAACAACGTTCCTATGTTGTGTTATACAATTCAAAATATTATGAAAGATCAAACTCCAGGTATTTCAAACTGGCTGCTCGTTTTTAATAGATAGTTTTGTCCTTGGTATCTTTGTTTCATTTCCTGTCCTATAAAATGACACTCATAATGCCTTCTCATCTTCAGTAATGTTGTAACAAATTCATTAACTTTTGTGAAGAACTTAGAAAATTATAGTGATGAATACTATAGAATGAATGCCATATTAGAAATTAATTCCATCTTTAGAAAAGGGCTTGTGTAGCACGTAGTAAATGAGGCATGGGCCCAACACTGAGTACTGAACATAGAACAAAGTGTTGAATAGCTGCCCATTAGGGGAGCACTCACCCAAAAGTAATTTACAGGCACTCTTGATTGTAGTGGTTCATTTTACAGTCTTAATACTCCTCTGTAACATACCTTTTCATATATAAATTTATCACTAATTTATACTAAACATATTCAATTTAATTACCTTTTTTAAAAGTAATTGCCAATGTAATTATATATTCTCACAGAGTTGTAGTGGTGCTCTAGAAATACTGAAGAACTTCTGTCTGGCCTTTGTTCTTTTGGGAATAGTCTGTCATTTTAAAAATCAGAGTTTTCTCTCATTATGAAAGTTTGAGTATGGGAATTAGTCTGTTCCTTTTTGGATGTGAGTACAAAACTTTCATATTAAACCATATTATTCATATCAGAAGTCATTGAAGTTCATTAATGAAACCGAATGAGTGGTTTCTTGAAAATTAACAATACTAATGTTAAAGGATTGCTTTGAAATTTATTTTCCTCATTCAATTAAACATCTTTCTTCACCTAATTATTGTTGTGTTCTCACACGTGCTCATTACTGGCATTTTGAATTGATTTTAATGACTCCTTCTGACTGTGAAAGCAGTCAAGGGTTTTGAAAAAATCAAAATAGAGATGTGAAAAAAAGTCAATAACCATAAGTCTTTGTAATATTTGACCATTGACGATGTCAGAATGGTATTGTGGTTCTATCTCCCAAAATTCTTTTTCTACTTTAATCAATGATTTCTAAGATAAAGTGAAACAAAATGACTGGAATCAAGCATTAGACTGTTGCTGACTCCTGACTCAAAAATACCCAGGTTGAGGATTCCAGTACCGTGTGGGGTGGAATTAAGATCTGAGCTGTGGGCTCTGAGTTTGTGGAGAGGTTTCTATGTCCTCACAAACTTTGCCCATGGAACTTTAGATAGAAAAGTTCAGGGAGTTCACAGATTATGGGCTAGAATGTGGCTCTTTAAATTCTGTCTGGCTGCTGCTTGAGTCACCTGTATCTTCGATTTGTTGTGTCTGTGTCTTGGTAAACAGAAATTAAAACGTCTCATTTGTTTATGTAAAGGGTAAAAGTACTTACAGTGGTTTCATAAAGGTTTAAAGTAGAAAAAAACCCCACATAGAGTAGAATCTTAGGCTTCTCTAAATTCCTGATTGTAAATATACACAACAGTGTATATCAACAGCTATTTCTACATTTAGCTATTACATATTTGGCTATTTTTACATTTAGCTATTCAGAACAGGTACTAGTCTTAGAACTGACTTTTAGTTGAAATTTTGTACTTATTTAGAGGCTAAGCTCTCTAGTTTGGCCCTATGAATTGGGAAATATGGTGTGATGTACTGCGTAACTGCTTATTATGTGCACCTGTGATGCATTGGCATATATTGTGTTTTAGAGTTATGTTCAGGAAGAGCTTTGGCAGTAGGAAGGAAAGCTGTTCTGCCTGCTTCAGTCTGCAGAAGGTGGAGCCTCCTGGAGGAGAGGGAGGTGATATTTTCCCTGGGAGCTGCTGAACACATGTGGGGGATGAGTCTCCTAAGATACAGAGTGAAACAGATGGAGAGAGTGAGGAGGGACAGTGAGACAGCAGCAGGATGCAATGGCTAGAGTCTTCTTTACAATCCCTTTTACTTTCTACTCCTACTTTGAATTTCCTCTTAAATTAGTTCTACAAATTTATATCCTAATAAAATCTAACTTCAGAGAGTTTTTGGGATTTGTAATCTTCACCTTAAGAATAGGTCCAGACAAATCTTCCTTGAAGTTTTGTGAACCTTTTTCCAACCTGTGAAATTTCTTCAGCAAACTTCTGCAGTCCTCAGAAAGAAGAGAAGGAATGTTTGCTCAGTGTCAGTTCTTTCATTTGCACCTGAGTTCATTTGCACTGTTGAATCTCATAACTGCACTTAGGCACTGCTGTCTGCTTCATTCAAGTCATGCACGCCTTAGGTGCCTTCCCTGAATTAGAATTGTCTCTGGAGAGATAAGTGTTTCTGCTTTTCAGCACCCAGGCCGTGGCCAAGGTAGAGATTTAATGATTTGTCCTGTGGCAGGTCTGTGTGGAATTAAAGACCATAATTTGTGTTTGTTAGTGCTAAGAAATGTGCTGCTTCTGAACAGTTTAGAGAAGATCTTCACTTCCCAGTTTGTAGGGCTGTCTTGGTGTAATTTAGAGGTCCTTTGGCAACTCTGGAGAGTCCCAAGGCAAGTTCATGTGTTGGCTCTCAGAGATGCTCTTGAATAACACAAGCTGTTTTGTTCAAGGCTTTTGAGTGCTACAGAGGAGATAATGTGTGGGATTTCATACTGAACTTTGCTGCTGTTAATGAAGTATCAAATTGATTCACCATCAAATAACAGAGTAATTAATAACACAACAAAATACTTTGGGATATGTTGGATACCAAAGGCTCTACACATAACTAACTCACTGTTTTTCACAATTCACTGTCAAAACTCTATACTATGTAAAAATGCAATCAGAAAAAATGGAATTAATTTTCTGATTTGTATAGATGGTAAATTTATGAGGAACTGGGTAGTTTAACTTCTTTTATAAGTGTAAGGACCTTTCCTGCATTCCTTGAAAAATCAGTTCATACTCTGCTGGCTTTTATCAAGTAAAACATGAATTTAAAAAACCAAGAACAAACAACTAAACAACAGCAACAACAACAAACCCCAGGAAAATAAAATTCATATTGTTTTATAAGTAAATGACTTTGAATTTTTTTAAACTCGTATGCAGAAGAGCTGTTCATTCATGACTGGGAGACATGAGTCCTGTGTCTATTCCCAATGTTCTTTTGTGATTAGATCTTAACTATATATTACTGCTGGTTTTTTGGCTGATACTCTGCATCTCTGAGAGGACAAATCTGGGCTTGGAAGGAGAATGTGACATATTTAAGTGGTGATTTTCCACTTATATCTTGTGAGCAAATCAATGATATCTTGTCCAGGTGCTTCTTGCATGTTGTAGCCCTTGCTGTAGCCAGAATTTCTGTAGGAGTGCTTTCTGTGGTGCTGGTCCACCACACCTGTACAAGAAATCTGTCTGCAAACATTCATGCTGAGCAGTCCTCTGTACTTTGAGGGACACCAAGTTGACCAGATCAGGAGAGTGAACATATCTATAGATTATTCCTAACCTTTTTACCTTTCTACTCATGATTATTAAAGGGTTTATTAATCTGTTTAGTAGGGGTTAATCTTTACTTGTCATCTTTGCCTACCCTGCTACCTTTAAATATGTTCTGGTGCAATGGTAATCTTATTGTTAAACATGGAGGTATTGCACAATAGAGTAAATGAGATTTATTAAATAGATTTGCATAACTATAAATGTGTAGAGTAGTATTAATAAAAAAAATGAGGTGTTTTAATTTAATATTTATTCATCTTTTGCCTTCATAAACATGCAGAAACCTGGTCAAAAATTGTTAGCTAAGACATCTAGACCAGCTTATTCTTATTTGAATAATGGAACTGTGGTGGCTAATTTTAGAGAAAGTAAACTTTTCACCTTTGAAGGTCAGGGTAATTACTTTCATGTAACTCCTTCGTGGGTCCCTTCACACTCAGGATATTCTATGATTCTGGAACCTTTATTTTCCACTTTTCTTTCCATATTCACTATACAAAAATAAATCAAGAAAACTCCAAACCAAACCAAACCGATTTTCTTTAACTATTAAGACAATATAGTGGGCTTTTTTCTCTTTCTATGTCAGCCTTCCCATAGGATACAACAGAGTGTATTTTTTCAGATGATGTGTTGCTGCAGAAAAGGTAATTGTCAGCAGTAAGCAAACTATTGAATCCAACAAAAGGCTGACACAGCTTTTTTTTCTGCTTTGACTTAATCTTTCACTCTCTTTGTATTTACTGATTTTGTTTTTATGATCACATATTTTTTATTTGTAACATGCTGTGTGGTGTTGGTGACTAGCAGAATGTCAGTAGCACTGGGATCAAAATAATGCTTTACAATTATTCACTAGGTTGTAGCATCAAACGTGGCTTGCTGTATTTTAACATGCATAAAATAATAATCAGAACAATGTACTTTTAAAAGTCACCTCTTTATTTCCTGTGACGGAGGGGAAAAAATAGAACCTTTTGATCCCTTGTAATGGTAAAAAATTTAGAAGACTGATTCTGTTGGATCTGAAGATAAGTGGGCATGTGACAGAGCATTCAAGATGCGTCCACCACACCCACCTCTGGTTCACAACTGTCTCTTGCACAGGGATTCTTTATCTGCTATCACAATTTGCATCTTTGCTGATTCTTAACTCTCTGACTGCACTGAACATTTCCTGCTGGGACTCTACACGACTCCCTCTGTGAACTGCAGCAGTCGTTTCTGTGACTGTTTTTTCTTTTCTTGCCTTATGGAGGTCCTGGAAACCTGCTTCATCCTGACGAGTCTGCTTCTACCCGTTCCCCTGCAGAAAAGTTCCTTTTCAGTCATTCCTCTAGCTATGACCCAAGTAAGGGTTAATCTCATTCCTCTGGCTTTGGGAACACATCAGAGTATCTCAAGCTCTTCTGACTTGTCCCAGTCATTTCCTGCTCCTTCCAGGAAGGGCTAAGTGTGGTTTGGATCACCTGAAGGTGGCTGTTTCTCTCCTGCAGCTCTGGCAGCCCAGCAGATTGTTAGTGAGCAGTGACAGGAGCAGTGCGTGGGAGCTGCCTGGCAGCCTCTGCTCCATTCACAGGGTGAAAGAAAGATGTGTAGGAAAAAAGCCAATAGGGAGTCAAATATAGTTTTTTTGAGCAATACTATACAACTCCTTGTTTCTCTTGTATGAAAAATTTGTATCACTAGCCACTTAAAAAAATCTCTTAAAATTCTGTCAGTTTAGAAAGGAAACACTTGATGGTCACATAATTTCTTTTCAAAGTTCAGTTGTGCCATTTATTAATTAGCAATGTTATTTACTACAATATCATGCCTTCATAGTACGTAATTTTAGTGTAGATGCAACTTCTTCCATATTTTTTAAACCTAGTAATTGAATAATTATTTCAGAGTGAAATTAGGAAACTGATAATGCTCTAACATCACTTAATCCTGTATTTTGGAATAATTACTACACAAAGAATGGCTATTTCACATTATGTCTAATCACTGACTCCATGATAGAATCTATTTCTTAATTTAGTTATTTTTTCCTAATTTTATCTTTTTGGTTAATTTAATTTTATTTTTTAATTGTTTCAAGACATTATACTGCAAATACTTCAACGGTGAAATGCGTGTGAGTAATTCTCACTTCTCCATACCCTTTAAAATAAATGTGAGTGGTAAATTTTTAGGTACTTGCATTCCATAAGATTAATATGCATACACTTTTTTTTATTATTTTTCATTTTTGTTTTGCCCACAGACAGCCTTTTGATTGATTACCAGTTTACCTTCAGCTTATTACAAGAGGATGATCGCCATCACACTGCCATAAACTTTATAGCAAATCCAGAACAGGTAAGAAAATGTTAATAATTTTATTTACATTTTAGAGAGTCAGAATTAAGATTTCCTTTGTATTTGACATTGCTTAAAGGTTTTCAAAGTGTCTACAAGGTTTTAAAGATAGTTCAGATTTTTTGAGAGCTGCAAAATTAGTCCAGTGCCTTAGTTGAGAACACTTTTTAAATGGTAGTTGTACTTCAGCTTAATCAATACTCTGAAAAATTATCAGTTGGTTTATTTTATTGGTGCTCCCATGAATAATGAGTTTAGTATCTTCCCGAGATGAATTGAAGGGGTGTACCCTTCTGCTGAGAAAACCTTTTTAGGTGAGGAAAGTAATTTTTGGCTTGTGAAGAGAATGTAGGCATTTGGCATGCATTTTTTTCTTTAATATTATGAAGACAATGATATTGTTATACTTAGGACAATCGAAAAGGATAAGTGGTGTAGATATATTTTAAATTGTACCCTGGTCTTACCAAAGCAAAAGAGAGAGTTGCCTTTGGCAGCAAATCATTACCATTTCTATTTATGTTAAAAATGAAAACTGGAGATGATTAAAAGGCTGTACTCAGTTATGTGCAATACATGCAACACATTCTGATATGTTTTGTTAACTTTCTCCTTTTTTTTTTTCCTAGTCAAATAAAAATTTGGACATATCAATTAATGCATCAAACAACTTTAACCTCAATATTACATGGTCTATTGGTTCTACAGGTGAGAGTGAATTTTGGTATGATGAGTTTTTCCCCAAATGATTTCATGATCCTTGAAGTTATTTTAACCTGATTGTCTCTGTTGCTAATTTTGATAATAAAACTTTGCCAAATGTGTTCTTTTGCCATTATCATTATGCCATTGTTAATTATATTATTTAAACCTCAGATGATAATTTGCAATCTGAATAAAGCTTCATTAATATGTTGACTTTCTCTGCTATTCAATTAAAATTACTTTGGTAGGAAAAGCTTGTAGCCTATTTAAATTTTTAAAATGACAGTGTTATGAAATGCTGTGATTTTAATTAAGATAAATTGCTTCCTTAACTACTGCAGAGACTGAGATTTTATTTCTTTGTTTCAGTGTTCAAGCTAAAAATTTAATTATTAACCTTAACATTGATATCAAACAATAAAGTTCTTCTGTGTATGCTGATAAAAGGAGCTGCTTATCTGTTTTTTTCTCCAACTTTGAACCCCATTACCCTACTTTGTTTTAATTTAGACAGTTTTCTGAATTGGTTCTATTGACTTTCTGAAAACACATCCAAGGAGAGGCATGATGCTTAATATGAAATCATTAAAAAAAAAAAAAGTTTTTAAAGAACGTTCAGAATTTCTCTTAAACTCATGAATTTCTTCATCAGTGCATTTCTGACGTATTTTAATATACCACAGTTAGTAAACTCTTTTGAGTCCTTTAACTTAGCTCAGTCACCCATTTATTTGCAAAAAACTGATAAATGTTTATTGCTCGTTATGTTATTAATGCTTTCATGAACAATTAAAACTCTACAGCAAAAATGTAAGATGTAGACAAATTCCCTTTCAGGTTTTATTGAGCTATGAGTTTTTGTTGAAATGAAACATAAATTACGGGGGAAAGCATATTATCTGTTTAGCTGACCATAATAACTATCCTTTAAAATTCATGTTACTTCTGTCACTTTTACGATTTGTATATAATTTTTTGAAACCAAAGTAAAAATTTCTGTTAATTCTCCATATATATATTAATATACCTAACATGCCATGTAAACCATAACATGGGGTTGTTTTAGAGTTAAGACACCAAAAACAATCAAGAATTTAAGTTTCTTATGCAAATTTACTTTGACATCTTTAATGATGATAAATATTTTTCACAAATATGTTTATCTACACCTGAGCTTTTAAAATTTTTTTTAGCTGGAACAATATCTGGAGAAGAGATTCCTGTTGTTTCAAAGGCTAATATTAAGGAATACAGAGACAGCTTTTCCTGTGAAAAATTTAACTTCCGAAGCAACCCCAACATCACTTTCTATGTCTATGTCAGCAACTTCTCCTGGCCCATCAAAATCCAGGTTAGTGACTGCTTTGTGCTTTTAGAGATGTTTTTATTTCAGCTTTACATTGGATTTCATGATTTCACTCATTCTGGAAGGATACAAATAGAGTTATTTGCATGCTGTATTTTCTGTGTATAACAATTCTATTATGATGCCATTCATGGTGGGATTTTAAGGCTGGGCTGGATGGGGCTTTGAGCAGCATGGCTGGGTGGGAAATGTCCCTGCCCACGGCAGGGGAGCTGAAATGAGGTGGTTGTTAAGTTCCCTTCCAGCCCAAACCATTCCATGATTCTGTGCTTTTGTTTTTAGGAATGAATCAGACCTCAGGCTTTTGATTTTAAAATCTGAATTTAAATTGTTGAACATACTACAATGTTTATTTGTAATATAACTTCAACATTTATATGTAACTATAAAAAAGAGTATACAAATCTACATGTACCTGGATATTTGAATGTAATCCTTAGTTTTTGGAGCCTCTGTTTTTTTTAATGTTGAGTGACTGTATCAGATTGTAATATCACAGACTTCACTTAAGACTAAGTGTATTTTATTAGAATTTATGTTCTTCTTTGACTTCATTGGAATCAATTTCATTCAGTATTTTCTGGAGTGCTGAGATAACTGTGCAGCAGCAGACTAAAAAAAATCAATGCAATCATGATTCCTCTCTGGCCTGTGAAGTTCCAGCAATATTTATACTTATAATTCCTATGGCTGCATTTGTGAACACAGCATCCCCTGCATCAGTGAAGGAGATTGTTAGGAGGATGAACAGCTTTTGAATATAACTCCCCTACAGAATTAAGTCTTAAAAATTAGATTGATAAAATGATAATAAAATTGCATAATTCCAGATGATTTACTCCAGAAACAAGTACAGGCTCAAAATACTCTGCAGTTAAGCATACAAATACCTTAAAAATGTCCATTTTAGTGGGAAAAAACCTACCATATTTTTCTAAAATACAGAACCAAATTTTATACATATATATAAAAATATACATAAATGTATATATATAAGATAAAGTGTCCTGGATTAAAGCAGTCATCCTCTGAGTAAACTGTCACAGAAATGGTTTTCTGTTTTAAGTAAAGCTACAGGTGTCTTCATACATGAACAGTGATTGTAAATATGTGTTAACAGTGTCTAATCTAAGGATGAATTTATGCAGGCTTACTAACAATTATGAATGTACTAGTTTATTTAAAAATCCAAACAAACCCTGAACGCTAACTGCTTGCTTTTAGTCTTCATGTTAGAGGTGCTTTTTACACTCTCTCCCACTTCCTAAGGACAGAAGAACTTCAGCTGCCAAATAGGCTCCTTAAACAAATGCATGGGGCAATTTCCACAGTAACTGCATTGCACTCTGCTGTCACCTCTACAGCTGCACGGTGGCTGCATCATCATTGTGAGACAAACGTTATTAAGGTGATGCATTCCTGAGACGTGCAGCTCTGTGTCAGATGTTGGCAGATCTCAGCTCCTCCTTGTGCTGTTTTCACTGCAGCTCAAGACCCTGATGGAGAGAATCCCTGATCACTGGTTACATCCTTCCTCTTTTTTTCCCCAAAATAGAGAATTCTCATTGTCTGCCATGGTTACACAGACCTTTTTATTGTGTTTCTTTTTGAGGTACATTGAAATTCATCAGTCCAGACAGTTCTGCCTCAGAGGTGGTGGTGCTTGACTATTGCATTACTTCCTGCTAATTTTTCACAAAAATCTTATTCCATCTAGAAATTAAGTTGCTCAATTTTATGCACTGAGAAATGAAAGCTAAGGTCCAATTGGGGAAACTGTTTTAGGATTTTAATTTTGTCCTCTGTATTTGCCTTCCGAAATGAACAAGATTATTATTTAGCTCTCAGCATTTTTTATACTGTAATTTGTTATTTTCCAAGAAAATATCCAAAGTTCACGTTACCCCTATATGTTTCCTACATTTGGTGCTCTAGCAGTAGATAACATCTTCAAATGATAAATGGAGCAGGGAGCTTTCCAGAGAAAACAAGTTCTGTTTTATATTTTAACTTTATGTATGTGAATCCTCCTATGACTGTAGGTTAAGAGAAGGAAGCCATGGTTCATTCCAATCCAGAGCCTGATGTTTCCAAGGCCAGTACTAAACTGGCTCACAGTTCTAATAGTTATGATCTTCTACATCTTCATCTCTGAGCATACCAGATTTCACCTTCATAATAGGCAATGATAAGTGGTTGATATTCATCTATTTGCACTGCAGTCCTTTTCACTGAAATGGCCACACTGCACTGGTCATACCATGTTGGGTAAAAACCTAGTGATATTATGTATTAATTCGGTACTGAAGGCTGTATTGAATCCTATTAGACCTAAGGAACTTATTGTGGCTTCCTTGGGAGCTATTCTGTTCATTTAATCAGTACAGTAGCAACCTGAAATTTGGCACATGCCTTTTATACAATGCTTGTGCAGAGGACTAGGTACTCCAGCACACTGAGCATTTTTCAAGTACAATCTGAGTACCAGTCTCCTGCATTTCCATTATTCATCACAACTTGTCGAGAATACCTTATATAAAACATGAGTTCCTGAGGAGGCAGAACTAGTGACCTTACTCCCTTTTTAACTGGTATTTGAAGTTGTGTTACTGATGTTATTATCAATGGTGTTATTGGTATGCATTTCACCACTCTGCTCTTGTGCCTCCTGTTATGCTGGCACTGGAGCTAAGATTTCTGGGATCTTTTATTGGAAGGATTTGGGAGTTGGAGTTACTGCTCTTTTCTTTTTCTATAGGAAAAGACGCAGCCCTCCTCATTATACAAGACATTTAGTTGATTTTCTGTTAAAGTCACCTGTATTATCTCTGGTTTTGCATTCATTTATCTCCAAGATTTTCATGACTATAAGGAAAAACTGTCCATCCCGGCAGGTGATTGTTTATTGGGATCAATGCCTCACAGCTGCTTCCTCAGATAGTTTTATTGTGCATGTTACCTATTCAGCAAGCTTGGGTTCTTTTTGCAAAATGTTAATAAATCCCTGGTGACTCTACCACGAAATATCCTTTTGAAAGATGATTTTTTTTTCTTTGAAAAAAGGGTATGTGTTGTCAATAAAAACAGTTCTTTAAGGTGTACTGTTCTCTGGGGTTATCACAGCAGCTAGGCAGTGACCCATTTTATTGTTGTCACTGGTGATCCTAATCACCTCATAATACAAGGTCTTCAGCACTGGATAGCAGTGAATAACTTGCCAAACATAGAAAATCTGTAGGAAATTCTCAGTTTCAGCTGTACTGCTGCTCTCTTTACAGAAATGTACACCCTTCTGTCCACAGGCACACAGCTGGGTGCTGGGTGATCTCCACAGCCCTCACGGGAAAACCCTGCATTTAAATTTCCTGATGCTAAATGCATTTTATTTAGTTATAAAATCTCTTCTTCCTTGAGGAAAGGAGAAGCAGAAATGTGGCATAATTGCATAAGGGGTCATTAGAAAGATTGTGATGTAGGACATCTTCAGCTTAGAGCTGTTTCCACAAATAGATTTATTGTTTATTGACCTGGCTGTAACATGGGCAGGTGCCATTTTTTTTCTTAGAAGTCTGTAATAGTTATACACTGGCACAAAAATGTTGGATATTTCCCCACTGAATTGCTGCAACAGCTTATACCACACTTTTACTCCATTTCCTGTAATTCAGAGTTGTTGAAGAGTAAGGATGGATAAAGACCTTTAAGCTTAACTGGCCAAACTTTCATAAACAACAGTGGTTTATTCATCTCTTCAGAGAAAATCTGTATAAATTATCTTTGGTAACAGATCTTAACAGAAGTGTCCAAGTAACAGGACATGATTTATCATCCAGACTTACGTTTGACTGTCTTTGACAGTCCCAACTCTTAAGGTGTACTGTGTCTTATACATTGGTTAAACAGGACTCAATGGGAAAACGCTTTGGCCTTAAAATAGGCTAGATTAGGATAGAACAGAATATGTGATAAAGCCCCATAACTTGTTTCTACTCATTTTTATTTTATTTTGAGAGTAGATGTAATTCAGACTCCACTGGTAATGGAATTTGAAGGCTGTAACATTTATTGAAAAGCAGTAACTCAGACTGCAGCCAGCACCTCGAACAGTGGTCAATGGTCCCTGAAGCAGTAAGCAGTCGTAAAGCTTAGGCTTCTGACAGCTATGCAAATATTAATAACAGCAGTCACAACGTGTTCTTCAGTCTCAGGAAACTAATTTTATGGCAAGGGATTTTTGTCATTTAAGCTGGTAACAGATGTATTTTCTTTTTTTCCATCATTTGCTCCCATATTCTGGAAAGCAGTGACTACATATGAAAAAGCAAATACCCTTAAAATGCTGTCCTGGCTATTCAGCTGATCACTGTCCCTAAGGACAGCAATAACATTTCTGCTTCAGGATCAGCTGCTTTTCTGCACCTATATCTCTTTATAACTGTCAAACTTGTAAGGCTGATCTTAGCTTGTGCCTGAGCAGCAAAATTTTCTACCAATTTTAAAGCAGAATCTGGAGATAGTAAGAACTGTTCTGCTAGTTATTTCCTTTCTTCTCTAAAGTGTAAATGAAAGATTCACAAGTGTCTGAGTTTTAATTGGGAGGGTCAGTTTAAATTGTAAGGTTCAGCCTCAGTAGCAAAGCACTGCCTCGCAAAATTGGGTTTGTGTTTAATGGAAAAAAAAAATCTTGTTATATATTTTTGAACGTAGCATTGTTAAACTAACGTGTTTCCACAGCATAAAACAATTATTGCTGCAGTGGTGTTAGACAGGATGTTGGTGTACATGTAGATTGCCCTGATGTGTTCAGAAAGAGGAGTTTAATATTCTTAAGCAAGCCTACTTGGAGTTCTGGTTTTTTCTGCACTGTGGTTTCTGACGAAAACTGTTTTGGCACCCTGTATTAGTTTGTATACCAGAAGAGAATAATGAATTATGGTGAAGATTTACATTTTATTTGTATGTAGCACAACAAATAATCAAAACTGCTTCATATATAAATCTTCAAGTGATTTTTTTTTTCAAGCTGAAACTAGGGTTCTTTCATTTTACTGGCTCCTGTTTCAGAATTGATTTCCTTTCCCCTGTTAATAGCCTGTGTGTAGCAACTGAAGGAGTGTAATGTAAATCAAGAAGCATATCTACCCTTCTAATAAAATTTACTGTGTAGTTTAATTTATTTCAGCTTTTTTGTTTTTGTTTTGGACTTCATTTGAATTTTTAACATGCATGAGTGACTTACATGTTGTAAAAACTCCAAGAAGTAAAACTTGTCAGTCACTGCCATTAGAAGTTACAACAGTATTACAAACCTAATTGCTAAATTAACAAATAAAGATCAGATCTTTTTGGTTTTTAAGACCTTTCTGAATTTTGCTATTGCTATTTCCATGATTGTGGACCCTTTGCTTGGAAAATGTGTATTTATCCACATGTAGTTGTGTTTGTACAGAACCTCCTCCCACCAGTGATTGCATGCCTAAATTTAATCCCTGTGATTTATGGTGAACAATTCAATTTCTAAGTGCCTTAATGGTTTTCATAGAGGCTGCTGAGTAACTGCATATAGCAGTGTATGGAGACACTATAATTCCTGAAACACTAAACAGGTATTGATGATGAAGTGGATGCATTAACTTCCAAAATGACTTTGATATTTTCTTACAGTAAGTGTAAAATCCCTCTTTAAAAAAGGTTTGAAAACTGTATACCAAGAACAAAAAACTGGGAAATCCACTGAACTATCATTTAGTGACAATTCTGCAAGGAGCAGGAAGTTCTGTTGGAACAGAAATAAAACCAGGAATAGATGGCAACCTGCAGTACAGGGTGAATTCATTTATAGATGGCTGAGGTGTAGCCTAAAATGGATATATATGTGTAGTTTCAGTTTTCAGTAGGGATGACAATATTGGTAATAATAAAAATTCAGGTGTCATAATAATAATGATGATGATAATAATAGTAATGATGATGATTATAATCAGAGAAATATGGAATCATTTAGGTTGGAAAAGGCCTCTAAGATCATTTGGTCTAACCTTAACCTAACACTGCCAAGTCCAACACTAAATCATGTCCCCAAGTGCCACATCTACACATCTTTTAAATGCCTCCAGGGATGGTGACTCCACCACTGCCCTGAGCAGCCTGTTCCAGTGCTTGACAACTACTTCTGTGAAGACATTTTTCCTAATATTCAATCTAAACATCCCCATTTTCAACTTGAGGCCATTTTCCCTCATCCTCCACTTTGCTGTGAAAATTATCCTCAACAAAGTTGCATACAAAAGTTAAGTTCAATGTGCTCACATTATGCATCAGGTCATGTCAATCTTGGACTCTGAAGGAAGAGAAATTGCAGTGCCAAAAGCAGGAGGGTGGGAACATGAGACTGAAGAAGTGCAAATACAGTTCCTATCTGAATGTAAGGAGCAAGTGATTTAAATAACAAGAGATTTAGTAATCTGCAGTGCTTTGGAAGAGATTTTGAAGGAAGGTTATGTTAAAGTGTTTATTATTTTGTCAGTTTTTATTCATTGACCATAGGCAATTAAATTATTGAAATAGAAGAATGTATATCTAAAGAAACAGGGATCTCCATAACAGATCACAAGGCTGCTCATGATACATTTGTGCTTCAATATTCTGCCAAAGTGGCTCATCTAATCACCTTTCTGCTCACAGCATTTAGGTTGTTGTTATATATGATTAAAATATATTAAATGGACTTTTTGGTCTATAGTTATTTTTAGAAAAAAAACAACTCATCTAAATGGAGAAATTAAAAATTAGTTTAAAATTGAAATGAGGACAGCAGCATGGAGGAAAAGTTTCATTTGCCTCATTATAAGTATCTAAAGCTACACTCAATTCTGTTTTTCAACACATTAAATACCATCATTAAAAATTCAGTGTCATAGTTACAATATGACAGGTATCTGTTACATGTGCAATTATTGCACTTTATAAAGTACTACCCAAATGGGGACTGCTGCAGTAATTACAGTTACTTTTTTCTTTCTTAAGCAATCAAATATAATACCAGAAACCTACTGGTTCTTGCCTTGGAAAATGGACTATCTATAATATCTCTAATTGATTTCCTTGTAGTTGGAAGGTCATTTGTATGGAGAATAAATCCCAAGGCTGTATAATATTCCACAAAGGCTTGGTGTGCCCAAATCCAATACAGCATTTCCCAAAATGCTTCTCATGAATCCTAAAGTATTGCTAAAATGAGGAAGTGTTTCCTGATTATTTGATTATACCTTTTTTCTTTTGATAATGCTAAAACAGTTAACATTTGTCTTAAAATATACCAGAACAAGGTTGCCAACAATATCGTGCCAACTTCTACACCACTCCAATAAAAGTAAATGTTATATTCATTATTCTTCCTGGTACACTTCTTTTTCCAATTACCTTAGAAAAGGCTTAATATGAACCACCAGAATATCTGTAAATATTTAACATAGTTGATGTATTTCTGAGATAGCAGAAGCCTTGTTAATAGTTCAGCTGATGATTTAAGGGAACCAAAATACCTAATTAAGAGATAATTAGTCCTCAGTGATGCATAGTTTTAATTGGTGTATAATTTGAATGTCTGAGATAAGAACTCATGTAACTGATGTGCCAGTTGTGTAGGGCTTTCTTTTGCAGGCAGACCAAGGCATCATCCACTGGTGGTTGTATAACACAATAGAGAAGTATAGATACAGTATTTGCTAATAAAAATTATCTCCCTCTGATGTTTAGCAAGTAGATACTGACTTTTTTCCCTGTAATCTCCATTTCTCTTATATACTTACTGAGGTAAATTTTAGTTAGAAAATTTAGAATGCAATAAAAAAAAAATTGCTTCCAGGCAGCTTATATTTGTTCAGGACTCTTGATCAGCTATAAGAAAATAAATCAATTATTCATCTTGGGATTTGGATGGGAACATATGGCAGGGTATAGAAACTTTTTGTTCAATAACAAGAAAAAAACTTTGAAATATTAAGATTCTCCCCGAAGACAACATCCATGCCTTGTTGAACTGCAGGAGCCTATAAAGGTCATACACAGTGGCTTCAGAATTATTTGAAAGTAAATGTTTGGCTCATAGGGGATCAGAATGGAAATAGGAAGCTGGTGGGAGAGAATGGATATTTTCAAACTATTTATCATGACTGCCAGAAACTCCTTTGTCAGAAGGATTAACACAACCTTAGCTGCCCTCTCTGATCAGGATTTTATAGAAAAATGTGTGCAATGTACAGGATTTCTTTTTCTTATATCTTCGTTTTAATCTGGATTTCTGCCCAATCCATGTCTTCCAACATTTCTTAGTAAGCAAAATGTCATTAAATCAGTTTATAAACTTCAGTGTAGGGGGTTTGTGAGGAAGACTTCTCGAGAGCCCCACATCTGCTGAGCAGTGATGATGATCTTGTCAGCCTCCCCAACATCACGGTGATGGCGTGGATGGGAGTTTTGGGGTTAGGAGGAGAAGCTTTTGTGTCTCCCAAGCTCCTCTGGCTACAGGTGCTCTTTCACACCATGGGATTGTCCTGCAACAACAGCATGGGGCCACTTGTGCCACGACTGGGGGCTGAATCTGACCTCTGAGCACTGAACCAACAAGGGGTGTGATGGTGAGCTCTCTCTGAGCCACTGAACCTGGAAAAAGAACTTTCCAGTGCTAGGTAGCCTTGACAACACTGACTGCAAATACAGCTCTGGGGTTTTGTGTTGAGCTTCAGAGCTTAATTCCTCAGGCCATGGCAAAATAGCTAAAAACTGTAGGAATGCTTACAGATGAGTTTGCAGGGCTCTCTAAATCCCAGCTTTCCAAAAGCACTGAAGCTTCAAAAGTTGTATGTGCAGGAGCATTCTCAGGAGTGAGCTCAGGTGTCATCAGCTCCCTTAATGCACTGAGTTCTACCTTAGATTAAGCAAACATTCATACTTAAGAATGTTTATTTTAGTGAACCACTATTTTTGGTGGCACTCTAATGTGAAAGAATTATTGCAGACAGATGCAAGGAGTTCAACTTCATATCTGCTGCTAGAAACAATCCTTGAGAATGGAAAATAGTTGCCATGTATTGATCTTTAGGACCTCTTTAAGGTATTTGTCTTGTGATGGTATTTCATGTAGACCTCTATTTCTTGAAAAGCTTGATATTAATCTTTTAACCATTAAAATCTTTTTAATTTGGCCAGTTTAATAATTTCTGTGATGAAATAAAAAAATGAAAATATTACTCAGTAAGACTCCAGGATTTAAAAATCCAAAGCCATTGTGTGGTTCCTCATGGATTAACTGATGCATATATGGTTTGAGCTGAGCTAACCAGTGTGAAGATATGAGGAAGTCACAGTCCATAAATGCCTTTCCTGAGAAATGCAGAAGGAATGGCACAACACTGAGTAGAATCACAAGCTCTTTGCTTATCCTAAAGACCAGCTCAGACCTGCAAACTCAGCTGATAATTGGGCAGATACTGGGGAGCTGCTGTGCTCTCTGTTAGGTCATAGTGTGAATGCTCACTTCTTCAGACTGTGGAAAAGGTCATAATTCTGTTTGGTTTTATTATGAAAGGCTGTTGTTTTTTTTCAAATGCTTTAAGGACCTTTAAATTTTGATAATGATGCCATTTAAAAAATCTCTTAAATTCTTTATTAGCAGGAAGCTAGTTTAATGTATTTTTAAGAAAAACAGAAAACCCATAAACTGCTTGCTTTATATTAGACAAACATATTTTGTGCCTTCAGGGAAACAGTACAAACAATTATCAGACATAGACAGCCAGATAAGCATATTAAACAAGAGGGTAGAGAGCTTGCAGGTCATCTGCTTCTTTTAAAATCTGGCTTTAAGTACATTAGTTACTTGTCATTACTTTTTCATGTAAGCACTTGAATTCATTGCTACCTAGGTGTTACATCTCATAGATGATAAATCCAGAAGGGGCTGCTTTGGTCATATAATTTGAAATGAGACATAAACTAAAGCTTAGGCTTTCATAAATTAATTGCAGTTTAAACTAGACCATATATTTGGGAAAAAAAAAAAAAATCGCTCTTGACCTAAATGTTTCTGAAAAGGGAATGTGCACTTGACTTCTGCTGCATAGTTCTGGCTCTCAATTATTGCCACTGTTCAAAAACATTTGGTTCATAGTAAGTGTAGCTTTCCATGGGCTACTCTTGAAATATAGTTTTGTGCTAGAAAGGAGAGCTTCCTCCTATAAAGGATGTGATGTTATTGCAAATACCATATACTCTATCACCTTTTTTTTTGGCTTTTATCTGGACCCTCTATCTATACCCCTCACTATTCCAGTATCCCTTGGGAGCTGTGGAAGCCAGAACTGGATATGCTTTTCCAAGTGCGATTGCATCTGTTTTGGCTGCAGAGTTAATGGTGTACTTGAGGGGGCAGAAAAAGGGTGTTTTCCAGCAGCTGCCCCATGGACACACTGTGCTGTTGAGGGAAGGAGAGCAGCCTTGGTTCTATCGTTTCTACTCTTTCTTCTTGGGACTCCAATCCATCCTTTTTGCTACACTCAGTATTTTCCTCTATACACCCAGGGGTACCATAGCCTCTTCATCACTGCACTGGGAATTTAGTGATTATCTACCCCAACCCCAAATATTTTTCAATGTCACTAAGTCCAGAATAACATCCTTAAGAATGATCTTCATTCTCTGATTCCACAATTATACCTCTTACCTTCCTTTTATCCTCCTATACATATGGCTTTGCAAGTATTATTTTCACTTTCTTTCCTCAGCATGATAAATAAAAATATATTAATGATGATATTTTCTTGCAAGTTATTGACAGAAGCTTTAACTTACACTAGAAAACTAAGATCCAAGAATCTTGCTGTGCATTGGATTAGAAACACATTTGTACAAATAAGAATATCTATTTGCAATCACATTTTACATTAGTTAAAAGTATAATAAGTGCCATGCTGAATTTTTATTCTAGTATCTCAAATTGGGGGTTTTGTAACAAGGATTAATACAATCCCTTTGCATATAGAAAAATATCCAGAATTACTGTAAGTTCTGTTGCTCATATTGCTATGTATGTGTTGAGAATGGGTCTGGGGATGTAGGCATGAATTGGAGTGCAGTGATCTCTGAAAATGTGTGAGAATTGCTGGTTATAGAATGCTTGTTTGGAACACTCATATTCTTAAAGCTGATAAAATGAATTTTTAGACCAACATGCTCGACAGATTTTTCTATTCTACTCCTACATTATTATTTATCTTACATATTTTTATTGCTCTCATCTTTCATTGCTAGCTTTTCATTAAGGTACTACACAGAAAAAAAAAACAACCCAAAACGGGGGAAGATGAATCTTCTTTCTTTCTTTTCTTCCTTTTTTGTTTTTGTTTCATGATGTCCTCATTTTACTTTCTTGTCTTTTTTTTATTATTATTCCTTACAGTGACAAGAAAAATACACAAGACTGACATTGTTACAGATTGCAGTCTTGTTAAAATTGCCATATTAACTATGAGGCCAGGTAGTGAAAACCCATTCAAGCTGTCAGATATTCTCAAATGAGTGAAGTAAAAGCTGTTTGTATGTGTATAGAATCATCATTACTCCTTTGTCTCTTTGTGCAGGCTTTGAATTGTTTGCATTTAAGGTAATTTTGGTTTTGTTCTATTCTCAGCACTAGTATCTGAAGAATTCTCTGCTGAGTACACATGTGAAGTTTACAGAAATGACTGATTTTCACTGATAAAGGTTTTGTATTAGTTATCTCTAGTGGAAGTGCCAGAAGTTCTCACTCTGGGAAACAAAGAACAGTTTATAGATGAACCTCTCAAGGTCTCTGGTCCAGCTCCCTGCTCAGATCAGGGCAAACTTCAAGGCAAGGTCTGATTGCTCAGATCCTTGTCTAGTAATTTTCTTTCCTCCATCTGTTGCAGGTTCTGTCCATTGTATCTAATCCTCTTTCTGTGCACCTCTGAGAAAACTCTGACTCCATTTTCTCTGCAACTTACCCATCCTTTCTTTCCTCTCCTTTTAAGACATTCAAAGTTAATGACTTCTCTATATAGTAAAATGTGAGTTGAGTTCAGTGGATTTACAGAAGACATTAAAAATCAATACCAAGTATTCAGTGCAATTCACTGCATTCTCCTTGAGAGTCCCTCCAACACCCAGGCTTTAAAAATAATGAAAATAATTGTAAATTTGAGGTAATGGCTTTAAATAATAAGTTGTGTAATATAAATACAAGACAGTTTCTTTTGGTATTTATTCAGCTGTTGGGCATTTTGAGCCAAATATCTGCCTTTGTAAAGAAAAAATATTACTTAAATGGCATCTGGATAGTTTCCTTTTTTCCCCCCTTTTTGGCATGATTTAAATATGCATTCCTGATTTGAAAATTAGACCATGCTTTTGTGTCCAAACTAGAGATTGGAAAGAGCAAGAGTGGAGTACATATCTTAATCGTTCAACTCAATTATCTTAGAGTGTTTTCCGACTTAAAAGGTTCTATGATTCCTCAGTAGCAGCAAGGATAAAAAGGGAGGGTCAATGTAAAACTGCATTTAAACTGAAGTATAAGGGCAAAAATTTACAATTTTCTTATTGTTACTGTTAGACTTTGCAACGTAGGAGGTCAGATGCCAGTGGAGAAAGGATTCATAAAATGTATATTCAGAGATTTAAAAAGAACTTTTTGGCTCTGCTTTCTTATTGGGGATGTATTATTGTACCAGTCCTTAGCATGAGTCTGGTGTAACTGTGTACCTGCATCCATGCCAAAAGGAAGGCATTCAGTGACATTCTGAAGTGCTTTTGTCAGCTCTTCCATGAGGAGTCAACAAAAGACGTGCCTAAGTCACAGATCTATCAGCACTCTTGTGGTTACGACCCATGTGCACCAACAAGAATAGATTTTTCCTTTTCTCTTGCCCTCTTTTTAGGCATTAGAAAAGGCAAAAAGCTATTTAATTCACATACCTGTATTAACTACTGGAAGCAGATAATGCTTTTTTTCTAAAATGATTACATTGGGTTTTTTTTTTTTGTTTTTTTTTCCTAAACTAATAATACTTCATTTATATTCTCTGGGCATTAACCACAGAACTTGTTTTGTTTTGAAAACCTTTTTTAGCTGTATTTATCTGTGGTAAAGCAAGTGGTGGGAAAGAAAAATCAATTGCAGCTGTATTATTTGCAACGTAATCAATTCACTTCTCCATCCTAACTAGAAGAGGCATCCTGAGGAGCTGGGAAAATTACACTAATCTGATATGTTTGGATCTTTGTTTCATTGTACAGACTGATGCTCATCTCCTTGCATCCACTTCCTCTGAATTTTATTTAAAGTTCACATAGATAAGGGCTACATAAAACATCTTGAACATGGATATAATCACCCTATTCTTTTGACAGTACTCTGTCTTTTTTGGTCTTATTTGGCTTTTCTTTGATTCATTTTCTATAGTCATTATTAGGACCTGAACAATGTCTCAAATTATGTGTTTAAAGTAATTTATGTAAGGGAAGGAAACAGTAACTTCTCAGTCCTTGGTTTTCATGCCTAGTAAGTATCATTCTATCCAAGATTGATTCCATTATTAATATTTTCATTAAAATAAATTTTACTTCTTACTAACTGCTGACATAAATGCTAATTTACAAAAAGTGAAGGGCTATGAGTTTTATGTGCTGGGCTTCAAGTCTTGCAAATACACACTGAACAATTAAGTGGTTTTCTGACATAATTTCTATATAGGCTTAGGGCTGACAGTAATCTTTTCCATTATCAGGATATGTTAAGCCTGAAACCGTTTAAGCAAATGTTTTCATATACTCATCCGTCTGTTTTAAAAACCAAATTTCCTCACAATTTGAACTTAAAATAGCTTCCCAGTTCCTTTATTTCCATATATAGTCACTCTGTTTAGACATATTTGTTATCGTGCAACCGTTTTCTATGACATTAGTAGCTCTTCATTCTCCCTGGTGTTTATTCCCTTTTTTGTATTTACACAAGGCAATCCTATTTCCTGTCAGCCTTTCATCTGGCTGAGCAAGCTCTGTTCTTTGCATTTAAGATTCATTTTCTCCTCCCCTCCTGGCCACCCTAATGGTTCTTCACCTTCAGCTTGAATCTTTCAGTAGAATGACAATGCAGGGTACAGTTATTAGTCTGTCAAAACATCCTTTTGCAGTTAGAAGATTAAATTGCACAGTGCCTTTGTTATCTTTACAATTTTGGTTACTCCATTAAGATGCTTCATATTCTATCTGTATTTTTCTTTATGCTTGGCTGATGCAGTTGGAGGAAGTTGCTTCAGTGCTGGTTATTCTACACCTTTTGTAGCCAGATGGAAACAGAGCAGGACTTCTGTTTAAATAATAATAATAATAAAAATATCTCGTAACAATTTAACTTAAAATAATAAACTGATTTCATTTGAGGTGACAGATTTCAATTCTATTATAATATAATGGAATTTAATCTCTTAAGAAGATAAGTGAAATCAGAGTGCCTAATTGCAATGCATAGATGCTTTATCACAGGAGTACCAATGTGAATTTATACTCCTGACTTTGCAAATACTCTGTAAGATCATTAAGTGGAGTTTCATTTGGGGGGATGTTTTTGCATGGTTTATCATTCACAGTGATAAATTGCATGGTATCATGGTGTTAAAGCATCACTTTCTGTTCAGGTCCACTCACACACTGTCTCCACCAGCACAAAACCCGAGTTACTGCAGTTGCATTCACTATGCACAAAGTACATTGTGTGTGAATTGTTATTTTTCTGAAATAACCTATGCTTAAATTCTTGCTCGTATTTTTAAAACTGTTTTGTTGGGGTTTGTTTGTGATATTTAAACATTACCTTTGTTTTTACCCCAGTCAGTGTGGTGTAATCAAGCAAATTTGTGGTGGAAGAAATTTTTATTTTTGGTACTTTTAATTTTAACTGATAATTACGGAAGATACAGTAGTGACAATTTACTAACATTATGATATTAGGTGTGCTAAGGTTAATTGTTTTTTTTATCAGAAGGGACTTAATGGGAAATGATACATCATTGCAATAACATTTCTAGGGTTTCTAATGGGAAGGATTCAACTGTTATTAATTATATACAATGCTAATGCTATGGTTTTTAAAAGCTTTTTAAACCTACAACATAGCAAAAGCAAGTTATTTAAATGATCATACTAAGTAATATTATACTTTAAAAATTCTACTGCTAATAGAATTAGCAGTAGAATTAATCTTGTGTTAATAGTGTTCAAACAGGAACTCAGGATACAAAGAGAATAAAATGAAAAGGCATACAAAGACATAAAACCAGGATTAGTTGCCTTGAAGAACATTGTTTTAAATGAAATTTCTAAAGCAGCCCTTTTGCTCTATTCAGCTCTTCCTGGTTTCAACTTGAGAGTTCAGAGGATAGGAAAACTTGCAAACAGGTTTAGAAAAAATGACTTCAGACAATACTGAAGTTACTCCATTTGTTAAGAAGACTTAAGTAGGTGGTACTGCAGCTAAAGTTGTCTGAGTGATGATGGGGGAAGGAGATGGAGAAGGGGAGCAAGAAGAACAAACAGGACTAAATATCAGTGGGAGATACTTAGTTTAGAGGAGCTAAAAGGAAGGGTGGCACAGGCAGTTTCTAAAACCTCTGAAACCAGACATTTTAAGAAAGTGTGAAAAACGAGGTTCACTCCTGGTAACATTTTTTACCAGAATTTAAAGGGTTTAATAAGGGGTTTAATAAAAGGGACAATAGGAGACAGAAATAAAGCAAAGAATTAATAGGGCTGGGTGCTTGGCACGATGCCAGAGGCACACCTTAGCTAACAAACCTCTTCTGTTAAATGCCCGAGTCTCATAGATATTCATAGATTTCTATGCATCATTCAACTGTTCCTGTTTTGGTGTCTCTTGGGTTTCAAGTCCTCCCTATCCCATTATCCTTAGTTCCACTTCTGATCGATCGATTCTTCATTCCAGGGTCTGAGGCCTTTCGATGTTATCTTCAACCAGATAGTCCAGGAATTTGGGGAATTTCCTTGCTCATCTTTACTATCCTTAGTTAACTACATAAAGAAACATTCTACATATGATATAATCCCAAGAAATCACACTACTTTTCAAAATGAACTATACCACTTCGTTTTCTTATATCACACATATGACATTGATTTTAATATTTGCAAAAAACCAACAATACAATATGCATTTATAACAAATGGAATTCCATAACCACCTCTCTGGATAGATTTGATGCTCCGTTGGGGAAGCAGTTATGTCCCATCTGCTGTACTTGATATACTTTTGTTATGTTTTCTGTGATATAATTTTGTTTTTTCAATATTCCATGATTTTTTTTCCTTTTTGATGTGAACAATTTCTAACAACAAAAGTGAAGTGAATCCATTGGTGACATCTTGCTAAATAACTGAAATCATCCTTTCCAGAGATGACAGAAAGGTGTCCTACCAGCCATCATGAAGAACTGTGGAGGGAAAACAGTAGTGGGGATGAAGAGTGTTTCCAATTATCTCTGAAGTTCTTACGAAGTAGCAATAATTCACATTTAAAAAAAAAGTTTCATAGACCTATGCAGTGATTACTACAAAGCAGTTAATGGGCTTCAGAAAAGGAGGATTAAACCTGTCCATTTTCAGCTTTGTAACTTTCCTGTGAACATTTTAAAAACAAATGAAATTGGTCTTTTACCAATTGACTCTTCTTTCGCTGCCAGTCTGTTGACACTTAGAGCCCTTTGCTCCACGAGGAACGAGAATACAATTGGTCTGGTACATGGTCTTTAATTGAATTGACTATTTTGCCCTGCTGCTCAGGGAATTGATAAATTGCTACAACCTTCTGTTCTGAAAGTTAGTGGTTGGGGGTTGTCTTTTGTTTTAGGAATAGAAAGAAAGTATGAAAGAATAGCATTCAGAACTGGTTAGAGATATCACTGAATTTGTTTTGACTAATTATATCGTTGCAGCCTTACTTCTGTGAAATATTTTAGGAATTAATCAGTGGTTACTGTCATTTCTGTTTTTGGTTTAATCATGCAGATAAAATCAACTTTCATATTCAATGTGCCACTTGTGGTAGAACATAACTGAGTATTTTGAACTTTCATTAGCAAAGATATTTCTTTGATCTCAAAATATTGCTAAGGAGCATATTTTTCTTGACCACTTAACAGGAACATTAATACATTAGTGTTTCTATAAAAGGTGGGTGACCTGCAGACACAAAATGAATGACATTTTGGTATCAAACAGATTAACAGAAATTCCCAAAGTTGTTATTTGATCAAGAAATTATGACAGGAGTCCTATATTTTTTTCCAACCAAACAGATATTTTTGTTGATAATTGCTAATGCCCTGCCCCCTTCTTCTTCTTCACAAATACGTTTCCCATTTATCAAATTCTTTAAGTCACACATCATAACTGCAACATAATTTTGGGGGATTTAGTGCAAAATTTACTTACAAACCTACCTTTATAATTTTTTTGTTTAATCTTGATATGTAAATATTTTTGTATTTATTAGTCAAAATCTTATACAATTTACAATTTGTGATTTAGTAAGTGATGGAAAGAAGCCTGTTTTCAAAGAATAGAAGCTACGTTTTGCTGCTGAAAATGAAGGAATAGCTTTAATTACTTTTCTCACTTTCTTATGGGCTTTTCCCCTCCAATTCTCATGACTGTGTAAGTAAACTTTCATCTGCCTTTGCGTGAAATAAACATGTTTTTAGCAAATTTAAAAATGTGTATTTAATCTCAGGAAAATAGTTATACTGCCCTTATGCTTTTATAAGGCACCAGACATTTTGGGACGTCAACTGCCAAATATCCCTCTGCAAGGGGTGATATTTGATTAACCTCTGACCAAAGGTAATCGTGTCCATCAGGATATACAGAAATGGAGTTAAACTGTTTCATCATGCGTTGGAAATCTTTGCTTCACTGGGTTTTGTGCTGTGCTCTGAGAAGATAAG
Source organism: Vireo altiloquus (assembly GCA_013396875.1). Taxonomy (NCBI): domain Eukaryota; kingdom Metazoa; phylum Chordata; class Aves; order Passeriformes; family Vireonidae; genus Vireo; species Vireo altiloquus. Next base: position 516,686 of record VZRF01004648.1, on the reverse strand, counting down.
TATGTTGTTGAAGGAGATTCAGAACTGCACACTAGAACTCGAAAGAGAAACAAAAGCTCTCCAAGGTTAAAGCTAAGAGGTTTCAAGTGGAGAACTAAAGTGGAGACTCCTTCAGGTCATACACTGAGGTTGCTGTTGTCCAAAAAAAACTAATGGAAGGAAAGGAAAGACATGGAAATATGTAGAAAAAATATTATGAGGGTTGATAAGAAGTATTATCATTTTATTGATTGTGTTTTTTATAAATGAAGTATCTTACAAATCAAATAAATTTCAACTATTACACTTATGTAGTGGTGAAATTCTGTTTTGAGGTTAGTAAAAGTGCAGCTGTGAAGAATGTGCTTGATAAGCAAAGGAGTGTTGTGTTTCTACCAAATGTGACTTTCAAACAGAACATTCTTTTTCTTATGTCCTTGTCTATTTTGGTTTTCATGTATGTTGACAGTTTTGCTGCCTGACAGTGTAAACTGTTGCTCTGTTTCATCCTTCTTTTTAGAAAGATAGCTGATACGAAATGCATATAAAATACCTTGTGAAGAGCCTTGAATTGACCCAAAATTCGTTGAGATCAGAACCACAGATAGTATTATTTTTACATAACTGAGGGTAGTGTATTAAAAAAATGTATATTAGGATTCTAAATCCTTACATGTGCTATAATTTTATTTTTGTTTTAGTTTCAGAGATCCCAAGTTTAAGACATTTGTGCCATTAGGTTCCATCTTGCAAAGCAGTCAGAATGATCTATTGGCACCTCAAGGAAATTTTCAAAGCAAAGCTTAAGCACTTAAAATTCTATGTTCTAATTCCAGATTTCTGTATTAATATAGTCTCATATTTCTGTACACATTTATTCCCTCAGTGAAGCATTCCAATATTCAGATACAGGAAGAACAAAGGAATTTTTTTGTCTTCATCAGTCATCTTGCCTTCCAAAACAAGTGTCTTTAATTTTCTGGGCAGCAGTTGTAGATGTTTAGTGTAAAAAAAATATCCTTTTTGATTATTTTGTTTCCCTTTAAATCATCCCTTGTATGTACAAACAGAATATTGGTAATTGCTCAGGTTTAAACATCATTGTACTGTATGTAGTTACATACATACTTTTTCTAATCTGAAGTTACATGCTACAATCTTCTGAAGAAAAAAGTAGAGTCCCTATTATTTTCCTGCTGTCAAATAAGCCTTTTTATCTTCCCATCCCATCAACAGCCTCACTTCTATCCCTTTTCTTTAGAGAGCTCCCTTTTCACACAAGCACATGGGGTTAAACATGAACATTTTTTAGTATTATTCGTTGGTAAGAATAATTGTGATGTCCTGCCTGTCCTGAACCAAAAATACAATATTTACAATCTTGTAAATAGGCAAGAAAAGGGAATTATCTCCTCTTTCTTAGCTCTCTTCTCTGTTAGAAACCCAAGCAGCCTTTCAGCAGCTGCTGTTCTGGGTGGTGCCTGTCCTCCCAGCAGTGTTGCTCTGCAGAGAGGTGCCAGGTAGAGCATCCACAGCATCTGCTGGTTTGGCTTCTGCTGGAGTGGCACTGCCATGCTGGCTTTTCCATTTCCCCCCCCTCACTTTTAAAGGCCTATTTAATCATATCTACTCTTTATATTTGAGTAGAGATTCTTTCACTTGGGAAATGTGTAATGCAAACCTTCTAACTCAGCTTTTTAAAGCATTACTATATGTTTTTGTAGAAACTTTAGCTTATCATTAGAGATCTTCTGTTAGTTTAGAGTCATTTTTTCATTTCTTTTCTGTACCTTGTTTTCAAACCGGTATCATTAACACAGTATTCAGGTCTCAATGAAAACAAGTCCTTCCTGTGGTTGAGGGCTCTGATGAGTAGCCTGAATATTGTGTGTTGATTACTGACAAATTGGGTTGTATGTGAACTCCTTGTTGTTGCTTTTTGATGCTACCAAAGGTATATTATCTTTTATAAAGGGTTGAGTGCAGTTAATGGAAAAATGGTGTATGGAATTATTGTTCTTTTTATTCTCTCAAGAAAAAAGAAAGGTGATGTTTGTTCAGTTAGGAAAAACTAAACTGTATGCATTTATGAAGCTTATAGGACATTCTGAGGCATTTTGGGAAAATGTTTCTTACTGACCTTGTATAAGACATGTCTGCCATCAAAATTAAGATTTGTATGACACTAAAAGTTATAGATTTAAAACTATTTTTCCTCATCACACCACCATAAAAATTTGCTGCAAAGCAGCATCAGTTTTCTGCAATAGGAATTTACTAATCCTTTTTTCACCAGAACCAGATTTCATTAGTTACAAAACAGATTTAGCAGTAAGCCTGAACTAATTTTTCACAAGGGCCGCATCAGTATTCAAATAAACTTGTTCAACAATATTAAGTAGACTTTATTGAATGCCTTCCTCTTGCCTATTCTATTGTACTAGAAATAAAATATGTCAGGAAATTGGTGGTAGGCATAGGAAGATAATAAATTGAGAAGAGATAAACTGAATAGCAGATACAACTATCTCAATCTGAATGTGGCCTGGTGGGTACATTTTCCTGATGCCATTTGCTTTTCATTTATATACGTAAGTGTATATATATATTTATGTATATATAAATATATAAGGAGTATATATATATATAATGTTCCTAGGCATAATTATTTCTGTACATTTCCATATTAATTTCCCTGTACAACTCAGGATTACTTCAGTGTCTGAGCAGTATATTGTAACAGCTCTATTTTTCCCAAGGTTAAATTAAATCCGTCCGTTTGGGTTGTGTCTATGGAACACTTTGTTAGGGAAATCATCTTTTGTGGAATAGTGTTATGAGGTTTAATGTATTCATCTGGATGATGGGACAGCAAGTTTTTTGTTGACACAAAACCAGGAGGAGGCTGAGATATGCCAAGGGGCTGTGCTGCTGTCCTGTAGGAGCTGGAGGGGCTGGAAAAATGGACTGACAGGAACCTCATGGAGTTCAGCAAAGGGAAGTGCAAAGTGCTGCCCCTGGGGAGAAAATCCCATGAGGCAGCAGCAGGCTCTGTGCCAAAGGAGGAGAATGTGCCCTGGGCTGAGTTATGCAGTGTTGCCAGCAGGTCAAGGGAGGGGGTCCCAGGGGCAGAACTTAAAATGTATCTTGACTGTTTTCATGGCAGTTTTTTATTTTTTAGTGAATACTGCAGCATAAAATTCTAACTAAATTGCCAGATTGATTATTTTAATCAACCTTTATAGCTGTAGCATAAGTACAGCCATGTAATTAGCACGTGATAGTTACTGATAGGTTCATCCTGATTTTTATCATTCTTTTTATTTGTGCAAATGTGTTAAGTACAGCTTCTTATAGCTTAGTTTTTACTGTTCACCTGCCTTGAAGTACAGATCAGTAAGTACAACATAGGGAAATCAGGGAAAAATCCAGCTGATATTTTGGTGTATGTTTGCATGGTTCTTTACAGTGTCTTTTCATTGTGCTCAGTACTGGAAGATTGCAAAAGCAAAAGGATTACAGGACTCTGTAAGGTCTCTGAGTGATAATCACATGATAAAAAAATCTAAATTTCAAACAGAAGTATCCTTCACTTCTGAAGAGCAGCAATTGTAGTATTTCACATGGATAAGCCCATGTCAGTATGGCCTGTTGTATAAATTATGGAGTGCATTTCAAACTCAGTTTGTTTGCAAAGGGAGAATTATTTTGAATTCTAGAAAATTATGATGCAGAGTTAATTGACATGGATACTAGATTTAATGTTATTAACATTTTTTGTATGGTTCCTAATATTGTTCAGTTCTGCCTTTGGGAAAAAAGAGCAAACCAAAAACCCCCCAAAACTGCTGTAGTTTAAATATTAGTAACTTAGGAAACTTAAATACTTTATATTCTTATGCAATAGTCTACTAATCAACATTTATATATCACAGCTAAAATTGAATTAAATTAGATTGAAACTAAATTACAAGGTCCTGAGTAAATTGGATTTGGTAATTTACTACTGAGTCAATCTGCAACTGATGTCATAATTTAGATTTGCTTCTTATATGAGAATGATGCCAAGAATTATTCTTCCCTTTGCAGTTCCAATTTGTGAGCGTGAAGAATAATGATCACGCTTGAACTACAAAACTAGTAACTGGCCAGATGTTGATAATGAATGTGTAAAGATGCCATTGCAGGTCTGGCAGCTTGTCTCTTCCTCAACCTGAGAAACAAAGCTGGGACTCCGTGACTCTCAAGACTGCTCAAAGAAAGAGGTGCCTTATGGTTTGTGTACATAAAAGACAGGATTCAACATGTAGGAGAAATGTTGCAGATGTCATATTTAGCTGTTTTTATAACCACTGTTTCTATATGCATTAAATGCTGCCTCGAGAGCTTTAAGGAATTCTTAGTTTTTGACCACTGACCTGTTTATAGTTTATCACCCTAAATCCTGACAGCTGGCTTACTTCCAGAATGTGTGGGAAATCATTTTTATAGCAGGTATTGGAGGATGAGGTCCATATCAACTTCTTTTTTCCATTTTTGTTCACTTTCAAAACGTATAATGAATTTTTTGAGTCCTAGAAAGGGATGGTTCGACATGATTTCCTACTCTGGGGTATAAATCAGGAGACTGTTTTATTACATAATAGCGTGGCTTGCATAAATGCACTCCATTTATGAAACCTCTTACATATTTAGGGAAATTTCATAATATGCCATATTACTGTGAGTTGTTCTTCCCAGCTGGAACAACGGCCTTGGGCAAGAAGCCACACAGTTGGGCAAAATAATGGCATCATTTTATAGCTTGATAATGGCACCATTAGCACAAGATATTATCATATCACCTTTTTTATGGATACTTATACTTTAAACCAAGCTCTGTTATATGACATAAGTGCAGCATTGGAACAGACTTCAAAAAATAAAGGTGCAATTTTTCTTTCAACAAGTTAAATATTGTAACATTTATGTAGCTATTATCTTTATTCTTTATAAAACAGTGGGCTTCTCCTTTGGATGTTTAATAAAAAAATATATCTAAACCCAGCAATTTTGCATCTGAAATAGGTACTCAGGTGTGAGGTGCTTCTTGACCCATCAAGTGAGACTTAATCCCAACCAGATGGATGAGAACTCTGCTCTTGGCCAAATTGATGCAGTTTCTCATTCTTCCAGTTTGATGGAGGCTGCTGGTGCTTTGGAGATTATACAAAGTGCTGGTACAAAAAGGTAATTTCGAGTGTCCCAGAACCCAGATTTTTAACTCTAGTCTCAGTTTGTAGTTGTTGATATGCTTACAGACTGCAGCCTCTTCTTTGAACTCAGACTTTGCTCCTCAAAGCACATCTCCAATTGCAATTAAAATGTGCAAGACCTACTCTCTCTGACAATCAGATTTTTTATGACAGTCCAACCCACAGCAGTAAAGATTTCTGAAAGATTTTCTGTTCTTTAGTAGATCACTTTTGCCTATGGCTGAAATACAAGTACTTTGACATAATACTCAGTAGGATAAAAATCCAAAACTGGGTATATCAGTTCTATGGAAAACACATTAAGCTTTGAGTGTTTTAAGGAAGGTATTGTGCAATTTTATTAAAATTTCTTCAAATAAAATTTACTATCTTCTAATCTGTTCAAAGTTTGGATCCCCAACAATAGATGAATTGTTGCTTAAATACTTGACCTTGAAATTTGTCAGGCAGTTTGAGTTTAAAGTAGGAAACACATTTATGCTAAAGTGTGTTGAAAGAATTATGGAAAATTATTAAGGTTTTCCTTCAATTTGAGTGCTTCGATTGCCTTTCACTTTGATTGGAATTCTTACATTTCATACCCAACATCTTTAAGAGGTGTTCAGATGGAATATTGGTACAATGACTTCACCCAGGAAACAGATCAAAACCTATCAATCTTCAATAAAGAAGGAGTTGATCTGAAATTGCTCCTGCGTTCTGATGTCTTTGATTCCTATCACCTATTCTTTGATTCCTATTTTAAATTATACCACAACAAATACTTGGTGACCTTGAAAAGTCACTAAAATCTATAGATAGAATTTTAGTAGATAAAATGTAGAGGAAAATAAGAATAATTTCTTCATTTCATAGGAAAAAGGCATCAGAATATTTATGGTAGAGATTTGATTGAATATTGAGATGTTTTAATCCTTAACATTAAGGAATTTTGTCATGATAAAGAAAAAGTTAATAAATAGTCAAAAATAAAAAAGTTAGAACATAAGTACTATTAACAGCAGTTTGTATTTTATTTAATTCTGACTGAAACGGTATACAAAGATTTTTCTGGTAATACATTAATTAATCTTCAGTTTTAGAATACTTAAAATCTCTCATTTCAGTTGGTTAATTTTGGAAGGATATTAAGAAGATTTGAACAATTAGATTTTTCTCTTCTTTTAGACTAAGATTGGAAATGTATTTTTTTAAAGAACATTTTAAAACTAGTAACTATGGCTTATTATTGTATAATCTCACACAGTAGTTGAGGCTGGAAGGAAGCTCTGGAAGATTAAATGAAGGGTATTATCCAAAGATGGAGTCACTGAATAGATATCACTTCCCTGTGCAATTCTTCAGGCCAGTAATGAAAAGGCTGAGAAGTACTTTTTACCAACTATAAACATTACACTGGTGCTTCTGTAGTAGTGAGCTGCAGAAAATATTTGTCATCATTACCAGAATCAGGGAATTTCTTTTGGGAACTTTGGTGTAGCAGCAGGGGTGGGTGGTATGATGCCACTACCTTCTGAACGTGTCTCCAACAGAAAGCGCTGGGTTTGCCACACACCAAGCACACACTCACACACCAGACAGCTTCTGAGATGGATCGACAACAAAGAGATGGAAAGAGTCCTACTGTGGTATTCCATGGAGGAGTTTATCACAGGTACACACAAAACAGGAACCAGGGAAAAAGATAAGCAACAACAGGGGGCAGGTTTAAGTACAGGTTGGTAGGGGCGGAGAGAGCATCAGGGACCAATCATCAGAGGGCATGGGGGCGGGGCACAGGTGGGGCGTGGGTGAGGGGCCAATGGAAGAACAGGGAGGGAGTGGCTAAGGAACAGAGGCCAATGGGG